>VXAC01003633.1:807540-835195 GCA_013399225.1 Rhipidura dahli
GGCGGGGCCGGGCCGGGGTCCCGCGGGAGGCCTGGGCCGCCTCAGGGAGCCTCGGGCGGGGACAGCGCTGCGCAGGTGGGTGGGCACGGCGCCCACACGATAGGCAAGGACGCGATGAACAAGCCCCCTGCTCGGGCAGGAGGATCTGGACAGTGCCGGCGGGTCGCTGGGAGATCTTGGTTTGTTTTTGGTTTTTTGTTTCAGCGAAGGTCCAGAGTGTTTTATAAGGATGAACTTTAGGGATTCCAAAAGGACCGCGAGGTGATGGAGGTCCTGGGGGGGTCTCCAGTCCAGCGTCCTGCTCAGAGCAGGGACAGCTCCGAGGGCACAGCAGGGAGCTCGGGGCTTTGTCCGGTGAGGTCTGGAAAACCTTTGAGGATGGAGATCACACAGCTTGCTCCTCAGCTTTTCTGTCCTCATGGTGAAGGAGTTTCTCCTCTTACGCACTAGGGCCTTCCCACGTTCGGGATGTACCCATTATGTTCCATCACCCTACCCTGCTGTTGTTAAAGCTCGCTGCAATGCTCGTGTTACATTTGTTTGCTGAAATTGAAGTAAAAGAAAAGAGATGGTTGGGGTTATCTCTGCTCTCCCAGCCTTCCAGGTCTGATACACATATGTAAATAGATCTATGTTCTCAGTCAGGATTTGTGGTTGCAGGTTCATTTGTTCCAAAGGCCCCCAAATACGAGCTGTTTACAGATTGACCAGACACAGCATAGTGGTCTCAGTGAATTGAGATTTAGCCTGGAAAAGAGGAAGGAGGCCCAAGGGTGACCTTACCGCTCTCTAAAACTCCCTGAAAGGAGGTTGTGACAAGTTGGGTGTCAAGTTGTTACCTCCCCGGTAACAAGTGACAGATGAGAGGAAATAGCCTCAAGCTGGGCCAGGCGAGGTCAGGTTGGACATTAGGAAGAATTTCTTCCCAGAAGAGGTTGTTAAACGTTGGAACAGGCTGCCCAGGGAGGTGGTGGAGCTCCCATCCCTGGAGGTGTTTAGGAAAAACTGGACATGGTGCTCAGTGCCATGGTCTAGTTGACGTGGGGGTGTTCTGTCAAAGGCTGGGCTCAGGGATCTCAGGGTTCTTTTCCAACCTAATTCATTCTGTGATTCTGAGATATTTCTCATGTAATTTACAGGTATATTCAGCCTTATGCAGGAGATAGCAAATGTGGTTTTTTTACTAGGAGTGTGTGCGCTCATGTAGAGCAAAGTAGGTGATAGCTTTTGCCCTAACTTGAAATAGTTGCCTCAGAAAGCATTTGTATTTCAGGAGAGTGCAGTTCTCTCACCAAGCACATGGATGATGAGCACAGGGCATACGGAAGCTTGGCATTTCAAATGGGGAAAAAAAGAAATTAATTTCAGAATAATTTCTTGCCTAGTTGTTTACATTTGGAATATCCTTTTGTGAGCAGAGGAGCATGACGTGCAGCACCTCAGTTGAACCTGTTCCTGCAGCTGTTCTTTCCTTTCCACTCCTTAGATTTGGCATAACCTACATTACAGGAAGAAAATGACCCACTGGTTCCATCGCAACCCTCTGAAGGCTACAGCTCCTGTTTCATTTAATTATTATGGGGTAGCCACCACTCCAGCTGCAACAAAGGTTTGCAAGTAAGTGTACTTGGGACTGACTTCACTCTGCCTCTTAGAGTTTCAGGGACATCCTTAAAAGTCATGATTGCTCTTTGGTTTTTGAGCTGAAGATGTCTGCAGATGTGTAGGCAGGGAGGCAGTAAGACACTGCTAGCACTGAGCATTTGCTTACAGAGAATGAATCCTCCAGTTTTCAAGTCTCTGAGTGCACAGCAAGGCCAATTACAACAATGCAGAGGCAAAAGGCAAAACACTTCATTGTCTTTCTGATGACTGTGCATTCCTCTGCACAAGATTGCTTAATTTCTATAAGTGCATAAGGCCTGAGTGTTCTGCTGTGGATAGGAATATAATGAGAAGGGATCTCAGCTTATTTTGCAGATCTATTCTTATCTCTTCATCCCATCATTCCATTCTAATGTCGAATAATGTTCCTGTTGTTACTTCCCTTTCCTCTCTGTGAACCCAGCCTCTCGGTAGGTAAAGGCGTAGTTATTTTAGTGTAAGAACAATAGACTGAATACTGTTATCCACTGCTGTGTGTCCAGAACGGATCATACTACAGAGTCAATTATATGTATCCAGAGGAGAAAGGAAGATTCTTCTGTATTAGTACATTTTTGAGTACAATTTCTCAGGGTTTTTTTTCTTTTTTTCCTCTCCTATCATTTAGTGACTTGAGGTTATCTCGGTCACGGCTACTGGAGCTGTTTACAGACTTGAGTTGTAATCCAGAAATGATGAAGAATGCGGCTGACTTGTACTTCTCCCTCCTGCAAGGTAGGAAGATTTGTTAGCAGTACTACTAATGCATCAAGGGAAGTATCAGTTGAATTTTAACGGCACTTCTCAGAACGTGTATTGTGCTGATCTCCTGTAAAGAAGCTTTGCAGTTCTCAGGAAGGAGAGTGCCTTCATGGGTTCTGTGCTTGATACCAGTGGTGGCTGCTCACCAGGCCCCTTCTCCAAGTTTCAGTGTCCTTTGTGACCCTGCCAGTACTAGGTGCTGGCAGTCCTGCCCTCCTGCTTTTAACCTCATTCTGGTGAAGGAGAAAATCTGTGTTTGTCTCATGTATTTGATGGTGAGTTGCTCCTTAAGTATAAATTGAGTCTATTAATTTGTTGGTATTGTTTACTATTCAGTATAAATTACTGGTTTGTCTAATACTAGAACATAGACTTGTTACAAGTTTGCCTTTTGCTGCTGCTTGTCTTAGGTGCTCATTAGCATGGTATCTACATTTTCAGTAGATGGTTCACCTGTGATGACACATTCCTTTGAAACCTTCTTTCTGCCAATATTTTGATAACTCTGTCTTAGCAGTCAGGTGCTTAGCTAGTTTTCTTAGGACTGAGTTTTCAGGAATCAGCTGATCTGTGGAAAGTGGGACCTTTCAGTCTGTGGGAAGTAAACACAGACCTTGGTTTAGTGAGGCTCTGGGAGGGTGTAGGCTAATGGCCACATCTAGATAAAGGTAAGGTAAGAATACCTGTTGCTACAGCCAAGATTTGGAGAGTTTCTTTAGGAAAATATCATGCTTGGCCACTAAAATCTGCTGCATGGGAAGGGAACAAGTATCTTCTGTGTTCATAAAAACAGGACACAACCAGTAGCTGCTATGGCAAACTCTTGGCCTCTTAAAAGCTGTAAGACCTGATCAGACCAAGGCCATTCTCAAGCCTCTCCAAAAAATTCCTGGGCCTGCATATGCTGGGATTTGAACATCCCATAGCATGAGCTTCATCCCACTGACTGCTGTTTGCTGTCCTGCTGGACATAAAGAGCCAGTTTCCTGTGGCCCTGGAGGTAGATGATGACTAAGTTAGTTCATGCTTAGAAGCCCTTTTCCCTCACCCTGTTGATCAGGCAAGTTTCCTGGAATTTCCTGGTTGCTACTCTGGTGGCAGAGACAGCCACTCACTCACCTTGAACAACCTCAGCCATCCTGTACCTGGGCCAGTCCCACTCCCGACTTGTCACCGTATGGGACAAGCAGACATCTGCCAGGTTTTCCTTGAGCAGTCAGGATTCTCAGGGTTGAGTTGGTAATGTGCTGGGCAAGCAGTTTCCTGGAGTAGCCAGTTGGTTTTTTCCACATTTTGTTCTCAAGATACTGAGGAATAAACACCTCAGGAAGTAACATGGGGTTTTGAGGGGTTCAGCAAGAAACATTCCTTTTTCTGTATCTGTCTTCATATTGATCCCTCTCCTTCATTACTCATTTCTGTTTCTTACTTTGAGATTGCCAGTTGGTACATTATTTTATTCCATAGGTTTCATCCTTTCACTGGATGACTCTTCCCAAGAATGCAAGTTGAGATATATCCAGAATTTCAAGTGGACAGACACGTTACAAGGCCAAGTCCCAAGGTGCGTGTGCTTTTCTGGGTGCAGGGTATGCAGCTGCTCTCTGCTGCTCTGCTACACACCTGTGCCACCCATTTGAAGGAAAACACAAATCTACCAAGGTCTTGAACACAAAGTAGTTTCTAAAAAGGTGTTGCTGTGTTTTTGGTAACTGCCCTACTGTGTTAGGTGTTCTGAAGTGTATGTGGCCTTCATGTAAATCTGTCAGAATGCACAGTAATTGTGGAAGGATCCATTGGGTTTTAGTTGATCTACAAACTGAAGCTGCAGTTGGGTAGAGCGCTACAAAGAAGAGCCTTGAGGGTATTGTTGAGTTGAGCATGGTAACAAAGCTCACTGCAGTTTAAAACTTCTTTGTTTGGCGCTATGGCCTGATCAGCAACTTCTGTGTGTTTTGAGGTTCCAGTGTTGCTGCAGATCTGATTTGGTTCTCTTGTCCTCTGAAGCTCCTAGTACATGTACTCTTGGTTCAAACAAACAAATCTTCTGTTCCAGTGGAATACAGATCTATAACCTTTTGAATTACTCACTTGTCTCTTGCTATTGGAGTTAATTGTGTTGTCTAACCACACCTACCAATTTGTCAAGCTTTAGCTAGAAGTGCTTGACCTCCTCAAAGCTTTTACTCCCTTTGGAAAAATATCTGTTGATTAGGACTTTCTTCTGATTTTCTCACGGTCAGATACACTTGTACTTGTGCCAACATTACTCTTCCCACTCCCACATCTTTCTTTTTAAAAGGTTTGCTAGTTCCTAAGCTATACGGAGCTTGTGATTGGAAGTTCAGTCTTTTCGAAGACTCTGTTTTTAGCTTTTGAAATTTGCTGCTATTTGCACATGCTGTTTGTCTGCAGTTACATAAATACTTGCAGTAACATTCATTTGAGAGAGTCGTAACAGACTCTGACTTATTAATTTAGCAGTACAACTTTAAAGTGGACATTCCAGGGCAAGGCTTTCCACAAAATGTGCAATTGGAAAAAAAAAAAAAAAGAGATGGAAAAATGTCAGCCACACCCAAAGCTAAACAAATCTCAAGTTACAGTTTTAAAATAAAAGTTCCCAAAAGGGAAGGGTGGGCATCTGAATGTGGGAGATTCCAATTATGAGCTCTTAGAGGGAATAAGTAAAAAAATTGAAGTCTGTCTTAGGCAGTTCAGCAACTAGGAGGTTCTGAATTGGAAATTATTGATATCTTAAATGAAAAATGTTTTATGGAGAGAAGTGTTGACTTCTGCTACATGAAGTATCATCAGAGAGAGATTGTCAGAACAAAACTGAATGCATTAAGATTTTGGGGGGGGTTTTGTTGGTCTTTCTTTAGTGCCCAACAGGATGCAGTGTTTGAACTGGTTTCCATGGCATTTAATGTAGCTGTATGGTACACAAAGTATGCATCAAGACTCGCTGGAAAAGAAGAGTAAGTGGTTTTCTTTTGTTAATAATTCTACTGCAGCAATACTCCACCAAAGATTTAGCAGGTTCTGGGGTTTGCCTGCTGTGGGGCATGTCCAGCTCTGACAGAGGAGTTCCAGGAGGCAGTTGGTCTTTATGTACAAGCACTTCAATCCCTCCTTGCCTCTGCAAACCAAGTGGACCAGCACCTTATGACTGTCATACAGAGAAAGTGTCAGTTGTGAACAAACCCTTCATCACCCCCACTCCAGGTACAAAATTGGGATTCTCAAAATCGCAGCTCTGCTGACTTTTAGCCCTACAGACTTCCAAATCCTTGGCTTTTGACACTGAGGTTGCCTTTTACTTGAGAGTCATCATAAGATCTTATGCTCTTGCTTTTTTTCAAGTGAGTTCTATTTGATTATTTAATGATTGGACACTATATGAAACTCCTTTACTCTGGAGGTAGCACAGCAGTGGGACAGATCACTTAGGAAATCAGTGGACTCTTGATTCTTGAAGGATTTAAGGTTCATCTAGACAAAGCCATAAGTGCCCTCATCTACTGTTGCAAATTATGGTGCTCCTAAGCAGGAGGTGGGACTAAATGACACCTAGAGGCCCCTTCTAACTATAATTTTACTGATACACTCTATTTTCTCAGTATAACAGAAGATGAAGCAAAAGATGTTCACCGCAGCCTGAAGATAGCAGCTGGGATTTTTAAACACCTGAAGGTAGAAGGACTTTCTTTGCTGTCTGTTCTTTGAGGTGTCTCCAAATACTTGACTTTTTGTCTTAGAAAAGCCTTTGCTATACACACTTACCTGAGACCTACTGAATGATACAGGGGAAAGAAGGATGTTAATATGTTTTGGTGCCACTCAATCCCTGCCATTCATTCCCAATGGCAGTGGAAGGGTAATTTGTCTGTCTGTCCATATCATGTGCTGCAGTGCAGGGACCTTCACTCAGTGTCCCATCCATTTAGGAATGAGGCACTTGTTTTGCACTGGTATTAAGCCTAAACTAACTCTGAGACTTGCTTTGTGTTTAGGAAAGTCACATTCCAAGACTGATTACACCTGTAGAAAAGGGAAGAGATTTAGAAGCTCGGCTTATAGACTCCTACATCATACAGTGTCAAGCTGAAGCTCAGGAAGGTACCCTCAAATATACACTGTTGGGTGTGGGAAATGACTCTTTGTGGCTCGCTGATGTCTCATGAATTCTGCTTGGCAGCAAGGCCATGGGTTTTTTGTTCTCCTGAAGTACTGTGGCTTAGTGGGGCAGGTTGCTTTTAAAGAAACTTGTTACAGTTTTAGAAGGAAAATGCCAAAAATTGGTCTGGTATTACAAATGTAATATGGAATATCTTTCACTTTGGAAGAACTGTGTGTGGCACTCCTCACTTTTTTCTTGTTTTTTCCTTACATGCAACCCTTTCACCACCATGCTTGCCTAACATAAATTCCTAGTTCCTTTACTTAAAAATATGTGCAGCTTTTGTTTACTAGCTAATCTTAAGGCTAACATTCCTTCAGATTTTTTATTAAATTGGAATCATTCTAGCCAAGAAACAATCTGTCTTTATTCTGCTGTTTGCTTGACTGCACAACATCTATTTTCTGTTCATGCAGGGGTTTTAAAACCCTAAATGCCTCTGCTGATTTGATGTGATGGGACATTTCAGTTAAATTTAAACCATGGTGTGGAATTTTTTTCAGTGACAATTGCTCGGGCTATTGAGCTGAAACACAATCCAGGCCTAATAGCTGCTCTTGCTTATGAAACAGCCAACTTCTACCAAAAAGCTGGTGAGTGTCTTGTTTTGTATCCTTAGTGACTTGGTTTATGCATTCTTGCCAGCAGACATACTTCACCCACCCATAAATTGAATATTAACTCTGTTCTTGGTGGATATGGAGTGTGTATTTAGCTTCTATTTAGCACATTTAAGGCTTCAGTTACCAGCATGTATTTTGATAAGGCCTTTTGGTTTTGTGGGAATCTTTTTCTGTACCTGATGGTAGGAAATGTTAATGGCAGAAGACAGACTAGCAGCAAACAAATGGCCTGATGTAAATGGAGCGTGTTCCAGCTGCCTTTGGGCAGCAGATCACGATGCAGAGCATGGAGAGTGCAGTGGGTTAATTATGTGCCACCTTCCAGATGAGTTAGATGATCTCTGGGCTTACTGAGCCAAGTGGGAGAAGTACAGAGGTATGGAAGTCAGGAGAACGTTGTAACGTGTCACATTTGGTCACTCCTGGAACTTTAACTAGGAACAAGCTTTGAAATGCTGCCGAAATATACTTAGGAGAATTAGCCATCCAGACTTAGTGGACAGCAGCTTCAGGGATTCTGGGGACAACTGCATGATAGCTGTATATTTTTGGGGTTTTTCTCATAGCTCCTCTATGCTTTTGCAGGAGTAATTTTTGTCCCTCATTTCTGGATACTTTATAGTTGGGATTGATTGCTAAGTTTAAGAATTCTGGCCTTTTAATGTGCTTGAGGTTCTTTTTGGAAATGTCTGAAGAATAACTTTACATATGTATTCATAGATCAAACATTATCCAGTTTGGACCCCACCTATGCAGGTAAATGGAGGAAGTACTTAAACTTGAAGAGCTGTTTCTATATGGCCTATGTAAGTATTTTGGGTGGCAGCAGTCACAGCTTGTTGTCTGTCTGCCAAGGGCTGCATAGGGAATGGGGGCTGAGTACTGCCTTGGCTTTCTTTCCATGCTGTGAAGAGGGATTGTGCAGTGTCAGTGGCACTTGAAGTGTTTTCCTGGAGCCAAATGAAATTGCAGCAGTGTAGATTTGTTGTGATCATGGATCTTTAATTGAAGCCATTCAGGTTGAGCATAATGGTCATCTCTGTTGTCTACATCAGTCTGATCCTAGGCACAGTTCAGAGCTGAGCATCTTTTGGAAGGCCCTGAATGAAACGGCATCAAGTACCAGTAGGTACCATTCCAAGAGCTGTCCCTATTTGCCTGATGGATCTCATAGCAAATGGCCCTTGGGATCCTCAGCTGCTCAGTTTGCTGTGTATTTCTTGTAGCCTGCTATGGCCTGTAATCTGTCTTTTTTATACTGTACAAAAGGCCCAAGCTAAGCAGTTAACAGAACTGTCTTTCTCTTAGGCTAAACCTGTAGCTAAAAGCTGCTTGCCTCATTAGCAAGTGTGAGAGGTGAGGGAGGGTCAGAATTGTGGTACTTCTCCTTTTTTTGGTTTGTGTGATCTGGGCAGTGGTAGATTTAGATGGAGTTGTACTGTGAGAACAGGCACGAAAGGAAGAGGGGCAAGGTAGGCAGTAGTTGATGGGATTGTTCCTTCATCTGTTGTATTTACTATTTAAACCCAACTCATAACAGATAACAGGCAATTCAATTCTCACTGGAGTACAGTACCACCTTCAAGCAAAGGTGTGAAGGAATGGGACTTTTTGGGGTTGGAAATTTGAACTATGACAAAATATCTTAGACAGCAGAACACTTCATCTCTTCCCAATTCAGCAATGTTTGTCGCAGGTGGAGTTTTTGAGTGTTCAGGTAGTTTTAGTTTTCAGTCTTAGCTTTGTAAACTTGCCTGGGGTTCAGTCTGTTTTTATGCTGGTGCTTAATGCTGCACACTGCTACAGTGAGAGCTTGGGCTGGCCTGTGTGTCAGTACTTTTGGTCACACAGCTCGGTTCATACCAAGTGTTTATGGTTCATAGTATTCCTGCTGAGCTGCATTAATGGTTCAGTGAATGCTGCTTTGCCTTGCATTCCCTGGCTGTCAACTACCTGCAGGGAATGGCAGCTCCAAAGAGCTGCAGCTGGTGTAGGGAGCAGGAGAAGGGAATTGGTGCAGGAAGTGCCCAGTGATGTTGGTAATGATTTTGTCCTCTCCCATCAGGCATACTGTTACCATGGCCAGACTTTGCTGGCAAGTGATAAATGTGGGGAAGCAATCAGATCTCTGCAGGAATCAGAAAAATGTAAGTGTGCTGGGACTGGATTACAGAGTGTGATGATGCCATGCCTGTTCTGTTTTGCTGTATTGTGTTAATTTGCTCTGCCATAAAGCTTTTGTCTGTCATCTGATGGAAATCCAGCACACCTTTAAATAGAGACAGTGTAATTTTTTTTTGTCTTACCAAAGAATGTCTTTCATAACAGTGCTGCAGAAAATTTCATCTTCACTTCTCATCCTGGCTTAAAAACTGGCTTTGAACTGCCTGCAGTGTAGAAACCAATGGTCTGATCATCCTGTTTTTTGGTTTCTAGAGTAATGCAGCCATTTCTGCTTTGGAGGTTAAACAGTAAATCTAGACCATGCTTGTTTATTTTTAAACAGGTTTCAGTAACATATTTCCTTTCTATGCATTTGAAAGTTATATTCAGATAAGTTTGCTGCAGTTCAAGGTCTTCTGCCCAGTCTTCTCTGTTTAGAGCTATTGCTACCTCAACAGCCTGCACTTCATAACTTTACTGCAATGTATAGAAGTGCTCAAATCTTCAAATTGGGAACTTCAATATTAATTGTAAAATGAAATTTAAAAATTATTAAGAACAAACTAAGTTGGATTACTTGGAGTAAAACAAATACTGTTCTGCTGTTCAGAGAAGAGTCCTTCTTCTCCCACTCCATATTTTTTATTGTTGTTTGGTTTGGGACATCAGCTGTATGTGGATACCTTCATACCCTGTTTTTCCCTGCCATGTGGCACAGGTCTTTGGCTTATTGTTGCATTTTGCCTCACACAGAAGAATGCTTTCCTGCATCTTCCCACCCAAAAAGCTATCTTTCTCTTTTCCTGTTCCTAGTCACTTGTTGAATGCAGTAAATCTTGGCTTGAAGTGCCACCTTTGAACTAGTTTGGTTTTGTTTCTAAGAAGAAAAAGTCCTGAATGGATTCTGGTGTCTTCTAAGACTGAAGCACTGTAGAGCAGAGCCATGATTTAAGAGGGTCATGTAAATAATTTTTACTTCCTTCCTTCTTGCAAAGATTTTGCCAAGGCTGAAGCATTGTGCAAAGAATATGGAGAAACCAAAGGACCTGGGACTACTGCCAAACCTTCTGGACATCTTTTCTTTAGGAAATTAGGAAGTTTGATTAAGAACACACTAGAAAAATGCCAGAGAGAGAATGGATTTATGTAAGTAATTCATGGTTGGTACAGCATTCCGTATAAAGTGTTATTACCTCCTTTGCCTGTATTTCATGATGGGATGGTGAATTTAACTCTTCAGTTGTTACATTCCTTTAGGGCATGGCATGTAACTTACAGATAAATGTGCAATTCTCTAATTTTCTCTTAGCAGATTGGCAGTGGGTCCGTGCTGTCCCACTCTGTGTCCTGGGCCAGTTCAGCAGGGTGGGTTGCCCTGTAGCCAGTCTTTGCTGTGTTGTTGCCATTTTCAACTGTGGCACATTTAGACAGTTTAGGAGAAGAACTGTCCTTTTCATCTTTGGGAAGTATTTTAAATCCTCATTTGTATTTTGAAGGGGTTGTTTTGGAAAAAAAAAGATGCTCTTCTCATTGAAGCACTGGGAATAATGGTTATTAAGTAGGAGCAAACCCACCACACTATTAGGGAACAAACGGTAATACTGGCAAGGAGTTGCTTTTGTTCTTGTGAATCTTGCTGGCAAAATGCATGTTAGGCAGTGCCTTAATGAAATGGAAGAGAGCAGCAGTGATTGCCACTGTGAAAACCCAGACTGTTTTGTTTAGAATTGCAAACAAGACTTGCAGAGGTGGTGCATTGTATTTCAAGTACATTTCTGTATTCTGTTCCAGCTATTTCCAGAAGGTGCCAGCAGAGGCTCCCCAGCTGGAACTGAAAGCAAACTATGGCTTAGTAGAGCCTGTTCCTTTTGAGTTTCCTGCCTTGAACTCACACTGGACTCCTGAAACAGTTGCAGCATTTGATCTCACCAAGAGGCCAAAGGATGACACTGTAAGATAATCCCATGTGCTGTTCTTTCCCCCAGCTTTATTCTGTGTTTCACACAGTTAGTTTGGCTCTTCTCTAACACTCCCCAGCTCAGTGTGGGAAGCAGACCCAAGGCTACCACCTAAGCTCATCCTTCTGCTGTGCCAGGGGCAAGTCAATTAACCTCTGCCACTCTGCCAGCATCTGGAAATTCAGGTCACTTTTTGCTGTAACGTTACAGGAGTGAATGCTAGAGAAAGATTCTTTTTTAGAAAAGGATTCATATCAGGATGCTGAAACAGAGAATACTTGGCTTTTCTCTCTTGCTTGAGGCTTACTCAGAGTCTTCAGCCTTGAAAAGAGAGGGACTATTAGATTATAACATGTAAAGTTAGCTATGCATAAATACTATGCAGACACAGTGGTTTGTACTTGTGGTGTTAAGTTGGGTTTTTTTTTTCTTCTTGTTTGCAGGCTAAACCAAAACCAGATGAAGAAGTAAAACCTCTGAAGGAACCAGATATAAAGCCTCAAAAAGATAGTGGATGCCAGATTTCTTAAATGCCATAAGTGCTTTGAATTCACTTTGAAACTCCTATTCATAGGACTCTGGGGCTTTAGTTCTGATCTCCCTTTTTTTGATTCTCCTTTTTTCATTTAGAAGACTAATTTAATTTACCTTTGTTAATATGTGTCTATTTTGCTTAAGGATGTGGTGGATTTCTAGGAGGTTATTTATATCTGACTTATTTTTGGTTTTAGTGGGATATCATAGAATGAGTGGGCTTAAATGTTCCTATTGTGCCTCTAGGGAGTTTCTTTTTGTGGGTTTAGTTTTACCCACAAATAGCAAAGGAAGTATCATGATTGTAATGCTTGAGGATTTTTCCATTACCTTATATGCTATATCATGTCCAATTCTGCAAACAGAAGTTTGCATGAACAGTTGTATTTATTCAAGTTTTGTCCTTCAGGCTTAGCACCCTGTTGTGTTCCAATTCACCTAATTGTAGTGAGGGAAGAAAATTTGGGTTTGGTTTGTAACACTCCTATGGTATTTTACAGGACTTTCACAGAACCTGGGAAACCTCAAGTTCTGTATAACTGGAGCACAATTTATGTTCTGAAATTATTAGTCTGTGTTCTTTTTCTCTACAGATTAGGGGTTTTATATCAGAATTTGTAGTAAGGTACCTTAGCCTGTCTGTCCTTTAATCAAAATCCTTGAATATCAGTGTATCTGAAAGTGATGCAGCAAGTAATATGAAAGTGCTTAAAACCAATGCATCACTATGCCATTCGTTCAGAGTTTTTGAATCTTCAAAGCTTTGTTAAGTTTGAAGGCTGCAGACAGTTCAGATATCCTGGCACTGGAATTCCTGAAGCTGTCATGCTAAGGTAATAATAATGGCAAGTTGCAGTGTTTCCATCTGGGTGTTGTCTATAAGAAGCTGTCAGGAGAACATGGAGGAAAGATGAGCTGAAGAGCTGATGGCACAACTGGGAAGCCAAGCTGTAGATTTCTTTTATGCCCTGTGTAAACAGTGCTGCTTCTCAGCTTGTGCAGTGTTTCACTGAAATCAGCTCTTTCTGAAGAAAACTTGCCAAAAGCCAAGCCCAGTCAAGGCTGAGAAAGAAAGGATTTTGTAGAACTTGCTGCTTCCATTTCTGCCTGCTGTGGAAAATGTGACAGCATTCTTCAGTGCTGAGCACTGCAAAACACCCGTGACAACAAAAACATCTTTCTGATTTGCTGCAAATGCAAAGGAATATGATGCTTGTGTTGAAGTGAGAGCCTTGCAATCCCTGGGTACCAGCTGCTGCACTTCTCTTTGCTTGAGAAGGAAACTGGGCAGCCTGACAAGGTTCACCCTTTCAGCAAATATGATGGCATATACACTTACCATGGTGTAAACTGTAAACACATTCCTCACTTTGTACTCTTTGTTCACCTTCCACTGTGCTGTAATTCAGTGCTTCTAAAGTCTTTCTTGGGGCTTGGAGTCACTTAGCTTAGAGAGCAGGTGTGTATCTCCTTGAAGGCCTGTGGAACAAAAGCTGTTGAGGAGGTTAATAGGTAACTCAAGACATCCAGAGATACTGGACCAAACTACAGAATTTGTTGCTACAAAAGGCAAAGAGGTTTTTAATGCTGGCTGTCATGGGTTGATCAAATGCAGACCTCCCTGCTTCCCATGACGGATTTTTCCTTCTGTCAGTCCTGCACATAAAAATAAGTGTAAAGTGAGCTGAATTTCTTTGGAAGAAGTTTCTGTTCTGCAGGGGCCTAGAGGGTAATGAGTATCAAGAAGACTACATATCTAAAATGGCTCCATTCCTTCTGGTGCTGCACAGGGACCTCGGCTATGTTTCGTGAAGAGTTACTCAAACCTGTTCATAACTTGATCAGCTGACTCAACAGACTTCTTGCATTGTTAAAAGACCAGCTTAGGTTTTGCCAGTGGAGTGTGGAGTTAGTTTTCTTATATAGATTTTAATTCTAAAAATGTATTCCAGCTGTAGTCATCAACATTTGCTCATCCTGCTCCTTTTAAGGATCGAGATACAGTTAACTCAGTTTCATAATCACAATTTTTAGTTACTCATTGTTTTTCAGAATTCTTTGTCAATATGTACACATCTCAACTGAATTAGTTTTCTTTCTGTGCAGACTAGATCCTGTTTTCTCTCCTCCCCTCATTTCCCCTTCCATCTGCTACAAACTGTGGCACAGACTTACCCTTGTTTGCTAATGCACGTGTAAGTCCTGGGACTCATTTCCAATGCAGCTTTTACCCATGGGTGGGTTCCAGCAGAGGAATATCTTAAAATCAAATTAAGAAATCATGACTAAATCGTTCCCAAACAACTTGGTAGGAAAGATTATTTTATGGACTTGGAATTTTTTGGACGCTTTCTCAAACCCATTGGTTTGTCTGAATCAAGTTCACTGTAAATAGTTTGGGGCATAACCAAGTGAATTGTGTCAGATGATGACATTACTTAAGCCTGGCCGTGAAACCTCTTATGCCATAGCTGTTTCAGTACATATGATGTAGTAGTTTAAAAATAGACTAATGGAACAAACTAATTCACTTAACATGTGTTGCTTTTCAAGACAAACTTTGTTTACTTGTAGCTAAAATCCTGTGGCAAACATTGAATGGTTTTGCCAAAAAATAAGAAACTGGAGACTGTTTAGTTTGCAAAGTAGAGAGAGCTGTGAGGCCATGAGCAGCTTTCTCTTCTGGTTTTGTTGGCTAGTAGGAATTACTGTAAATAGGATATAGATTAACTGTCCAATATTCTTAAGAATATGGGTGAATGAACTGCGAGTTTCAGTTAATCTGGAAACCCAGCAGCCATGTTCCTTCTATTATAGTTCCCTTTAGTAATTTTTAAGAGTGAGGTATTTTGAATGGTGACTTTTTAATATTCTAATGCTGCAAGAGCCTGGTTTTGTGGCCTCTCTCTGGTTTTAGAGGTTCTTCTGACTAAGCCTGCAAATCTTATTGGTGTAAATAGTCTTTAAAATTTTGTGCCCCATCTGAAGCAGGACAGGACTGCAGCTGAATAAAATACAGAGTGCTGGGCCCTCTGTTTTGTGCTTTAAGAAAAGCAGTGATTGTCTTTAATCTACTGTAAACCAAACCATTAAGCTCTTTGTAGGATTTCTATTTAAATACACTTCCTCCATGTATTTAAATACACTTCCTCCATGTTTCGTGTTCCTGGGTTTTCAGTAGTTACTCTCCATCCAGCAGCATGTGACACACCTACAGCTGAGGGACTAAACCTGGCCCTTGGATGCTGATGTCTGCCTCCTTCTGGATTTGGTAGAGGAGTTTTGCCTGTCAGCCCAGGGAGGGAGTTTGGTCACTTGGATGTTCAGCATGGATATGTGGTGTGTCTGTAACAATGGTAGTGGTTCGTACAATGAGCAGGAAAATGGATCCCTGTGTCTGTGTAGAATAGAGACAACTTTGCACTTTAGAATTTTCTTGTCTTGCAAATTTGGTACAATACAGTATGGTTGTAAATACTTCTTCCTGTCATTTTGTTGCACTGATTTCAGTACTGTGCTATGGGTGAGGTTTTAATGGGAAATATTACTAAAATGTATTTTTAATTGTGTATAAAACAAACTCATGAAGCATATCTCTGCCATTAGTATTGGGGAACACAAGAGGAGGCAGTAGCTCATCTGTCTTCCATGGGAATTCCAAGAAGTGAAGACTTTCTGTCTGTTGGCTGCAGAGTGAAACATTTCATCCTACCCCTGTGTCTGGTATCTAAACTGCAGTTTCAGCATTAACAAAAATCCTGTTCATGCCTATTAATTATCCCTGGAAATATTCTGTCTCTAAAGATCACTGTTAAATTGCTACAGTAGCATAAGCTGCTTTTTCCCCCTTTTTCTGTGCTTTTTCCCTGTCACTGACCCAGCTGAGTGAGGAGTAAAGCACAGTGAGCAAGACTGGCATGGAAAAGCCTCTGCAGTGTGTACCAGTCTCCAGACTGTGAGTGCAGCATAAAGGCCTTTCCACAGTGACCACTGGTTTCACTCAGACCTTTCCCCGCTGGTGATGCTCTCAAATTCAACAAAGGTCCCATGGCAACCAAGGGGACCCTCAATTAGCTCTTTATGTAGGAAGGCCTCCTTCCTTTGGTGTTGGTGCCTTCATGGATAACAATCTTCCCGAAGCCATCCTGTACTCTGAGTAATGACACTTCAATGGAATCAGCTCTGAGATCACTGACCGAGCAGCCTTACTTTGTGAAGACAGTCACCATGCAATCTTAAGCTTCATAGTTGGAAAATTTGTATATAACCACAAATTTCAGAATACCATTTAAAATAAACAATCTTAGAGTATCACGTTTTGTTTCATTATTTAAAATTTTAAGTATAGTAGTAAGGAAAAGGCTCTGTCTTAAATGTTACTTTCTGCAATTTAATGCAACTTTTTTAATTATAGGGAATGCTTAATCCCTGCTTAAAGGAGGACTTAAGTAAGGAAGATACTTAAGTGAAGTGGGTGCATATGGATGTAGTAGCTACAATGAAGCATGTCAAGTCCTGAGGCAGGAAGAGAGGAGATGGACTTCCCAAACTCCTGCTCAGAAAAAAGAAAGTAATTAGGTAGGATTTCTTATGCCTATACAAAATCCAGTACTTGCCAAGGTCTGTGATATTGTGGGATCTTCTATATACAACGTGAAGGGAGTTATTTGGGAATAATTTCTCTAATATTCTAGATGAAGCCTCACTAGCACAGCCTGTTCAGTCTTCCCTTTCTGAACCAAACATGCATCTGCTGGTGTCTCCAGGAGTTCCCTCTGTCTCTCAGAGCCATGTGGTGGGCTTTAATAATTTTGCTTTGTGCTTCCAATCTTTCTGTCTGGCTTTTCCAAAGAAGGACTCACCTTCAGTTTGCAATGTCCATATTGATGGCCTCTGGATGTAAGGCTGCCTTTGCTTTGTTGCATTGCTGTCAAATCTGAATGTCAGGTGCCTTGTCCTGAAGAGGGCTTCCCTGCTGGCTGTGCTTCCCCAATTTCTGCCAGCACAGCTTAGTCAATACCTTCTCCCCAAACATTATAAAAAACTGCATAACAGCACCAGCACAGCCCTCTCGAATATATAAAAAATCCCCAACAGACTCTGCTGGAGTGATGGCCACCAAAAGTTTGTGTTTTCCTGCAGTTTTCCCACACAGCTGCCCAGCACAGTGCACCCGGGAGTGGCACCTGGGAAGAGGTGGCTTCCAAGAGCCCCTGCATGCTCTGTGACCAGGAGAGCAGCTACACCTCCATTGAGGACACTGCCAAGGCCATGGAGCAGCAGCACTGACAAACAAAGACAATCCCTTGCCCTGTGTCCCAGCAGCTGCTCTGTCCTGGGGCCTGGCAGCCTCTCCAGGGCATTTTCCCTTTGGGAAGAGAACGGTGTGATGCTGTGTACATCTGTGTGGGGTTTCTCTGGGGTCTTGGGCTGGGTTTCTGTGGCAAGGATTGAGGTGGAAAGGGTGCAGGGGCAGCTTCTGTGAGCAGCACCAGCAGCTGCCCCCATGTTGGCCAGAGCCCATTCCAGCCAGTCCCAAGACAGAGGCCAAAGCTGTGTCCAACAGCTGCCTGCTTGTGGCCATGGGGAAAAAGCTGTGAGGTGGACAGTGAGGCCCTGGGCAGCTGGAAATGTGAACCAAGGGCTTCTCTCCTCTGCACACTGCCCTCAGCGGGCTGGGGGTGCACAGGAGGCTGTGAGGGGACACAGCAGGGACAGCTGACCCCCAGTGACCAGAAGGATTTCCAACAGCATATGATGCTATGCTTAGCAATCAAACCACAGGGATGGAGGCTGGCAGGGGCTCCACTTGCTCAGAAAGTGGCTGGGCATCAGTTTGTTGTTTTTCTTGGGTTTGGGGGTTTTTTCCCTCTTCCTTTTTTTTATTTTTAATTTACTTAAACCGCCCTTATCTCAACCCACCAGTGTTTTACCCTTCCAATTCTGTCCCCCAGGGCTAGGAAGTGAGTGAGTGGCTGTGTGGTGCTGAGCTGCTAGCTGGGGATAAATCGTGACAGTCCTCTGTGAAACCGTAACAGCAGCGCCCTGTGCACACAACATCTGAATGATTAGACACAAGGAGCATCTGCAGATCAGGATTGCAGCAGGAGGAAACAGGAACATTAGTCATGGACGTTTAGAAAAAAATCACAAGTAAGACAAGAAATCCCCATACAGCAAAACATCAGTATTAAAAATGGAGAAAGACACAGTTACAGGAATTGTGGTATTTACAAAGACCACCAAGTGAGTCTTCCAATAGCCACATTAAATATGACACAACTGAGGCTGATGTGAACCTTTCCTCTAGAGAGCTCAGTGATGGAGTTATGAATTTGTGGGATAAAACATGCAATTTTGCCACTTTTGTCTTGTTTGGTTTGATAAACTGGCAAACAGGATATAGGTGATGTATCTCCAAGACATAGTTCTTTCCAAAGTCAGATCTCTGTATGGCTGTTGCATACACTAACTATTCTAGCAAAACCTGCTACTCGTGGTAGGATTATTTAAAGCAAATAATATATTAGCTGAATCTGGCCAGTGTGAGGAGATCAATTAAAAGAGGCTGCAGGCTTTCTTCTTTGCAAAGCAGCAGATCATACTGCAAGCTGAATGGTACAGAACTGTGTTTGGTGCAACTTCACAGATTAACTTGTTTTTATGCTCAAAATTAAAGCTTTCTTCGTGTTTCCATAGTTCACAGTGTCCTTGGAGGCTGTATCTCTGGTATGGGGCAGTTTGAGTTGCAACCACTTCATCCCTTAGCAAGTTAAAGTTTTTTCTTCCCTTTTATTTTTTCATTTTAATATGATTGGTTAACTTACTTTAAAGATGGATTAACTGGAATGCAATCACTACTCAAGCAACAAAGCTGGCACTTTGATATTTTTTCTCCTTCTTTTAATACTGACTGTTGTTGTCTCAAGGGGTTTTTACCAGGATTTAAAACCCTTGATGATTTTTAAAATTAGCTATTTTCTTTTGGTCAAATGATAGAAACTCTATCAATACAATTCAGACTACACTGATTAGTATAAACCCATCAGCTTTTTCCAAAGGGTACATGTTACAATACCCACAAAAGAGCTTTTGCATGCCCAGATGCAGCCTTAGTGGATGAAAACAGTAGAAAACCACAGTTGTCATACAGGTAGACAGCAATCAGTGTGTGGTATGTTAGGTATGGTATAAATTTTGTGCATACTTCACAGTTAGACCAGTGTGGCAGAAAGCCCTTGCAGGAAAATCAGAATAGCATGGTTCTAATCAAGAGTGGACCAAGAAAGATCAAGTAATTCTTGACAGGTTTGTTAAATTTGAGCCATGTATCACTAGGTTTAGTCAGCCTGACTAAAGACTTCCTTGCTCATGTATTTCAAACTGGAGAAACTTTTAAGTATTTAAGTATGAATTGACCAGAAAAAGAATCCACATAAAGCTTAAAATCAGATTATGTGAATTCCTGTGAAAAGTACTATAATACGTGGTAGATCTGTAGGAATATAAGAGGAAATTAATGAACAGAGAATGGGGAAAATGTTGAACTCAAAGCCACATTAAAATTCAAACCATTTGCTTTTGGCAGCACAGCTTTAAAAACCCCCATGCTGTAACTATTAATGGAAAAACCTTTTTGCTCGCAAGGCAGATACAGTCTCTCTGCAGCTTCCACAATGTCTTCTGTCTCCTGCTGAAAGAAGAAATCTCCTTGGTAAGAAAACACTTTCTGGACAGAATTTCAGGTAAACATGACAGAGTTATCAAGTGACTGACATGTCCAAAATGAGCCATCAACAGCTCTCACCTCATCCCTTCCACCAGCTCAGAGAACGTCCTGACCACTTGCACATGGGCAGCACGGCCTGTGGAGGTAACCAAGGGCATCCACCTGGAGCAGGAAGTCAGAGCCAGAAATAATTGTGTGTCCCTATGCTCAAGCACTTGCAGGGAGAGAGCATTTACAGTTTACACACACCTGGCTCTTGCTACCCAGCAAATGCACTTGGCCTGTTTTTAATATCATTAGGGGATAACCACAACTGACATAATGATTAAGTAAAATATGGGGGTTTAGGTACTTTAAGAAACAAATAGGCATTGCACTTGTGGCCACGGGGGTATTGATATTCCATAACTACAGCAATAAACTTCAGACTGCTCCTCAGTGCCACACAGAGCTGGCATGTATGTGCAGGCAGGTTTCAATGAAAAATGGTGCATCAGATTGAAATCTACACTGGGGCTGCAGTTTTAAATGATGCTATAGGAGGAAACCTTCCCTAGAATTTCATATGTCCAGCTTTTCTTTTGGATAAAGTAAATAATGCATAGTCAGTGTGCAGGAACAACTCATTTTGCAAATTGTTAATAAATAAATACTAATTAAATGTGGAATTTTTATAGATTCTCGAATGCCAATGAAAAGCTGTTGTGAAACCCAGTGCTGAGCATGAATGGAACTACTGAGGGACCTGACCTGAAAGAGGTCCCCCTGCATGTTGCAAAAACCAGCTTCAGCCATGACTGATTTTAATCCAAACGAGTTGGTATAAACAGAGCAGATCTTTTTCTTTTCTCTTCTCTCACAATTTTATTTTTCTCACTTACATTTAGTCCAGAACTCAGGTCTAGAAGAGCATGAAAAATTTACCACTGAATGAAAAAAATGGTTTAAATGGAACATTTGATTCTTCCTGGACTGATTACAGGAATATAATTAAGAAATTATTCCATGGAAATCAATGTGGCTGTAGGAAAGTAATCTCAGTATAACCATGAAAATCTATCAGCCTACAAGTTACAAGATTGCCATAAATAAATGTTTGTCTATTCCACTTGTTTCCACTTTCCATGAACGACGCTAAAATGTGAAGTTAAACTTGGTGTGTTCTAACCCTGCATTGCAAATAAGGCCTTCCTGGGGCTCCTGGGCACTCTGCTGTCACAGGCACCTGCACAAGTGTGTGCTGGGGGAGAGGGGCACAAAGCCACAAGGTTTCCCAGCAGAATGGTGCCCAACAAGAGGCAGGGGTGCCATTCCAGTTACAGTTATGGCAAGTAACTGGATGTGGTGTGTAGGGAAAGCTAATGAGGACAACCCCACTGGCTGTGCAGAGCAGAGCCCTTAAGGGTCCTTGGACATATGGGAAAGCCGTTTTCTCTGGGGGGAAAACCAACCAACTCAGCAGCTTTTATGATCTCACGTCAGCTGACCATTTCATAGTTGAGCCCGTATGTGCACCTTTGCAATAGGCAATATCCCAAATTCAGCCTGATCCAAAAATAAATAGAGGGTTTTTTGACAGGTCACTAACTGCATGACACTGTACAGGATTAACTTTGTCTAACCATAAAGGCCCTTTAGGAATGTAGGTGATACAAAACTCTTCCCAAAACCTGAATTCTAAACCATTTTCCTGTCACCAGTTCTCTGAAAGTTCCTGAAGTTTGTTTTCTGTTGCAACACTCCTGCCTCTATTAAGTGATGATTGCCTTCTCTTAGTGGTGTTTGCTGTTGGGCAATCCAACTGGATAATGTAAGGTAACTCCAATTATCCTTTACTAATTCCTGACAATAGGAAAATAACCTGCCCTGCTTTGTTATGCTGAGAGACTGGTTATTAATGGCTGCAACAATGGTGGCTGTTCAGGACATTCAGCTGATCCAAGTTAAATCCCAGGGCCTCTTGAGGAAACACCGCAGTGATTGTACACTGGGTGAAATTTTGTAACTAGGGATGAATTAAATGTGTGGTGGAGCTTTTCTAACAATAAAATTCCATGGAATAAGTGGATTTTTTTTTTTTTTTAATATGAAGATAACAGATTATGGACTTTGTAATTTTAAATTCAGTTTTCATTGCCTATCAATGGAGGTTTCCCAAAAGCTGGTGAAATTTGAAACTGTCTGAATCTGTATTTGAAGTTCTAGTTAGACAGTTTAACTTCAGAGAAGAATCATGCATAGGCTCTTGAAATTTAGGTGCAACACACCTTCCCTGAAAGCCTGAAGTGTCACTTTGTCCCACTGTATGCTTTAAGATGAATGTCTACTTTGAAAAAGTGATATCTAAAACTGGTAGTGTAGTTTTCCAAGATTTAGGTGTGATACAACTGAATTTTAAAACAGGACCTCAGCTCTGGCAGCATATTCTGAGATCTTTCACTTGAGCTTGATCCTTGTCCATTAAATTCTATTCTTATTTCTCTTTAACAGACTTAAATTTGAACCTTTGATACATAAACCTATTTGACAGCTGGTTTATTTAGTCGAGGGAGCAACTTGAGCAGAGAAGGGTAGCACAGGAGGCTTTGCAGTTGGAACTCTGTTGAAACATAAGCCAGAGATGAATGCAGCTCACCTTCCCTGCTCTAACACTGACTTCTTGCAGCTCTTTGCTGCTAAAGCAAAACTGGTTTATTTCTAAAACCTAACAGCAGATTTGCTGCTGGTGTTCCACACTGTTGCTGGTTAAGATTTATTTTAACTGTGTTTTGTGGCTTCTGACACTGCAAATGTCTTGTCACTATTCACCACATAAGCTACAGCCATAAATCATGGGATGGCTTACGTGATGGACTCTCAGTGCAAGGTAAGTAGAAGCATTGGGACAATTATAAAGTGTTCATAACAGAAGACACTTACATTAGTTGCCTTTTATCTAATGAATGTTCTACTGTTTTATCTTCAGGAACATGGAGATGGTGGAGAGAGCTCTGAGAGGAATGACATGGACTTTTTTGAGTGACAAAAGACACTTTGGGGTACGGGTGTTGAAGATCAATTAAGGATACAGTAGGTTTCTCAGAAGATGCTTTTGCAAATATTAATGAAGCTTCAGAATATGACTCAAAAAAAAAGTGTCTCAACAACTAAACACTGATTGTTGCTGTTCCAATATACCTCTGATTAAAGTAATTTAATAGGCTAGGAGTGAATTGTTACCCACAATTCACAACACATCTCCTCCCTTTGCCCAGCCAGCAAGATTTTAATGTGCAGTACAGAAAAAAAACATGATCATGGAAGAGAAAATTGAGTTTTATGAGGAGGAACATGGCCTTGGTTTTGTGAGGAAGAATATGGCCTACTGCTTTACTTAAGCTGAAGACATAGCTGGAGTTTGTAATCTGACTCCCATTAACTGAAGCTCTTGTTTTCTGATGCATGGCTCTTGGACCTGTCATTAGCTGATGACTTCTGAAAGTGGCAAACTTCCTGCTTGGGGCATTACAAAGGAATTCAGTGTCCTGATCTCCCTAAATCAGCCTGCAGAGTCCTGTTTTGGTCCGGGTAGATGCAGATTTCTTTTCCTTATTCATCAAAGTAACCAAATGGGAAAAAAAAACCAAAAAAAGAACTTTGTCTGACTGGAAACATGTAAAATTTACCTACATTCAGCAAAGCAAGCAGTTTTAACATTAATAATAGTGATCTTCTTAATTCTTGCTCTCCAGATTCCATATTTTTGTTGCAAATTAAAGTGTTGGTCAGTATCCTAAAGAAGGTAGATTTGCTTTCTAGATCAACTAATCCAATAAAAGAAGATACACTTGCCTGAGCTGACATGCTGCTGCAGGAATCTCCTATGAGATACTGAATATTGTCCTAAGCTACCCTTGGTTGCACATTTTTGGTCATTGGTATGCCTGAAGAAAGTGAGGGGAACCACTGGAAGAGTGGCTTGTATAAAGTACTACGCCAAACAAGTTTTCTGGACAATGCTTTTGAAGGGATGTCTAAATTATGCTTTTCCCTGACATTTTCGTGGTAGTTGAGAAAAAGCATGTCCAAAATTTGGGTTTACATGGGACTGTGTGGTTTCTGGCTAGATGAACAGAATAAACAAAACTTTCCAGCCGCTGAGCTGTCAGTTGACAATGCAAATCAGTGTTAATGCTGTTGCCTCCCCTAACTTTTTCCTTTTCCTCCTTTTTTTTTTTTTTTAATAATTTAAATACTCAGTCTGAGTGCAGTGGCTTAGAGCATGGGGATATTTACAAGGGTAATATATCCCCCCAAAAGCTGTTTTCTCTCTCAGCTAGAGAAAACCAAGACAGACATACAATCCCTGAAAGGAGACATTTCATTCATCCACATGCAAATCATCACCCCAAGCCATGCTTGAGTCTCACAGGAAAGATTGGAAGTGACACAACCTCCAAAGCAAAACTGGGACCTCAGTCTATTTCTGCATAACACGTGCTGTGAGTGATTGAAAGTTGTGAATTTTTCATCTCTCTCTCTCACCAGCTGCCGAGTGTCTCATTTCCTTGGCGTTTCTGGTTTTTCCCAATTTCAGAATTGGAGAGTTGAATTTGTTACTTTTCAGCTCCTGCTGTATAAACCAGTGGTCACACTCAATAAGTGCTCCAGCTAAGATAGCACACTCCACAGGCATGTCTGCACAGCTGGATGAAATATTGAAACTTAAATTATTTCCATCACACATAACTGCTGTCTTATGATTACTCTGTTGCATATTAAGTCTCAGGATTTGAGAAAGTAATTCTGTGGTCAAAGAAGTAGAATTTATTCCCATTAGTCATTCTGTCTATTTTCTTTGTGGGTTTTATTTTTTTCGTTTTGTTTTGCTTCGCTGTTCTTTTTAATTTGACTTCTCTTTAGAATCATATGCCCACTGGAGAGACACCTTTTACAGTTATGCTGTTCCTTGTTCATGTTCTGAATGACATCTTTCAGCAAGGGCTCTGATTTTTTGGTTTCAGCTAAGGCTGATAGCACTGCCTAGGGGAGACTACTGTCCTGACTGTAGCACGGTAAACCTTGGGAAGGACAGCTATTCCCCTTGTTAGTTTTGATGTTTCACTGCAAGGCAGAAAATGCTCACACTGCCCCTTTGCTTGCAGAGCTGTGCTCGTTGTCTTTCTCCTGATTTCCTAAGTAAGCAAAGCATAACAAAACAGGCCTGCGCTCAGCCATTTCTGTCTGAGTCACATCCACAGGAGGCTCCATTCCCACCCTATCCGGCTTTTGGCAGACGTGGGCAGTCTTCTGCAGCTTAAGGATTGACAGGTTGTCTCTGGCTAGTGCAGAATGACAGGTATTTTCTAGTTGTTGACAAAAAAAGAAAGAAAAAGAAATTCTGGATCCCAGGCTATGTCCTTGCTAACCATTTAAAGTGCTTTTGCTGGAGAACACCCAGTGCTCCTCCCATGAAACCTGCAATGAGGAGCTCTTCTGTGGCATTCCAACAAGCCTGTGCTAAATGCTTTGACAAAAAACATGCACGCTCTGAAATGAAACCTTATTTACTGTGGTGTTATTAAAGTGCTAAATAAACAGAAGGGCTGCTAGAATGTGGGCGGGTGAATAAATAAGCTTTGATGCTAATGTCAGTCAATGCTAATTTCTATCCTTTGAAGAAAGTGTGATAAACACAGCTGTCAGAATTGTGATCTGAAATTGCTCTAATTAAATTAGATTTTTACTAGAATGAAAGCAGCTGAGCACCTTGTTTTGTTTCCTCTTTAGATGGACTAGTTCAGAGAATAGTGACTTTCCAGTTCTTTCATGGCCGGGTAGGGAAGGTAGGATTTGTTAATTATACACAAGGATCTGAATACACCCAAGACTATTGTATAAAATTCTGTATTCATATTCCTTTTGTTGTATTTGCTACGCAGGATTTGCATATTAATTTAGAATCTGAGATCTTCAAGGGGGAATTATCAGCACTGACCATTAAATGCTTTCGTTGCAGTAATACGGGGAGATGATGTAACTCCCTCGTGTGCATCTCTCAAGTTTATGTGTTACAGTAAAAGACAGCCAAGGGTGTTTCAAGGTTCAGAACTATTTAACTGCTGATGAGAATAATAATGAGCCATCACTGTAAAGAAAGGCATGAAGGGATAAAAGACAACAACCTAAAGTCAGATGATCTCTGGATAACCCTTCATTTTTTGTCTCTGCCTTGTTCATTTCTGTAGATGGATAGAAAAACCTGTTACTCCAAGACTTGCAGATTTACTTTGTAAATTAAATTGTGATTTGGCTCAGATCTGGGTGGCTACTCCTTTTCAGTAGAGCTGAAAATGAAGCAAGGTGATAAATTATTTCAGTACTTTTTTTTTTTTTTCTGAGACCACTGTTTTCCAAAGCAATCTAATTAGTTACAGAGAGCAGCACAACCAAAAGTAAACAACTGATATATATATGTTTGATTTGTGAGTCTATTGATTTTAATTTAATTAATGTAAAAGAGATCTGCGTCAGAATTTAGTGCCATAAAATAAAAATATTAATTTATATATTGCTAGATTTATATAGACAAATATTTTTTAGTACGCCTTCTACCTGTGCCATCTGTCAATTTCCAAAATGAATTAATTATGGCAAATCGAGGAGAAATTCGATTAGTTACAGTATATCTTCCATGCGTGGGCACTAGATGGCACTGAAAGACAGGAGCTGGGGTGTGGAAAACAGGTATTTTACATTTCTTGATGTTCGTGCACTTCAGTAGAGGATCACTGCAGCATAAATGATGTCCTGTAATCTATTGTGAAGAGAGAGAAAGAAAGAAAAGAAAGAAAGAAAGAAAGAAAACTCATAGGAATTACAGAAGCTTTATTGCTTTATTGCATAGACTCTGTTTTCACTTGAGTCTATGGAATAAATTGGTACAATTAGGGATGAAATGGCAGAATATGATATTAAGTGACATGGGGTGGCTGCAAAGTCCCTTTGAAGGTGGGGGGGATGGAGATTTCCATCTCTCACTTGCTCATGTTGCTTCACAGAAAAAAATCTCCTCCAGAATTCATGTGCTCCCTCCCAGTCACCGCAGTGCTCCGAGTGCAGTTCTAGTCCCAGGCTTGTCACTGTTAAAAACATCCATTTCCACAGCATTTCACGCTCTGGTTCGACCCCGTGTGCCCAAAGGCAAACCCTTGGGCTGATGCAGGAGACACAGCAATGGCTTTCAGGAAGAGGCCTGGGTCGGAACTGGAGATTGCAAGGAGCCCTCAATAAAAACCACTCCAAGTGAAACGCAGAGGGAGAATGAGGAGGGAAGGAGCAGATTGGAGCCTGACGGAGGCTGCAGACTCTGGCTCTCAAACCGGGTGTTTCACATGCCTCAGAAGGGTTTTTAGAGAGCCATTTACCCTCACGACAGGATGAAAGCGAAACAGCTCATCACGTGCAAGGGATCACTGCAGGTAATCCCATGCGTTGCAATGGGTTTGAAAATTACAAAGATGTACTTTTATTCCAACTGCAAAAGGAACTCAAAGGTTAGGAAACTCCATGTCTGTATTCAGCCCATTCTGTGCACTGAACGAGACCGACACCTTTTGGGACACAAAGGTACGCAATCATGTAATTAAAAACTGAGGCTTATGAACAAGTTGGCACAATTATGGCTGGAGCAAGCTTTTTCTAGGAATTCAGCACCGGGTTTATCCATATAGATAATATTGTTTCCTGTGTGCAATTTTATATTGACATGTTTTCAGAGATGAAGGGTGGTCCATTGCATGGACTCTGATCTGTGTCACTGCCTAGGATGAAACTGTCTGAGGGCCACTGAGGTCTTCACGGTGTCATTTCCTTAGAGTAAAGGGAAATCCTTTCAACGCCAGGCATGTCGTTCCCGCAGTTTTGATTTAGTTTTAAAAGCCTGTCTATTAGACTGCGGTTCTTTGGGGAGTTTTGGCCACGCTCCGTTCTTCGCAACCTGAGGGGCGGGGCGGGCCCTCAGGCGAGCCCCGCGCCACGCTCAAGATGGCGGCCGGCAGGAGCCGGGCTGGGAGCCGCG
>VXAC01003633.1:835208-992968 GCA_013399225.1 Rhipidura dahli
GTAGCGGGGGAGGAACCCCCGGTCCGGGGGCAGCGCCCCGGGGAGCCGCGCCCGCGGGACAGCGGCGGCCCCTCCGTGGGGAGAGCCCTGCTGGGGGCGGAGGTGCCCTTGTGTCGGCTGAGCCCTACCTTAAAATACCTTGTAAAAATGAATTAATTCCTCACCTTCACTTCTGAATCTTTTGTGTTTATTTTACTGGGACCTGGGGCCTTTTTTTTTTTCTTTCTTTATATAAAGGTGTTCAAGCAGCTAACTTTTTTCGTTCGTTACGGACTGAGATGTGATCAGCCCTTCGTGTGCTCCTGCCCTTTGTTCAGACATACGCTGCTTGTAGTTGCCTGTGTTATTTGTTAGGAGCGAAGACTCCTTGAGGACAGGTCTATCGGCAGGGCTTTCGAAAGGGAGCTCTTATGGCACCCTTTGTCTTGGGAAATAAGGATACGGTGATTCCCCACTTCTGTCTGCACAACCGATGTTGTGCTAAGGTTGCTTAAGCATTGCCTCCAGTGGCGGTGGAAAATGCTGGAGGTGTGTTGGAGAGACCATTAAGGCAGAGGTCTGCCCAGGGGCATGTGGAAGCCTCTTCAGTTTCTGGATTCAGTGTGAGCTGAACGAGTTCCTTCGTTATTTGTGGAGTTGGTACCTGCAGCCAGCGCAGGAGCTCTCGCTGTACCCCACTTTGGGAATGTGTTAGCTCCTGCGTCAGGGGCAGCTCACCTGCTGGGTTCTTCACATCCTCCTCCTAGTAGAGGTTGAGAGGATATTTGAATTAATGGAAAATTTTTCTGTGAGTAAGGCAATAGGACACTTCCGCCTCTTTTTCTCAGCCTCTGGAGAAGATGGAAAAATACATTTTAGCGGAATGTGTGATGGTTCACGTTGTGTGGATGTAAATGAGAATCAGCTCTTCAGGAGAGGGGTGAAGAGCTGTAGGTACTCAAAGTGTGTCTGTAGCATGTGTGTGATTTAAATGAATAAAACCTCTCTGATCAGAATTGCAAGTAGCTTTTTATAGAATATCTGGCTTGGACAAACCTGTGAAATAGTAACAAACACTTAGGACAAGGCATCTGGATTTTCAGTGGGTTTATAAAAGTCTTCAGCTTTAAGAGTGTTGTCTGGCGGAACTACAGGCAAAAATAGGTGCCAGGAAGCAGATGGTATGAATTGAGACTGGAAGGAATAAGGGTTTTCTTAACTGGACAGAGGAGTAAGAGCCTGAAGCAAGCATCCTGCAGGGCTGGTTGTGGAAGAGATCTAGTGTCAAACAGCCAAGGTGGGGCCAGGGAGTGGTGTATTAGAAAAATAGAAATACTTCAAACGTTGGCATGGCACTAAGGCTGCCAGAGTTCCAGAAGTGTTTGGACAATGCTCCTCAGGCACATGGTGTGATTCCTGGGGCTGTCCTGTGCAGGAGTTGGACTGACTTACCCTTGTGGTTCTGTCCCAGCTCAGAAGATTCTGTGATTTGTAGTTTCTTGTGGCAGCTATTTAAGCTTGTAATCAAATCTCCACACTATATTACAATGTCTATAACATTTACAAATTGTATTTATTTTACATGTATTTATGATTTTCTCTGAATGTAAAATAAATGACTTGTGCTTCTTTAGTTTTTTCGTAGCTTCCAGAAACTGCAGCTAGTACTGGGGGGTTGCTGTGCTGATTGCTGAATGTCCATGTAAGTTGAAATACAAATTAAAGAGGCAAACAAACATCCAGATGGGGGCTTTTGTGCTTGAGTAATTATCTTTAAATGTTAGACTTTAAGTAAGAAAACAAACCAGCCTTTGATACTCATGTTCTGTTTCAGAATAGAATGATTGAACTGTGTCATGGTTGTAGTGTAGGGTATTGTGGTGGTCATGAAATAGAAAGAAAAATCAGATTACGCAGAAAGATTTGTTTTCTTCTTTAGAGTGAGGGGAGTAATATCCTGTAGTAATTTCATAGCCTAGCTTGAGGACAGAGTTATTTTGAGATTAGAAGCTTAAACGTGTATGTTGGTTAAAAGCAGATGGGTGTTGAAATCAGGAGCTGATACTAGAGTGGTGCGAAGTATGGAATTAGGATTAGTATGCCTTAGGATATGAAACTTTGAGCATGACTCAGGAGGCGTTATTTCCCCTTCTGAGGGACACAATGATTGGGTTTTCCACTTTTTTAGCCCGCTTTTGAACTCATTGTAGCAAAGTTAAGGTTGCTTGTAGGTTATGTGAAGTGATAAATAAAGCCACAGCAGTCACACTATTGCTGAGAATGTGGGCGTTTTCACAATTTTTTCTTCTCACTGCTCCTTTCCAAATCCACTGCCATCGCAGATTCCTGGCTCTGCTGGAGAATGCCACGTGAAGCTATTTTTGACTGCTCAGAGAAATACTGTAGCAGGAACAAAGGACAGTGATGGGGGAAAAGTGGTCCCAAGGGGCCTTGAGAAGAAAGAGATGGAATTCAGATTAGTAGCCTCCAAAAAAATCTTGCTGTATGAGAGGTGAAAAGTAAGACTTTGAAAGAACAAAGGTAAAAACAACATGTGAAAACACTTAGTTCTCATAATGTTACCCTTTCCCATGAGGAGGCTTTTTGAATGGCTTTCATAGTAATGTTTCTCATATGTTGACCATAGATTTATTTGGGCAGTAAGCTTGACTTTTTCTCTAAGCCTTTAACAGAGGTGATTGATATACTGGCTTTGATAGAGGGATAGAATTACTTTCAAACTTTGAAATACATAATAAGCACCTCAGGTAATTAGCAAGCCTACATCTATCTCTCTTTAAAGTGATCAATGGCATTAATTTGGTTTGGTATCCATGGCTATTTCCTCGTTCAGCAGCCATATGGTATTTCTGAGTTTAGTGTGATTTCCTGTAGGTGGTTTTTACAAAGTCAGCTGGGTTTTAGTGTGAAGTGCAGCAAAAATTAAATACTAGGGGAAGGGTGTGAAAAATGTTCTTATATTAAAAGAGAAAAAAAAGCAGGTTGCTTTAACTTTGGTGTAAGAGTAGATTGTAGCCTCTAAATCACGTGTTCAGGGAGACTGTAATGCTAAAGCAGTAAAAATTTGTAACTGCTGCTTGTTTGACACTGAAGTTTTTAATGCAAATAATGACTAACAGATCTGTGTTTTGTTGTAAGCAAAATACTTTTTAGCTTTACTGTAAAAAGGAGACCCCCTCTTTCAGTATCATACCCTTTTAAGGGGTTTTCTTCTTGAGGTGTGATACATTAATGCTGTTGTTAAATGTGTCATGACATTAATAGAGCAGCCACAGGAAATTTCCATCTGAATTCTGATTTTTTGAGGCCTGCAGTAATCAAAAAAGTGTGAATTTTATCTGTCACATGAGAAGTGGCTGAGGGAACTGGGGTTGTTTAGTCTGGAGAAGAGGAGGCTCAGGGGGACCTTACTGCTTTTTATGACCACCTGAAAGGAATTTTGTAGACAGGTGGGAGTTGGTCTTTTCTCCCAGCTACCAAGCTAAAGGACAAGAAGAAACAACCTTAGGATGCTCCAGAGGAGGTCTAGATAGGATATTAGGGAAAAATGTCTTCATTAAAAGGGTGGTCAAGCAGTGGAACAGGCTGCCCATGGAAGTGATGGAGTCACCATCCCTAGAAGTGTCAAAAAACACATTGGTGTGGTGCTTCCAGACATTGTTTCATGGCAGACTCGGCAGTGTTCAGTTAAGGGTTGGACTCGATGATCTTAGAGGTCTTTTCCAACAATAATGATTCTAAGCTTTGAAATCAAGAGCTTCTGAGAAACATTCTGGGCATCGAGGAGCACGGTCCAGCTGAGCTGGTGAAACTTAGGATAACAGAGAGGAGTCTTTGGTTGGGAACCTCTGAGCTGTATCTGAAGCAGTCTTATGAAGATGAAAAATGCTGGGTTTTTTTAAGTTGACCTTTGCTCTATGCTTTTAAATAGCAGCTTAAAATTCTCTATGGGAGATTGTCCAGCATGCAATATTAACAGAAATAAATCGATCTAAGAGAGTTGTGGGAAGGAGAACCAGTCTCAGATGATGATCTTGGAAGGAGATCCGGAAGTGCAAGCAGTGAGGTCAGGTGAGTGGGGCAAAGAAAAGCAACAAAAGGGGTATTGGGAAATGGAATGGGGCAAAGCCAGGGATCACAGACGACTAAAGGTTGCTGGTGGTGTAGGTTAACATAGACCTTGCAACCATAAAGTTTTCTGGTTAGTAAAGGTGGCATTGAGGAGAAAGAGAGGAAGAAACTGTGTGGTATATAGGCAGGAAAGTGACATTTAAAATTAAGTAGGAATACATCTGAAAGGCACCAGAGGAAGAATTGGTGACTGTAAGGTGCATGTTCATGGAGTGTGTAGAAGGAAATGAGAGTAGGGGCATGTGGAGCCCATTCCTGTGAGGGGAAAACCTGAGTGCTGAGGTGGGGAACCAGAGATCATGTAGTATGGAGACAGCTTACGACATGCAGCCCAAAATGAGAGGAGCTGTATGGTAACCTCAAGAGGGACACGTTAGTGTGCCATGCTGGATGTCCTCAGTGGTGCAGAGCCCAGAGTGCTGGTCACAGTGTGCACAGCTTACAGAAGCTGTGAAAGAAACATTCTTTCTGCTCTCCCTGTTCTGATTCCTCCCCCCATCTTTATCCTCTATGGGAGCCATGAAAACCTTGTTTTCTGGTGGGTTGGTACAGCCAACATATGACTGGAAATAACATCAACTTTCTGCATTCAAGTCTCTGAAGAAAGATCTTGCTGTGTATCTTTATGTATAGCATTGTTGTTTTTGTAGAAACAGGCAAACACAGCATGATAAAAACATTCTTGTGCTGTCTTTAGTACAACATAACTCTTGTGCTATGTAACACAAATTAATAAAAATTACTGAATTAAGCCATAACTATTAGCAGATGGAAACTGTGGTTTAGTCTTGTGTAGTCTCTCATTGTTAATGAACTTCACATGCAGATAAAATGGGAGGGAGATAGGCTTTAATAAGTGAAAATGTTTGCCTTGTCATCTGAAAACACTTATACTCCTGGGTGAAGCCTGCATGCTCAGCAATACTCCTTTCTTGTGCAGAGCCAGAGTGTTTAGAAATTAAACTATTGTTATTCCTGGGTTGACAAGAATATCTCCCCCTCCTAGAGCTTTAATTCTTATCTTTCCTCTTTATGTAACCAAGGTTGGTCAGGGGCTGTAAACAGCCTTGTTTTAGACTTCCTGGTATTTCTCTATGGCATTGCCATCCTTGCATGTGATAAGACATGCCTGCTGGAGCTGAACCAGGGAGCCAATCTCAAAGGCACTAAGGTTTATTGCCACAGCTAATACTGGGCTTGTGCCTTGCTTTCCAAAAGTATCCTGTTTGCTGAGTGTTTGGAGATAGTCTTGATGAGAATTGTTTCAAGTTTCGAAGTTTAAGTACAGCATCACCTTCCTGTGACTTGTATGTGTTTGATCAATCAGTATGTTTGACAAATAATTTAGACATAAAGTGACCAACTTAAGAAATTGTTTCTTTCAGTGCATATCTCTGTAAGGTTTCTTTTCCAGTACCAAATTTAACTCATAATTTTTCTGTGTTTTAACTTAGAGAAGATGCATTTGCCAATGAGCTGCCTTTCATGAAATGTTTGTGATGAAGTATTTATAGACAGGATGGACCATCAGTAGTGAGATTTGAGAAGACACATTTTGTAAACACAAAATCCATTCTACCTGGAATGTGAGTGGAATGGTACAGCTCAGATTACGCTTGTGCTTCGGGGTAGTGTTGGAATTAAAGCTGGGGGTTTTGGAGTTTGTTTGTTGTTTTTTTCGCAAAGCCTCATTTGTGGTCTTCCGAGTTTTGCACTTTCCTATTAGTTGTTGTAAGACCCCGAGGGTGCTTGATACTTACAGGTTTAGACTGAAAATTCTTTTAGACTTGATGTAAACTTAAAAGACTTTCTTAGGAATTTTCTCCCTGTTGTGTTTACTGAAAGTAGTTGCTGTGCTCAGCAATACAGCTGATAGGATCCATTTCTAATGGTAAAAGTATTTAATTTTGAAACACCCCTCTTGGGCAGCAGTTCTTGAAGTTGCATCAAAACTGGGTGATGTGGGGATATCTTTGGGTGGGAGGAAGGAAGAGGGGGATTTTGAGAACTAGGTAATTAATTAAAAATTGCTGTGGTTATGATGTTTTGGGCTTAGAAAATTACAGAGTGCTATGCCACATACTTTGAATATGCAAGTAAGTTATAATATTTTCTTTCATATGTATGCTGTTCTAAATAATTATATGAAGCTGAAGGGAGTTTTTGCCTTTTGGAATAAACTTTACCCTAGTCTTAAACATATGTTCTCACTTATTGTTGATAGCTTCTTTAATACTATAAAAAACTACAGCAGGTATTGCAAGAATTCAGTAACTTAATCTTAACCCTTTGAAGTTAAGTCATGTGAAATGTATGTCATGCTGATAGCTTTATAAAAGCATAATGGAATTAAAACTAAAATCCATTATTAAAACTAAAAGTCAGATTATTAATATAGTTTAGAGCTCACTTCTGTGACAGTGAAGTCTAAGATTCTGAATGGTCGTAGACACTTTTTGGGCCTGAATTAGTCATTGTATATTTTCTGTGACAGTGAAACTTTATGAACTGAAAAAGCAAGATTTGCTTTAACGGTTTTGGAAATGTCATTGTGTAATATTGTTTATACACCAAGACAGCTGAAGAAAGTAGTTGTGGTTGACTGTGAACTGTAACTGGGTTTTTTTTTGTATTACTGCTTAACTGTTGCATCAGTAAACTGCTTTTCTTTGCTGTCAGGCAAAGCCAGTTTGATCTGCTGCAAGCTGAGTACTTTGGCAACTTGTTCTCTGTTAAAAAATGGTAGAGATGGCATTAGTGGGAAAACAATTACTTGCTTTGTAAGTAGTGCAGTTGAGTTATGACTAAGTATATTGATTTGCCTGGCCAACACAAACTCCAGACAGATTTCTTTTTTTTTCATGGCCTTTCTATAAGAGGGTCATATGGTTATTCGTTATTGCCCTGTATATGATTGAGTTCTACAAACCAAACTGCTTTCTGGGGAAATTGAAAGGGGCTTTAATTATTTTTTTAAAATAGATTTTGATCTTGGATGTGTGATATTGGATGGGTTGGGGAAGGCCTGTCCTTCTCTTAGCTTTTGTTACTTTTCAAAGCTCTTCTCTTTTTTATGTCTTTACTAATTGCATACACAGTAAAGTTACCGACTTCCAAAAGAATATGATTTTCTAATTTTTTTTTACTATCTAGGCGGGAGAAACTGCATCTGTTTGCTTGTGTCAAACATGATTTCGTTTCTTCCTAAACTGGCATCTTACCCTTTAATCCCCAAAGGCAATTTGAATATGCAGTTTAGAGTTCTTTGCTGATTTTAGAACTTAGGGTCCTAAATCTGTAGAACCTACAAATTGAAGGCTGCTAAATCTATAAAACCCACAAACTATAGCTGTAATAATGGGATTATGAGACTCTGAGATAACTTCTTAGTTTTGAGACCTCTCTCTTATCTATGGTACCTCTCATCATGGTCCTCTCCTGTTCAGGGAAGGCTCTGGTGGTAAGTGCCTTAATGTCAAAGGTAAAATTTAGTTAGCTGATAATAATGGGTCTGAATGATAGCTCAAAACAGTTGTACTGCTTTACTCTTCAAGCCTTAATAGCAGCTCCTCTGTTAGCCCTGTTAAGAGGATGTTGTTCTGTGGTATCTTGTTTGTCTTTTCTGGAAATTTGTGTTCATATTTGTGTTAGGAGTTTTCCCCGTTGTATTGCAGCTTTGAGCAGAATGGCTGGAGCAGAGTTGAAAACAGAAATGCAGCAAGTGCAAAGTTTGAATAAATATTTTGGTAGTTCTTAACTGGATGTAGTTATCTCTTCTGTGAGCTGCTTCTCCATGGTGTGCTGTGTAGTGTAATAAACCATGGGCTAAAACAAGCACTCGTGGTTATTCCATGGAGAAGGGCAGGTGCTTTGTTCCACCACTTAAATTCTTCTTTTCTCACAGTTGCCTCCTTCCAGTGAATTTAGACATGTACAGACGGCTTCCTGAGAGGCTGTCTGTATTTAACAATATCAGGTAGTTTTAGGTGTAGATGTGGCTGCTGTGTGCAGCAGCTGTGCTCATACTTAGTCCTTGTAAGGTCCTGGCAGGAGGCTATACAGAATGAGCTCAAGGTGTGGTGGGATGTGCACCAGCATGGATGGTGCTGCTCAGCCAGGACCAGAGGCAAGAGACCTCACTTAGCAACAAGGAGGTGTTTGGTGGGCAGTGAGACTATTTACATCTGCAACATAAGACTGTTTTCCCAGTTTACCAAACTGGACTGTTGTTAACTTGAATGTGAAATGCTGCTGGGTGTTTATAAATCGGGGTGTAGACAACTAATAAAAGACTTGAGTGGTGAAAATATTCTAAAAAATCAATTGGTTGCAACATTTTTGGAAAAGGTTTTAATGAATTTTCTTCCCAGGAAAACATTTTAAAATTCCAAACTGTATGTTTAGTACACTTGTTTCAGATATTTCTTTATTGCAGGATAAGCTGTTGTTATACCTGACACCAGAAACAGAAGCATAGGAATTTTTCTTATGTAAGGAAGATGAAGGACACTTACAAAAGGGCTAATTTGGAAAGCAGGTGAAACTTAAAGATAATTTGGCTCACCTGCTTCCTGGTCACAGAACCATTATCAGTTTCCATGTAGACAGCTAAGGTTCTTTAAATAGGTAGAGAAGCCAAGCCCAGCACCTGTATCTAACTGGGTCAGGTGGAAAAGAAGCATGAGAGATCTGGAGTCCACTCAGAAAAACTATGCAACAAATGTGAACCATTGGATAAGTTTTACAAATAGTAAGTACAAAAAGTGTTAAATGAACATAAATGTGGATTTTCTCAAACCTAAATTCACAACCAGTCAAATCTCCTTTTATGGCATGGTATCCAGTCTTTTTAGGGAGGAACAAATATGTTCTTAGTTTAGCTAGTTATTCTAATTTCTGTGTTATAAGCAAGGATGTTTCACTAAATACCATAAAGTTGGTGAAAAGCCTTAAATAGTTTCATGGATCACTGTCAGACCAGAGGATGTGGAGACTGAATGGTCTCTGCAGGGTTCTGTCACTAATTTTGACTTAAGTGAAATGTTAAGGCTGTGCAGTATTAGCAGCAGATGGTATCAAGCTTGGAATTGCTGTGAGTGTGTTGGAAAATGTGGATAGGGTTCAGAGTGACTTGGGGATAGAGAAGAAGCAGTCTGGGAGGGAGGAAACCATGCCTTTCGGATAAGGACAAGATTCAAGATCCTCCCTTTATCATTTCTGTACAAGAAGACTGTGGAGGAGTAGACTAAGTTTTGTACAAAGAGTTCTGGGGATGTTGCAATTGAGAAGCCAGCTATGATTCTGTTACCACAGCTGCTGCAAATGACTTGGATTTACAGTGATATGTAAGCAGGATGAGCTTCTACATATCACATGATAGTCTCATGCTAGGCTTAAGCATTTCACCCCAGGAAAAAGCTAGATTACAAGACAATGTGGAAGAAAGTAAAGAATGAAATCTTGAAAATGTAATTATTTTATTCACAGAAGGACTGGGAAGTGTTTTCCTTACAGAATGGAAGACTACAGAAGGAAGGGTTTTCTTCAGGTGAGATGTAAACACAGAGAACATTTTTCAGCCTACTCTGACAGCAGAACCACTGATAAAGTGCTTAAACTGCAACAGAGAGAGTATAAATGGACACAAGAAAAGAACTGTGACCCACTGAAACAGATTGTTTGTAAAGACTGTGGTATTGCCATTTTTAGAGTGCCTCATAAGGCACAGATTAACTCTGTCTAGACCATGTTTTTCTCTCCCAGTCCTGAGAGGCAGGATTAGCTGATTTATTGAGCTCCTTTCTAACCAAGAGAGTATTAGAAAATCCTAGAAGGGTTTCTAGAAAGCAGGGACATTCAAATTAAAAAGGTATCAAAGTGGTTGATAGCACTGGGCCCCTGTTAATCACCTTCTCATTTTGTGATAATGCATCTTGCTATCAAAACTGCACATCTGTACTCCCTCATTTCCACTCCCTGTTCTTCAAAGAAAGTAATACTGCATTGGGGGAGAGGGGGAAATACTTGTATAAGTCTTCTGGCTCCCTTCCATTTCATGTCTGTAAATATCTTCCAGTTGATACACTAAGTGTATACTGATGGCTACAGACTTCCAGAATCATCTTTCTTCCCCAGCTGTATGTAAAATTGCTTTGGGGGTGAGGGAGAAATTAGACTCTTCAAACCCCATGGTAAGTTTGATACCAGAGTCTGAGATTTCAGACTGCTTCGCTCATTCCTCCGAATCAGAATTAAGGTATAAAATAAACCATTCCCTCATTAGCAGATAGGAGCCTTTATCTTGCATGCCTTTTTTTTCTAAACCTGGCATTTAAATTGCAGGAATAAGGGGCAGTGTACTCTAGTAGCAGGAACTTGGGCCTGGGAGACAGAACTGTCAGCATCTTAATCTCAGATATGTTGCTGAATTATGATTTGCTGAAGGGCATGTTTAATTCCTGGCCCTGTTTTCCACACACAGAATGTAATGCTGTAAGGATTAATTTTGGTCTGTAGCTACAGAATTAAAACTCTCAGATGTGTCTTTTTGCATTAAAAGTTAGTATGTAAGCCCAAGGTTTTCATTCATTAATTCCTAGGTTGCTTTTGAATTCTTCTGCTACAGTGTCCTCAGGTTATAGAACACTAATTTAAAATTCTGATAGGTTAAAAATATCTAACCCTGTGGTATTTTCCTTAGTCTTTATATATGAAAAAGGCAAACCCTTTTTTTCTTCCTTTGGTTTTTTTGGTTCCACACTGTTATTGAAGGCAGCTCCTTTCTCAAAGACTTCTGATGTGTGGTATAGTTGTTTTACTTCGTTCATGATTTGTAAAGATACAGAAAGATTGCAGAATTTAAATTTTATTGGAATCCCTCTTATTTTCTAAGCAAGGAGCCTGCATTGGTATAAGTTGGCTTGTCTTGGAGCGTTGATACAGCAATACCAGCTGAAGGACTTATTTTTTAATTTAAGTTCCTTTGGAGACTGAGGGCAATGCTGTATGATGTCATTCTGGTTCAACAGACCAGCAGTGTTGAAGAGTGGGAGGGTGTGTGGGGTCTTTAGGGCAATGAAATACCTTTTCCAAAGCTGGTAGCATCAGGTTGAAATCCCTGCAGGCTTCTTCCTGCAGGTGCTTGTTTTAAGTTAGGCTTGCACAGACATTTAAATTTATTATTACGGTGTCACCCTACAGGGCTTATAGTTCTTTCAGTGAGTTCTTTGTAAAAGAACTGGCATCATTTTTTAAAAGGTTATGTTGAATTTTTGTTTCCACAGCACAAGTTGCCATGGATATGTCAGGTTCTTAATGTTTGTTTACTGAGGAATGAGGTAGAGAAGGTTTATGGTAGCTATTTTCAAATGAATGTTCTGCTTTCAAGTGTTGCTGTTCTCACTGGAGTTAACTGGCCAGGGAATGTAAATTCTCCTGGTCTGCTTTGAGAATGGATTAAGTTCACTTTGAAAAGAGTTAATGCAGAGATGTTCATGTGTATATCTTTACTTTGCACTAGTTTGTCATTTGGTCAGGTTGCTTTATTCCCTCTGCAGTAAAATGATCCTGCTGATTTTGTGTGCCCCGTGTTGTGTGTTGGAGTCCTGTCAATCCTCATTTAAACGGGGGGCAATGCCCACACCCAGAACTACGGAATTGCTACTGCAAAATGTGCTGCCTCTCATGCACCCGTGTGAAGCAAAGAGGTCCTAGGCTTGCTGTGATTGGGAAGAGGGGATGGTGAATTTTTTCTGGCTAAGAACTGGCATAACAAGGAAATCAAGCCATAAAATTCCTGCATGTATAGACGAAATGCTCATACGAGAGCATTTTTATATTACATAATACAATACTTGAAGTATGTTTCTGGTCTGTTCTCTGCCTTCCAAGTCATCTGCTTTGCTCCTTCCTAGCTGCACACTTACTTTTCTCCACTTCCAAAATAAAGACCGCAAAGATAAATGTGTTTATGTAACCTCTGAAACCTTCATTCAGAAATACAAACTGCTGACTTTGGAGCCCATGCAAACGACCTGCAGCACCAGACTCTGCTGTCAAGTAACCACAAGAAAAAGTATACGATTAAACCAAAAGTCAAACATTAACTTGTTCCTTTCCCAGGTCACGCTGGAAGAGGTGTGGGCAGGCACATTTGAAAACTGAGGAAAATGAACCCTGTGTTTGTCACAGTGAAGGTGTCACTAAGTGCTGCTGCTCATGTCTCACTGTAAGCTGTGCAGTCCTTAAGGATGAGACAAACAACTGCTGCAGGACACTTTGTCCAGTTTGGGTCAAATAGCCAAAAGAGAAGCAAAAAGTCAAGAGGCAACGTAGTGGAAAAGAATGAAAAGGTGAATGTCCTGTTGAAGGAAGATAAGAGATAAGAGAGAAACACCTGTTAAAGAAGCAGCTGTTAAAAGTGGATGACCACTCTTAATGGGGTAAAAGAATTAGCAGCAGTTTGCTTGGTAAGACTGACCCTTGTGTACATTTTGTGAGGAACTTAATTGTGAAACTCCACAGCCACAATGTGTCTGTACCCTTGCACTTCATAATCAAAGGGAGTTTCTTGAGAGGGGGAGAAACTTAGACATGGTCAGTCTGTGCCAGTCTGTTCGTTCCCATGTGAGCTCTACCATCAACTTTTTGAAGTTACCTCACATTTGAAGTTTATTAAAAGTATTTTGAGAAGAGTGTGGTAGTCTTATACCTTGTGTGTTCCACACCCCTGAAATATCTCTCCAAAGAAGTGTCTTGTGTGTTTTAAAAAGTGTAAATGAAATACCCTCAGTGTGCTAATTTTAGTACAGTAGGTCTGAGTTTGCAGGTGAAGGCGACAAGATGTTCTCTGGGTTTAGTATCCATAGCAATAGCCAGAGGTGCCTTTGTGAAGTGATGAATACAGAGATAGCTGTGTTTGAAACTTTGTGTTTAATATAAGAGCTCTTTCATTGATGGTATAGATGTAGTGCAAAATATCTTGAGTAGTTCATGGAATCTTAATAACACTCCCATTAAACATCTGCATTTTCTATTCAAAATGAGAAACGGTGGAGTCTGTACTTCCTGCACCTCTTTGGAGATAGAGTTTAATTGGGTCCTTCCTGGTAGCCAAACACCCCCTCAGCAGTGTGTGCCAGGGAGGGAACTGCAGAGCAGTGCAGAGCAGTGAGGCAAGCTGTAGTCTAGTTTTCTTTGACACAAGTTCAACTTGTTTGGGAAGAAAATGGGCATGGATTTGAAGTCATGTCCAGGGCTAAATGAAACTCTGAGAATCTTTACTGGTATCACCAAGAAGTGGATTTCTGGCTTCAGGTTGTAAAGCCTGATGTGGTACTGGCTCCACATGTTGCTCTAATATAGCCCATATCCCACAAATGTACAAACTCAGCAGGATGTTAAAACATGCCAGTGCTTGGGGATGAATGCCTTTTGCACTCCATGCTTATTTCATTTTATTAGATGTTGTCTTAACAATACCAATCTGTCTCTTTTGGTAATAATCATCAGGGACCAAATCTCTTGGCTGGAACACTTCTTTGGCAGTTCAAGCCAAATTTCCAAGTAGGTTTCTAGGTAAAAAGCCATCATGTTTTTGTTTAGTGTGTTGGGTTGTTTTGGTTTTTTTTCCAATCATCCCGTATGTTGATTTCCCATACCTGGAAATTGTGCTGCACACAGAAACGCCACTGGGCCCTAGTGACAGGGAAGAAAACCCAAAGTGCTGTGTGTATCTGTTTAATTACCTCATTGTCCATCAATCCTCTTGGCCTGGCCCAACAGCCAGCTTCCAGAGCTGACACTACCAGCCATCAAGATCCTAAATATTCACAGAGTAATCTCTATTAAATGCTTTCAGTTTAACCGTTACTATACACTGAGAAAATGCCCCCGATGCAGCATGTCAGGATAAAAAAAAAAAGATACTCAGAATTTTGTTCTCTTACTCCAAAAGGGGTGACTGTTCCTATGAGTGTGTCAGTATGAAGGAAGCTGAACAGCCACCTTGTTCTTAAGCTCTCCTTGCTTCCATATTACTGTTCTGGAACAGGTCATGTGATATGGGTCATGTTTTGAGCTAAACAGCCAGTTAGATGAGGCTTTGAAGTGAGAATGAACAATATATAGCAAGTGTCAAGTTCTGTTTTACTGGAAAATACTTACTATTTATCTGTTTTTCTTCAAGGTGTTTTCACATAAAAGATCCCCTGTTGCATACAAGAACTGAAGCTTGTTCTATGAGCCATAAAAATCAGTCTTAATATTCTGAATTTACAAGACTTAGAAACAGCAATGCTGAAGAACTCTGTAATCTGCTTTTGATGTAATTATTTTCCTTTGAGAGAGGAATGAATGTGTATTACTCTTTAAAAGAGTCATATCTGAGAAGTTTGTCCCAAACCATAGATTAGATTTAAAACTTAAAAGTTCCCTTTGTATGCAGATGGGATGTGGGAGTCTCCTGAGACTTTGTGACTTGCACTTCTATGCTCCTTTCTGTAAACTTGATAGCAGGAACTTGTTCTTGCAGAATTTTGTTATTCTTGATCTCGGGATATTTCTTGTCTGATCCACATGCTCTTTATTAATCTTCTGTGCTGAATGCCTGACAGAAATTGTGATAGGCAGCTATGGTCAGTTAATAAACAAAGGTGGTGTTGTATCTGTTTGAAACTTCACAAGAGGACCTCTTAGCTGGCTGGAGCTGTGGCTGTTCTGTAAGGCTGCCAGATTCTGACAAAATTCATGCTGAGAAATGGTATTTTTGAAGTTTCTTGAAGGGTATGGTTGAATTGATATTTCTCTTATCTGCGTAAGAGAAATAAACAGTATGCCTTGATTCTTTCTCAAAGTAGTAAAGAGCAGCTATGTGGATTTACAAAATAAAGGAGTAAGAAATGTGGAAATAAAGGAATAAGGAATGTGGATTTACGAAATAAAGGAATAAGAAATAATTCTCAGCTATTTTCCCATCCTCATTTAAATAGCTGAATTATTTGTTCTTGTTAGCTGTTGCTTTTAGTGATAATTTAGCTGGAACTTTGAGAAAGGATTCTTTGCTTGTGGTGCTCTTGACGTGATGTCCATCATTTATAAAGTCATGACCAGGTCAGAGACCTGAGGCCTTGGAAGCCTTTTATGTTGCATTGGGGTTTTTTTGTGAAACATAAGTGTGTTATTTTTAAGTATCCCTTTTTCCTGTATTATTCCTTTCTCCTCCCTTTGGGATTAACAGGAAAACAATTATCGGCTACTTAGTATCAGAATTCTGTATTCTAGTTTCTGGGAAAAAACCTCTTAAATAGACAAATCAATGGAATTACTGTAAGCCTGTGATTTTTTTTTGTGAAACTCTGAATTAAGCATATAAAAAGTTGCTCTTTTCAATATCTTGCTGTGCAAGAAAGAAGGATTTTTACACAAGGAGAGTTCTTCATACTTCTGAAAGCATGGCAAGAATGCCAGTGTTCCTAACTGGCCTTTCAAATATAGTGGCAATGCACTTAAATTGGATGTTATGAAGTCTACTTACTGGCTCATCAGTTGTCTGTAATCTTTGCTTTCTTGCTATATATCAGTTTCTATACATTTTAGGGAATAAAAAAATTGATGATTTGAGATTGATTCATTTAAAATTTCTTTTTGGGTTGGCATTTGTGCACCTGGTGTCACCTCTCGACCAGGCTTTTCGCTGTTTTCTATGTTTCTGGATAAATAGGATGCATGTGCATGTTAGGGATGTGTTCTGGGAAGGCTATGCTAGGGATTCCTTAGGTCTGTGAAACTCTGGAAGTGCACAGGCAGCCTGCTCACCCTCCTGGCCTAGAAACAGTTGTTGCATAGAGGTGCCAGCGTTCCTGCAGACAGAAACCCTTTAACTTCAGCTGTAGTGGTGGTGAAGGGAGTCTGTGAAGTGCAAATACACGTTATTGGAGTATTGTATGTGCTATGATGACTCATATTTAGCAAAAGATCGTGGCTTGCCTCAATCCTGCATAGCTGCTGTTAAACTTTTATTTGTTTTCCCTGATATTTTAGACTTTTTAGCAGCTGTCATTAATTGTGCAGTTGAACAGTGTGAGAGCTAGTTGGAAACAGGTGGTGCGTGCTCCAAATATCTTGAGATACGAATGATGGTCAACAGTGTTGTTACTGCACATGCAGATATTTGTGCCAGCTTGTGTTGGTTTTGTTTCAGATGACCTTCCATATTCTTTGCTGTGCAGAGGTATGTACAAAGTGTTCAAAAATGAATTTAGGGCTAAAATGTTGCTGAAACGTCAATTTATTTTGAATTACTAAGGCTGTACAAAACCAGCATAAAATTTGCTGGCTTAATTGTAGAGCGTATGGATTAAAGCAGCAGCAGAATGTCACGACTCTCAGCTGAAAGACAGCTTTGTATGGAGCATTTCATTTAGCACGCTGTGATTCCCACCCAGAATATTCCCATGTCCGCTGAATGTGTCGTGTGTATAACTGGGAGATACCCTTGCATAGCACAGTGATATCTTTCACAAGCAGGCACTTTGGGAAGGCTGAAACTCAGGCAGGATCTATTACTTTGTACCTTACTTGGTTTGTAGTAGCCTATCCTGTAGCAAAGCATTAGTTTTGGGTCTTAAATCAGTTTGCAAACTGAGCCTCGTAAAGTTGCAGCGAAAAGTGCATAGTTTTGAGCATGCTGTAATTGAAGACTTTAGAGAAGAAGAAAATGGAGGTGATTAATTTGGCCTCCTTAATTGAATCTGTGGCTGAAAGACTCTTGTTAAACCTTTTAAAAATATTATCTGTATCTCTGTGCAATGTTGTTTTGCTAATCTGTTCATTCAAGTAAATGTGGGTTGATTCAGAGCTTTCTTTCAAGCGAAGTCCCTAGACCATTAAGCTGGCTAAAATAAATGTAGACATTTGGTTTTCATTAGTGCTGTAACTGAAACAAAAACATTTTAATGACTGATCCCAGAGTGTTTTGAAGTTTGTGCAACTTTGCTAGGAAGGTATTTAAACTGTAGTATCAGTTGCAAGTTGGCCATAAGCCATATTTTCACAGCAAGATGTTGGGTTTCCAGAGCGTTATGAAACAGGAAAACTTTGAGAGGGGAGAAGTAGTGGAAGGTAGTTACAATAAAATTTGCACTGGTGAAATGAAAATATCTGCTAAAAGGAGACAGTGACAACGTTCATGCTGTACTACAGTTTGCTGCTTTGTTAAGGAGATGATTTGGAAGGAAACATAATTTCGAGCTTCAATACTTACCTTAACAAAGAATTAACTTTGTCCAAGAAATAGCATGCATTTTTAGGTGGGTTTTTGGTATCTTAAACTTGCACAAAATGAGATCTTGCTTCTAAGGGAAAGAACTTATTATATTGCTTACACAATCTAATTTTAAAAGTACTTTTTGGGAAAATATTTAGCTTGGTCTTGATGGATGATGGCAGTGAAATCTGATAAAAATTAGCATGTGGACTTGGTCTTGGACAAATAAAATCCATAGCTTTACATTTGTGGGAGAAGCTGGAGATTGTTAAAGTGCTGTAAGATGAAGATTGCTTATTCTGTATCACGCTGTAGTCACAATAATGTCTGGGGGCAAACCTGCAGAAATTGTTGAAATGTTCTGAGTGAGCAGAGGTCAGTCAGGGAGGCAGGGACTGGATATCAAGAGCTTCATCGTGTCCAGACTGCCTTCTTGTGATTGCTGCTTGGCTTGAGTACCAAATGTGCTGTTTACCAGAATAATCTTAGGTTTTGGTGTCTCTGTTTTATTTTTTGTGTCCTTATGATTGGTTTGGAGGTCTAAGTGGCAATTAGAAAAAGACCAGATGACTTCGTTTAGGCTGTTAGAAATGGCTAGTTATTTGAGCTAGGGAAAACCAGCACTTCTAACAAAAAACCCCAGAACTTCTCAGAGGGAATTACAGAACTGTCCATCTGAACACGTCTGAATTTTGATGGGTTCTTTTGCATAGTTATAACCTTAGTGATTTATCTGTAGTTGACTAAAACCAAGTGTTATAAAAATCTCTCTGTCATAAGCAAGAAGCAGTGATCTGAGAGTTTCATCCCAGTTTTGCAGTTGGTATGTTTGTACTTCATTTTATATATTCACCTTTCAGGAATAGTGTTCTTATGTAGACGTTGCATATCATGAAGGTTTTATTTGAGTACCTGAATTAAAGGTTTTTACAAATGTCAAATAATGAAAAGTTGATGCCCTTCTGGGATGGATCTGAAAGGCAGCTTGCCTTTCCTCTTCTCCCATAATCTGTCTCCAGGCTATTTCTTTTGTGCTTTCACTATTGGGATGTTTGAGCTGAATTTTCCCATCTCCTAAAGCTTGTAGAGAATAGCTGCAATTCTGAGACTGAATTAAAGGAATGGCTTGTTCCTCATGTGTGTGCAGGTGCTGGAAACGTGTATTTACACCTTCATGTTCTGTAAATGGAAATAATGGGACAGATGCAGATGCATGTTTACTTTGGTGCCTTTAGCTACAGGTTAGAAATATATTCACACTGAAGTTGGTTTTGCTAGGCCATGTAATAGTCATCTGACCACAAGATCATAATAGAGATAAAAATTTTTGCTGAAGGATACCTTCCTCAGCTGAAGATTTTTGGTAGTACCAGTTTTGTGTTGTTCCACACCTGAGAAGAAACAATTTGTCATAATTCAGTTTAAGAAAGATTACTTCATTTTGTGATCATAAAATGCTAGAAGCCCATATATAATTACACTGTGCTTTGAAACCACTTCAGTCAGTTTTCCTTTCTTTGTATCTTCCCCCATTCTAATAGTCATTAGAGGTTTTTTTAAAAAAATACTACTTTTAAGTCTAATTTTAGAACTTAATTTCTTGAGAATATTTAGTTGAAATTTATTACTATTTGGTAGCACCATAATCTTGATACTGAAAGGAAATATTAACTTGGTTCTAGTACTAACATGAAGAGAAATGTCTGATGTAGCTTAGGGCATTAAAAACCTTAGTAGGGGAGAGCTGTTCAGTACCTTTTTGCTGTATCATTTATTCCCTCCTTTTTTAAAATATTGTGGTAGCTTGAGAAGAGATGAGATGGAGATGGCAGAGGGCTAAATAGCTGTGAGAAGGCAAAAAGAAGCCAAGTCCTTATTTATACAAGGCCTGTCAGAGTGCTGGGTATGTACAGGAGTAATGATACTTTTTGCAAGTGTGGAGGAACAGAATGAGCAGGAAGAAAGAAAGTGAACCATTATTAAGCTGGAGAAAATGGAATTTTAGCAGGAATGTGGAATCTTACCATAAGGAATCTTATTGTCTCAGAGTGTGAAGTTATTTGAGCCAGAGGCATGAAAAACTTAACATCTTAAACAGCAGATACTTACCTCTCTTCCCACAGTCTTTCTGCTGGCATTAATAGTATGAGCAGCTAAAAGTTCCTGATAACCATAAAAATTTGCAGTGCACTAAACTTTGCTGTATTCCATGGTTAGCATCATGTGGCAGGGAATTTTAAAGGCTGATTGATTTCAAAGACATTAAGGTGCCAAATTTAGATTTTTATTGAATGTTCCCTTGTCAGGAGCAGACAACTTGCTTTGCTTCTGTTGTATTTCTCTCCACTGTTAGGCTGCAACTGGGAGCAATATTCTTTCTAATGAGACTCCTGAGCATGGAGCTGCAGTAAGAGCAGCAACATCTGTCTGTAATAAGGCTTTGCTCTTTCTCCTGCTTTGTTATTTCCATATGCCAAAAGCCTGGTGGCTTCATGCAGCTGAATCTTGCTCAAAACACGTGGGGTGTGGGGACGAAAATTAAGGTGCTGTGTGCAAACCCAGGAGATGCAGGCAGCTGAGGGGGCAACAATGTAAATTGTGAATTTAAACTGCAAGCTCAGGATTGTGTGAGACTCTAAGCCTTTGGGACTATGAGGACAGTGTTTCCTAATTCTGGCTAACTTCTCTGTGTGGTTATTCTCTGTATCACTTTTACTACAGTGCACTCTTTTTCTGTGAAAGGGGAATAACTACTGTAACTTCAATATTTTTTGGTATGGATGGGTTTGTTTTTCCCTAAACACCTGGGAAAGTCAGAATGACAAGAGTGTTGTTTTACTAAAGAGAGTTAGGATGGAGGGTAGATGGAAATTCAGTGATTGGGAATTGGCTTCTTGATGCCAGTATAACGAGAAGAAGAAAATCACTGACTTAGGGAAAGGTGCTGCAGTACGGACAAGAACTTTACTTTGAGAGAAGGACTTTAAGAAGTCAAGAACAATGGTGAAAAGGTCTTGTGTGGCCATTGCATTAAAGGTAAATTTTACAAGTACAGTAATTGACTTAAATAAGAACTGGTCAAATGAGCCATTTTTATCTCTAAAGAACTGGAAACAGCAAACTTGAATGTATGAGATTTCAAAGGCAATTAGTAATTGAGGATTCTTGTAACTGAATCTTTTTTGTTATTTTCATTGTTGTTTCAATTTCTTTGTAATTATTGTTGTATCTGATTTGACTTTGTTAAAAAGCAGGTAGAACAATTAAATTATTTAAAATATAGTGCAAATGTAGTTGCACCCTGGTGCAGAAGCACAGACCTAATGGATGTGCTTGGGTGGGTGGAAGCTGGGCACAGGCTGTGGAGGGTGAGGTCCTGCAGCAGGGGAGGGTGTGCCGCAGGGATGACATCAGTGCTTAACTTAAACATTGATCCTGTCAGTGGAAGCAAAACAATTTCTGTGTGATTCATGGAATTGTTGACTTGTTGGGGTTTTTTTCCTTTGGTTTGCCTCATGGCTTGGATAAGTAATGAAGTTCAAAGGTGACTACAGGAATATATACTTGAAAATTGGAATTACCCTTTTAATTTGATGAAAGAATTAGTTTGTCTGTGTGAAAATACTGGCATGGATTCTCTGTAGAAATTGAAAATTTATAAAGTTTTTAGGTGACAGAATGGGGAGTGAAACTTGCAGATAAAACTTGCATGTGTGTGCTTTCTTGTTTCCATGTTCACATTACCCAGTCAACATCTTTAAACGGCCAGTGGCTGGAAATATTTACCTTCTACATTTCCAAGCAGAACTGCACCTATATAATAATACCTAAAGATTAGAGAGATACTGTGTGTTCATGTAAGCCTCAAGAGTTTTAATAATTTAATTGCAAAGTAGTTCTATGACAGGGAAAGCAGCATCCAGCATTAACTACTTTTAAAATTTTATCTGCTTTGTAGAAATGCAGAAATTGCAGTTCTTTGGTTATGAGCGGCATAGTTTGGAGATCAGACAATTTGGCTACATGGTGGAGAATTGATGATGTAGAGATAGGGCCTCTGCCAAGTCTGAAACTTAACTTAAAAATGTCATGGACTCCAAATGTGAAACATTATTCAAATAGTAAAAAAATAATTCATCGTTATGAACTTATGGCTCAAATAAAGCCGTATTCCCTGCATTCCCTGTAGAGTTGTTCATTTTGTGGTACTCATACTTGTCTCTGAAGAATCAGATATTTTGTTGGTTTTGAGGCTTAAAAAGTTCTTACCTTGTGGATTGATTCAGCACAATCATTCCCATATTTCAATCACAGAAATGTAAACACCTACAGTTGTATAGACTGCAGTGTGTGATATTATAACCTCTTTCTACAAGAGAAATGATTTCATGATCTGCAGAAAGCAGGAATGCCTTTCTAATCCATAAATACATGTGCTTTGGTACCATTGCTAATGGTTTCTCCTAACTTGATAAATATTGGAGAGAACTGTGTTATTTCTGTATTGATTTACATGTGATATCTCCTACTGAAGTTGCATGCCTGTCTAAAAACATGCAGATGAAGCTAACCTGTCTCTAAAATCCTTAAGAAAAGAGACTTCTGGTTCACTTTTCTCCAGCAAGGAAATTTTGTTTTCTTTTTCTTACTGAATGTTCATTTTCAGTGGCTCACTACTGTCATTGATGACGTTAAAGATTCCAGAAGCAAAATTTTAACATTATTAACCTGAGACACTAAGCAGAGATTAAATTAGAATTTCTTAAGCATTCTTGGTTCATGGAAAGTAGAGCAAATCAGCCAACTATGAAATAGCAATCGGTCTGCCTTGAAGTTTTAAGCTGGGAGTGGGAGTGCTGGAATGTCAGAATTCTGCCTCCTCCCTGACTTTTACTTTTTGAGACTTTGCACTGCACTTTTTCAAAGAAAGGTCATGAGTAGGAACATAGTCCCCTGCTATTCCTGAGTGCTCAGCGTCTTCTCCGAGAGGAGAGTGAGTGGGGTGATAAACTGCTTTCCCTCTTTCCATTACCTCATCCTTCCACCTCCTTGTTTTTTCAGTATAAGCCAGTGTTGCAGACAGTACTTTTTTTCATCCTCTTATGGTGACCTGATGGGCAAATTGCATGTTTTAATGGTTTGGTAGAAAAAGGCTAATTCTTATTTGTACTGTGCTGTAAAATAAAAGTGTGCACTTTGTGTGTTTCTGCTTAGCTTAGCAATTACAGAAGGAAGTGGTGTTTGTATTTGTCTTTTCATTTCTTGAAGCTGGATGAGTATCTGTTCTGAGCTCATTTCAGGAGATGAAGGGGGAATGACAAACCACCTCACTACTTGCATTTACTTTCTATGCCATCCAGCTCTGCTGCAGTCCATGAGAGCAGGTCCTGCCTGGGGAATGGAGCAGAGTTCCTCAAATGCATTTAAACTCTGTGAGTTATTTAGTGGCAACAGCTGCTTCCATCTGTGTCCATGTGCAGGAAGAGATGTTCAGCTGAACAGGCAGCTTGCCTTTTTATTGTGATGTGTACAATGCTCACATATGGTGTCAGTTTGCAAAGCTGCAGAATATGGCCAATTTTTCCTAAAGCTCATTGAGCAATATATGAGTATAAAAGAGTGTGTATGTTTATATTTTAAAACCAAACAAACAGTCCCAAAAAACCACCCCAAATCTCATAGTGGTAATTTGAAGGCATGACCTGTTTGGTTATCTATCCAAATAACTTTCTGTTGTAAAAGGCAGGTACAGTATTTTTCTTTGTGTATTCCATGCTAAAAGTGAAATTCTGTTTTCTGTCTAGGTCTCCAGAGAGAGGGAGACAGGGCTTTTGGCCTGTGTTCCCAGTTCTGACAGTGTACCTAGAATCTATTTGCAACTGGCTGATGTTATCGCAGGCAAAGTTTCAGTTCATTGAGTCTGTACATCTCGGTCTACAAAATATATTTTTGTTGCAAATAAATGTTTGGGCATTGGAATATGTATGAATTGCAGATTTAGTTATAAAAAAAACCCCCAAAGTAGCAAACTGAAAAGTTGAAATTCTCTTTTAGGATAAAGACAAGTGAATTTTCACTTTTCCTTCGAAAAAAATCTGGATGCTGTGTAACACATGGAAGTCTTTTTTTGCTAAAATAGTGGATAGTTGCCCTACTACTTGTGTTAGCTATTGTTTTGCAACATCAGCTAACTTGGAGCCCAGCAGCCAATTCTTTTCTCAGATACTGTGATTAAACACTTATTTTTCTTGGGCTTGCAGAGGGGAAAAAATGGTGTAAGCCCCACTTCTGCACCAGATTTATCTACTGACAGTTTAGTTTTTGTGAAGAGGAATTGTGACTTGGAAATCTTTTGAGGGAATCAGTGAGCAGAGGAAGAGCTTATTAGAAACAGTACATGTTCCAGGCAATCTAGGCATGGATTGTAACTGGACATGTATGGCAATATATATATGACCCACTACAGTGTTTGCCCTTGATTGTCACAAAAGCTTGGAGTTTGACAGTAGAAAATGGGCAGACAGAAGAAAGAAGCTGAGCTCTGTTGGCACAAATCATGTATCAGCAGAGGTAGTTCTGTGTGTGATGTGGAGGACAGATGTTGGACACACACTTGTGAGTTCCAGCAGGACAAGTTGAGCTGTGATGCTGCCGAAGGTCAGCGAGAGGGAAGCCAAACTGGATCTGCAGTCCCCTGCAGTCTGCACAGAAGGGTTAGGGAAGCATGGCATAAATGAAGTTTAAAACCATTCTAATTATGCTAGGGTATTGAGAGCCAACAGCTAAGTTCTGGTGCTTCCAAAGAAGCTTTTGGTATTGGCATAAATAATGTTAGCTGAAAAAAACTGAAAAGCAGACCTGCTCAGCTATTCTTGCAGTCTGTTCTTATGTTTCATGTAAAGTACAGATTTTTTTAAAAATCCATACTTTATTCAAATGTTGATGGAAGTACTGGATCCCCTTCTGCAGTACTGCGTGTTTCAGTGATCAGTATAGACATGTCCCACTTTGAAGTGGTCTATACCTAATTACCTTGTTGAAATTCCAAGCAGAGCTCCACTTAAAATTTTACACTGAGGTTCTCTCGTGAGGCTGATCGGTACAAACTGTTTATTTTCAATCCAGGTACAACTGCTGTTTCACTCTTAGCCAATTTTTCTTAGAGTTTGGAATTCTTAAAAAAAACTATGTAGAAAGTGTGAAGTGGCATGGTATTCTGATAATGAGAAACTTTGTTCTCATCTTTCTCATAAGTATTCTTTGCAGAGATTGGATTTTCCTAAATGAGCACAAATACTTTGAGTTTATTTTCCACCTCAGATAAAGAATGGGTAAACACAAGATCATATTCCTGATGTAGATCAGGTGTTAAAAGTATTAGAAATCTGCCATTGGTTGCACATAAATATTTACCTTTTGATTGTTTGAATCACACAGATTTGATTACGTTTTGGGTTTGAGTAAGGTACTTTAGAGTAAGGTACTGTTCATGTAGTAGGCAAGATCAGCAAGATGCTTACAATTCCTTGGACTGCTAATTCACATGGCTTTCCACACCCAGCACAAGCTGCATCATAGAGGCCTTGACCAGAATATCCCTGGGAGTCTTCTGCCCCAGTGGTAATTTCTGAGGGATGCTGAATAATGTCAGGTCATTTGTGAAGGCAGGTCTGCTTCCTTCTCATCACTCCTGAGGTTTCTACTGAATAAAACTTTCTGCTGTGGAGAAACGATTTTTTTTCTATTAAAAAAAAAAAAAAGAAAAAGTCATCTTGGTGGTTTACTGCAGTGGGAACAGGCAGCTCTGTGCCTAGAAATTCTTGACTCTTTGAGACTGTCAGTTCTTAAATCAAGTCATTCATTCAATTTGCATGAGCAGTCGAAAAGTCTGATGACTTTTTTAGTGGATTCTGCCTGAAGCTGGCTATCAACTAGCATGTTATAGATCTTCCTTTTCTGCTTCTAATGTCTAAGCTTTGTAGTTTTCTTCTGAACCATTTCCCACATGTATAGTTCATGTTTTGGTATCTGTGTGAGTTTGCAATCCTTGTTTTCAGGTTAAGGCATTTAAAATTTTCCTTGGTTTTAATACTCAGCTTTTAAAATATTTAAATAGACATTTGTTGGTAGTTGTTCTGGTTTGTTGGTAATGTCTAAACTTAAATACGGAGTGTAGATGTTGTCTGCTGTCACTACGTTGTTTCAGACTTGAAAATTTTTGCTTGAAGGTACCGTAGACGGAATAATAAATCCATACCAGTTACTTTGTGAAGAGATTGAGATTGTGATGATACTTCCTATTAATCTTGTGTAAAAATTGCATCTTGGTCTAAAAGTCCCAAGATAACGTACTTCTGACAAGAAGTCATCATCCAGAAAATACAGGAATTAGATTTTAATTGTATCAGGCAAACCAAATAAGGGGTTACTGGTGAAGCAGCGTGAAAGGGGGAAAAAAAAAATCATTGCTAACCTTTTTGATAGAGGTTGCAGGGCAAATTTTAGGGAGTTGTACAAATGTTAGGCTAGTAGTTGCTGGGCTGCCTGTGTAATGGCAGGATGAAGCTTTGTTTGTTGGCAAAACTATAGTTTACTCAAAAAAAGTCTACAAAAAAAATTTACTTTGTCTTTCAAGATTGACAGGTGAGGAAATTCATGTGACTTATTTTCAGGTAATGGAAATTATCCTCATATCTTACCACTGTAAGTGACTTCTCCAGGAGAGTGGTTTTCTTTCACAACCTCTGTGATTCACAACCATTTACTTGTCTGCTGCATCCCTGCTGCCATGGATGTCCCCAGTCAGTGTGCATCTGTCCCATCTCCTGGGAGTTCCAGCTGACGCTGTGCTGCTTGAACTTAGAAAGCATCATCCAAATAGAAGAATGTTTGTACTGAGCACTTGCCAAAAGTTGAAGGTAGCTGAATGCCCAAGACAGGCAAGCTGCTGTTGCCCACCTGTTCAGGTGGCAAATTTGCTTCATGTCACTGGTGATAGAGGGAACATGGTACAACAAATCAAGGAGTGGGGCCAAGAGCTGCTGTTTGGATTGGATGGAAATCGCTAAGTCCAAGGCAGACATGCAGCCCTCCAAGCTCATGGTGTAGCAGTACAGTGGAAGCAACAGATATCCTTTGTTCCACCTTTTTTGGATAAAATGTGTAGATAACTGGTAACTTGATTTATCAGAATTTTATGTACCCATGCTTCTCTGTTCTGAGTTTATTAATAGGTTTGTTTCTCTTGTCTTCTCTTCCTTCCTCCCTGCTCCCTGACATGGGTTGTATGAGGAGAAGGGAGTATATGCCCTGATCAAGGAATTTCTAAACCTCATCTTAAGCTTTTTCTGTCAAGAGTGGGCAAAAGTTCCTGCCAACACAAACAAGATGCTGAACTCAGACACAGAAGGTTGCATGTGACAGCAATCTTTGCAGTGCGTGGATGCAAACAGTGACTCAGCAGTGCCCAGATAGCAGACAACAGCAGTCTCATGGGATTTCTAAAAAATGCATGTCACACAGTAGGATTTATGACTTAAAATATCTCAGATGGTGCATTATGGCTGTTTTTAATGTGCAGAAAAACATGCCCAGTTTGCATGTTCAAGTGGTCAGTAAGTTCTCCATGTTAACCCTTCTCAGGACAGTGAACTTCCATGTGCAGCAGTTGAGACACACAACCTCACTCCATATGCTGATTTAACTCTCTGTTCTGGAAACTAAGAGCAGTGTCTTTGGATGTATGTCTGTGTTCCCTCTGCCTCCTGATGTGTTGGATTTGTGCTGCTTATAACTTTTCAAGTAAAACAGATGTGACTGGCTAAAGACCCTTAATTTTTCTGCCTGCTTGGAATCCATTTTGGATTGCCTGGGATGTAGGAGGGGAAGTCAAATATTGCAAAACATTGTTTTAAGCTGTGACAGTCAATGCCTGATTATCTTAAGGCTCCAATGAGTGTACTGATTGAACCAGCAATATCCTTCCACAAATACCGGTTTCTCCTAAACTGTTAAAAAAGTTAACTCAGCTTCTTACCTGTGGCAGGCTGCTTTGGGGATTTTGGCCTCTTTTTTGGACTTTAAGGAGGGGAGTAAGTTTTGGGGTTTTATTTTTCCCTTGAGTTCCAAGCTGACGATGACGACTTACGTTCAGTCTCTGCTCTTCTGTAATGTTGCTCTGGCTCCCAGACTGATTCACCTCTTTAAGTCCTTTCATTTTCTTCTCAGAAAGTTTGTCCAAAAGGCCAAAAAAAGGATTTTCAAACGTTTAACACTTCACGTGCACACTTGCAGCAATGCCAGATCTTTGACTAAGCCCATCACATTAAGGGCAAGTTGAAATCCACTTTGCCATGGGTATTGCCATTTTTATTTGTCTGATCTCTACCTGATTCTGCTTATTCTCGTGGCCGTATCAAAAGGCTGTCCTGTAGTGGGCATACCAGTTTGGCTTGTTCTTATGCTGGCCTCCTATCACAAATTCACAGTGAATGTCTGAGCTTCTGGCTGGCAAACTGTATTTTTGATATCCATCTTGGTGTCTGTTTTTTGGGGAACTTCATTGAACCAGGTGCTCAGAATATGAGATACTGGTACACAAATAGTGGCCTGGGCCAAAATCCTCAAAATACCTAAACATGGTTTAGTGAAGACATGCCTGTACCTAAAATCCTACAGTTCCTTCCTTGACAAGAATCTGTTTGCCTCATATCCACCATTTAGTTCTATTGATGTTTAAGGTTTGCCGTGTGTCAAAACAGCAGTCCCCAATTCATCTACAAACTGTCATTGTTCAGATTGTTCCTACCTGCCTGAGACCTATTACAGGTGAGATTCAGAGATTCATTAGGGTTGGGAGGGATCTCTGGAGATCACCCAGTCCAACCCCCCTGCCAAGGCAGAGTCACCTGGAACGGGTGACATGGGACCAGGTCCAGGTGGGTTTTGAGTGTCTCTAGAGAGGGAGACTCCATGACCTCCCTGAGCAGCCTGTTCCAGTGCTATTGTTTTAAACAATATTTTAAAAAGGAACAATTCCTATGGTACTGAAAAATTAAGAGAATATGCTTATGTTGTCAGTAATAATATTGATACAGAAGTTGTGGCATTTATTTTTTCAGTGCTAAATACACTTTTAAAAGCTATTTCAGAATCATGTAGTGGAAAACTGCTAAAGACTTATTTGTTTCTTTTTTTGTAACTTTGCTGTTGGAAACACAAAACATATAGGTAGCCAAATTGCATTCCAGCACGACCTGCTAGCAGGCAAGAGGATTTCTGCTTCAGTGCTGCAGTTCATTAAAGAGTTGTAAGCAGAAATGCTGGAAAAGTTTGCTGTGGGCATGTGACGGGAGATTTCTGATAACCTCAAGGCTGCCTTCCAAATGATCTTATTAATTCTGTGAGTAATCCGGGGAAAACCAGTAGGGTTTCTTTGACTTTTGCCCTTCAAGGCTGCAGTTGTTACAGCTCAGAGCAGCTATTAGTAACAATAGGTCTTGAAGTGTAATTTAAAAAGCCCCAGGAAGTGTGTTCCTGTTTTTCTTTCTGGTGCACTTACAACTGACAACTCCTTTTCCTTTAGCCCCTAATTCAGTGTGCTGCTGTTCCTGGAAACTTGTTTGGAATGTTCTAATGAAGTTTTTCACTTGCCTGAAGTACATCAAATCTAACACACAAGCCTGGTTTCCAGCAGAGACTTCGTTCTGCTTCCAGTCAGCTGCTTCTCAAGAGTCACACTCGTGGCTGGGTTAAGGAAGGATGGAGTTGCTTTGTGCCGGCTCTGGGAAGTTCATGATTTTAATTCTGCTGTATTGAGAAGGTGCTGTTACAGTTGTCAGGTCATTTGTGTTCAAGGTAACTAATCCAGAACCAGCAGGTGACATCTTTCTTTCTTTTAGTGAGGAGCATTGATGGAATTTAGATTGTAGGACATACAGACATAGAATGTCATGTTCTGCATTGATGGTTGGAAGAAAGGGCAATTAGTATTTGCATTTCTTCTTGTGAACATGTTCTCTTTTTTATGTAGCTTGAGGTTGGATTTTTTTTCCAGTTTCCCTTATTTTCATTATCATTAAAATCTTCTATTGGATAGTGACACAAAGAGCTATTTCAAAATGCTTTTCTCCTCATGCAGCAGTTTTCAGAGTGTTATCATCCCACCTAAAACTGGGCTACTTCTTTCCAGGTGCCTTTTCTCCTCCTGTTCCCTTTTGCCTTTGCTCTCCAGAGTAACATCACCCACTCTGCATTGGAGAGGGCAGGATTCCTGAGAATAGCAGACACTAACTGTTTTGAAAGGATTGTATCTGTGGCCTGTTGTCTGGATGTTTATTATATATATGCAGAACTGCAATCTCCCTCTCTAAACATTTCCCATTTTAAGACTGTTCCTTACTACGCAAATTCACCTTGACTGCTCTTTAAAACTTGTTTCCATCTGAAGGTAGGAATCTTACCTTGCTACTCAGATTTAGCAATGTATTTCTTTGCTACATACCCATGTAACTTTGATGCTATTACAGTTTTCCAGCTTAGCTAGCTGTCTTATCTCTCTGCTTTTTATTCAGATTTGGGGAAAGCATACCTTTTAAGTTAGATAAATGGAAAAGGCAGAACAAAGTGTATTAAAAAGTTTGATCCAGTCATCAGTAGTGTTCAACCTTTGGTTACTGCAGTTAGGAGACTATGAAAAGTTTAGCTATTTTTCAGCTTTTAAAATTTTACTCATAATCACTAGTTATGAAGCCAGCAGCTGTGTTACTTGATGCACCAAACCTTCACTGTTCAGCTATGAGTTTTAAATTGTAGAGGCAAAGAGTTGTTCTTCTATTTTTTTTCCTATGACTTCTATAGTTGTTATACCTATTAAAAAAAGGTTAAGAAAAATAGGTGCCTACAATTTGTCAATATGCACTGTTATTTTCTAAAGTTGTGGTTTTAATGGTTTAAATTTCCAGCACTGGTTTTGAATATTTTCTAAATATAGGGGCTTCTGTGATAAGTAGCTATTGCTTGTTCTTTTGGTGGTCTTTTGAGAGTTTAAAGTAGTCACCTGGCCTATCTGAAATTGGTGAAATGTGACTGTATTGTAACTTACCAGTTAAGCTAGGGTTTTCTGAAGTATTTTCTTCAAGTCAGTCTGTAAAATCAAAGTAATTTTAATGAAGACTTTGAATATTACAGTTTCTCAGTGGTCTCATGAACAAAATTTTAGATTTAGTTTTCCAGCTCTTTCCCTTAGGGGTTAAATAGCTTGGAAATAATGTTACCCTAAACTGGAGAACTCAAGGAACACCTCATGAATGAGCATTATGGTGACTGGCACTTGAGTGTTGTGTGAGGTGCAAGCACAGTGCAGGTCACTGCAATGATTAGAAGGTGAAACTGGTTAATGGAGTGTGTAACCTGTGTGCCCACAGCAGCTCCTTGGCTACATGGTCAAACCATGCTGCACATCTAAACTTCTTGCAGTGATGAGTAGTGTTTATGCAGGCAGGTATTCTACACAGGGAGATTGCCTGCAGCACAGAGGCAGATTTCCCCTTTCCTATCTAGACTGTCGCTTCTAGAAATTATTCTCCCAAGCTTCTGGTTCTGCTCATTTAGAAGACTTTGCAATTAGAAAAGTTCAGGATGAGAGAAGATAAAAACAAGCAGGAGATAAGAAAGAGGCAAAGGTCCATATATTTTGAGGAGGAATGGTGCAGTACCAAGAGGATAAGGAGAGATTGCTTTTGACAGAATGATGGAACTGTGTGAAATGAATTTGGTACTAACTGTCTTTCCTTTGAAGTGTTTTTGTTCTGGTTTTTAAAAATTATGACTTGGTTATTTTACTGCCTTAAACTGAAAAGCAGATTGGAACAACCTCTGTTTTCTTCCCTCCTTTTTGATTTACTCGTGTGTTCTGAGTTCGATCCTGAGAAACTGTAGCTCCCCACTGTGCAGGAAAACAATTTTAAGTTTCTTTATATTCCTCTGTCAGTCACTATGCACTTGTATGGATTTTAAGGAATTCTGTAGTATATGGGAACGATGATCTCATCTAGATTTTTATCCCTCAACTTTTCAGCATCCATAAGGGGGCAAAATCTAACTTTATCAGATGGAATAGACACACAAAGAAATGTTTGCTTTGCTAACAAAAGAGACTTAGTGCTCACAAAGATTTTCTGGAAGGATTTTCTTTAGTTAGAGTGCATAATTTGACAACTTCGAAATAAAGAATACTATAATATATTGATACTTTTACTTACACATTCAGCTAAAATGACACAATCAATGGCTTTTCCAAGTTTTAAATAGCCTTCTGTCTATCCTTAGCAACAGATTTCTCTTAAGTAGGAGGATGTAATTCAGTGTGTGCTTACAAAAATAGGAAAACTGCTTTTGTCTCAGATGACTCCATAGTATCTTGCATGTTTGCCTCTCCTTTAGATTTACTGTATCATGACTTTTTAGACTACGGGGTTTATTAATAAATAAACAGTATATGGAGCATTTCTCTTGTAGGTCATTTTGCTGAATGTGTGATGCCAGCAAAGACCAAGCTGACTTCCCTCTGTGATACCAACCTCTTTCACTAAGTTGCCCCTGTGGAGACTCCAAAAGATTCAGTAGGGATAAAAATGCAGTTTTCTTGTTCATGTTGTTTCTGCTTGCATTTTGTTAGTATTGCCTTCAGATTTTTGATTAAGCTTTTACTGAATCCTTATCTATAATGATAGTTCAGTTTTTCAGAAGACAAATTGAAGTGACATATACAGAAAAGTAATTTTTCAGTAGCTTAGTGCTAAACATTTCCAGCTTTAGATGGAGTTTAATCACATCTACACTTTATGAAAAATGTAAATCTGCAGTTCTCTAAAGAATGTCTCCTAATACCTTTAATGTTTATCATTGTACATAAGGAAGCTATACATAATCCCTCTATGTTAGAAAGACCCTTCAATTTAAATTTATTAAAGATTACTTTGCCCTGTCAGGAGCAAAGTGTCCCCTAAATCCAGTTCCCTCCCATGAAAGCGTGAGAATTTCTCCACTGCTTGGGGTCTGTGCAAATCATCTGCACTACAAAAGAGCCCCGACTTCTTCCATTTTAGGAATCTGGGAAGGGTAAATATTTAGAAGTGCTGGCATAACAATAGCAGAAGTAGAAGGAAATTAAAGTTTGGGATCCAGTGCGGAGATACATTTGGCTTAAACCTTGGGTGAAAACAATAAAAGCTTTTTGGTAAATTGGTGAAATGTTACAATTTTCAGCTTTTGAGTTTGGAATAAGCAGAACTGTTCTATGTAGATTAAAAGACAGTTTTGAAAACGTGTCCTTTTTGTTCTTGTTAGGCTTTTTTACTTTTTTTTTTTTTTTTTTCAGACCAGAGTGTGTTGTTGTTCAGTTCCTTTTTGACAGGTTGCCGGAACTAATATTTCACTGAGCAAATACTAACACTGTTAAGAGAACAAGGCTCTTTATGGAAGACAACTGCTGGTGTGAGAACTTTGTGAATATAAAGCTTTGGGGCTGTAGGTTGACTGAATATATGAAGTAAACTGAAATTAAGACCATGGCATAAAAATTGATTTTGTTATAGGAACTCTGGTGTTTAGGTTGCAAGGTAATTTGCTCCATAAAAGATTTTTTATAGAATCTCTTAGACAATTTTCAGCATCTGTTGTTTCAACAGCTGTTCGATATTGAGCAGAAAGATTCATCTGTCCTCTGCATAGCAAGAAAAATGTATTCTTTATCTTGATAAATTCAATTGAGCTTGAGTAACTCTTCGGATATTAAAACCAGTTTTCCTGGGGTGTTTCACTTATCTTTGGGAGATTTTTGGCACTATGTTCAAATACCTAAACGTGTCTAAAGACTGAAGTCTGTTTCTGCCAGAATTTGCCGTGTGACTTATGAGCCTACATAAAGACCATTATAGTAACTTAAGCTGATACTTGGCTTGTGTTTATGCAAGACAACTCCAAATAATCCTTTGACTTAATTTTGAGCACTGCTGTGTTTTTCAGAAAGAGATGACATAGAGTTGGCTGGAGAAAGAGAACTATGCTTTTGGAAAGAACTTCAGTGTTTTGAAATTAGATTTATATTTTTTATCCAATTTAAAAGCTAAATCAAAAAAATTCTGCATTTCATTGTAGAAAGAAATAGAGTTTCATCTCCACATGTAGGAGACTGCTTGGGTAGCCTTATCTGATGCCTCAGGGCTCTTAGCTTGCTCTGAGTTCTATGGGTCTTCAGAAAAGGCAGGTTTCCAGTTAGTTCTGTTGGAAAGTTGTCAAGCTTTACCATCACCATTGTATTTTAATAGTGTTTGTGTCCCTTCATATAATTTTGATTTTAACAGTTTCCAGATGGTAGGTAATTCAGCACAGCCCTTGATGGAGTTTGTTGAATTTTAGATCACCTAATGTCTTGAAGGCTAGCAGAAGTTGCACTGCAAGAGGAGCTAGACTGCAAATATTAAATAATATTTGGACATAGTTTAGACCACTCCAAGCCTTCAATGCCCCTGTTTCCTTGCAAATTTCTCAGCATTTTGGTTACCTACTTAAATTAATATTTGTTACCTCTAAGTTTTTTGCAGGATGAGAAACGCTTTAGCATTTAAGTGCCTGTCCTTTTTTGGCTTAATCTTACTGAAAGTACTCTGCAATTTCTGAATACTGAGAGTATTCTGCAAATTTTGAATTGGAACAATTCAAAGAAATTCTTATTTCAATGAAGTCATTTGATCAACCTAGACACCTGGAGAGTGTGGTCATTTTTTCAGTTTAGACACTCAGTGCCAGGAGGAAGTTGAATAATATGGTCTTACTCTTTACCACAAAGATACAGAGACTAGCACAGCACAGAGCATGTTTGCCTTCCTTGTTGACAATCAGATGTGTCCTGTGCAAAAGGTGATGTTGAATCTTACAGCTGGTTAATCAAGCTCTTTTTCCAGCCTTTTGCATCATTATTTGTTATGAGTATGTCTAGTTGTTGCGTGAGATATATTAGTTATTAAAACAAAACCCCTTACAATAGCAGAAAAAGAGAAATTACAAAGTGAACTGAATTTAGACCAAGAAACCTGCACTCTGTGGTAGGTTAGTCTCTTAATTGCAAATTAGTATCAGTCTACTGCAGATTCAGGGTCTCTGGCAACTGTGGATTTTTAGTAATAGTTCCAGCGAAATCATGACCAGGGTCAGCGGGATTCTGTGATCTTTGCACAACAGTGTTCTACTGGTAAAATAAATCATAACAGAGCACACTTTAAATCTATTTAAGGCTTGTGAGCCTATGAGAACTGTTAGGTTAGGTTCCTATTCATGAATGTGGCTCAGTTGTGACAGGTGACCCTCATTTTAGTGTAAGATTTACCTTGACCATTTCATGGGGTGTTCCATTTCTTCACATAAGAATGGTAATTCAGTTATAGCACCACTTTACTTGTCAATTCTTTGTGAATCATCCCAATTCAAGGTGTTTACTTTTACACCGTGTAAAAATAGGCATTTCAAAATGGGTTTGGCTAGGATGGAATGGAATTATTTCTGGTGATGCCATGATGATTTTGCCTTTTTTTTTTGTACCCCTTTTATACCTTTTTTGAACTTCTGCGTTTGTACTGCTTTTTCCCTACATTCTTGGACTTGTTTGTCAAGCTAAGAGACTGGACATTTTGGAAGCTTCGTAGTTCGGGATCAGAATGCCCCAGACCCCAAGGTCCTCTCCAGAACACATTTTGTAAACTGAGATAGAACCATCCATGGGAAGGTTCCTTGAGGAGGGGGGGGCTCACTTGAGCCTCTCACTGGTCAATCTTTGATAGGTGTGCTAATTAGTAAGACCTATAATGTTATAGCAGATCTTTGGTGGGTGTGCATTGGGGTGTGCATGGAGGTGCATTCAACCTGGATGTGGTGCACCTGAGAATCCTTAAAATAAGTACCAAGGTAAAACCCCTTTTTCCCTTCTTTCCAAGCCATGTTTGACTCATGATTTTAAGACCAGGAAAAGGCATCACTGGGGAGTTCTTGAAGTAAGCTGTGACAAAGTAGATCAGAAGTTGGGAGGGGCAGCAGGGATGAAAGTTCTCATTTTGTGTGGGAGGGGTCAAGAACTTGGTGTAAGCAAATATAAAATCTCTGTGTCCCGCTGTGGTCCCAGCAGCCAGGCAAACTGGTGTGCTGGGGAGCAGAGCTGTGCCCAGTGCTGCTTCTGCCAATGTCCCAGTGTCCAAGTGCCACTGCAGCAGCACCCCACCAATGTCTCCACATGCCCTGCAAAGCTTGGATATAATTGCTGGGCAGCTGTAGCGATAACCCTAAAAAGGGGAAGACTTGGATTTAATGCTGAAATCCAGCTGAATGATTTCAAGCTGAGGTTTCTCACCAAGTAGTGGACTCTTAACTACTCAGCTGTTTACTGGATTGGGATGAAGGGCATCCTTTGTACTACTAGGAATGCAAAATTTACAGGACCAGAGCGACAGAGAGCACCAGTAAGAGAAACAGGACTTTATAATCTGGTGGTGAGGTCACTTCCTTGGAAGGGGGAAACACAGGCTGGACTTTGAGGATCTGTATGTACTTTTCATGAAACAGTGCAGAGTTTATTAACTGTCTTGGAAGATTAAGCAGAACTAAGTGTAGCCTATAAAGTGGAGGGCTGAGCAAATTCTCTCTAAGGTCCTTCATCAATAATTGAGCAAAACTTCAAAATGGCAGTACTAAACATAGAATGAAAGTAAGATTTTTGTACACGTGGTTTCTTTTTTTTTCAGATTCTTGATACTGCAAAATTGATTCATTTCACAGCAGAATTTTACGTGGCAAAAGCTTTTGTTTAATCCTATTTTAAGCCCCAGTATAATCTGATTTTAGATGTGCTAATCGAGCTACGTTTTGTGTACTTGCCAGAAAAATCATTCTTGATTTGTGTTATAGTTCAAAGAGAAATGAGCATATTTAAAATCAATAGAAATTCTACATCCACATCTGTGGATATAAAATGTTGGCGTAATAGTGGTGCATGCCAAAACTCTTGTATTACTCAGTTTATAACTTCAAAGTGAAAAAATGAAAATGTATTGTACTACAGTGCATGACTAAGTTAGGGTATGAAAGCAGGTTCTTTATTATGTTTACCTCTAGTTTAGGTGGTTTCAAAAACTCAATTGTTGTTAGCTAAATTTACAGTGGCAGTTTTAGGTTTCTAGGAAGCTCCAGTGACCTCTGTAAAGAGGTAATTCAGTGAACCTGTCACTAATAATTTCATTCTGTAGCTAATAGTAATGGGTTTAATCCAGAAATTATGAACTTGGGCCCCCCTTCCCTGAGGGAAATATTTCTTTCCACCTTTAAATATTAGGAGTGAGCACAGGAAGTTTAACAGAACCTGTTCTTTTATTTCTGAAGTCATGAGGCTTTTGGAAGAACTGTGCAGAACCCAGAAATGCACAGCACAGTTTTCCTTGATTAACCTCCCTCTGAAGGTTTCGCCCCTGCCATTTTAATGGAATACAGCTTTATCTGCTGTCACTCACATGTTTACCTGCAAACTAGCTCCTGATGGCTGGAGCCTTTTGGGTGTGTTCTGTGCACAAGAAGTCTGATTGTTCTTGGCCATGCTCTGAGTGATAATCTGAAGAGCATTGATGCTCCTGCTCAGTGTTTACAGTAGCCATGCAAGTAGCTCAGTAATGCAGCACTTGTGAAGAGAGTCATAGCAGATGATGATGTTGTTGAACTGTTGACTTGTTTTTTCTGAAAGAAGTGCAGTCATTCAACAAGAAACCTGGGAAAATGCCCGTCAGTGCCTTTACCAATTGTACCCCACTATGTTTTAGTATTGAATTAGAATGCTAATTGCTGACTTGTTTTCCATCTTATCCTAATGAAAGCAAGTTCTGTATGTAGGGACCTGGAATTTCAGTTTGTAAGCATTTTGAACACAGCCCTTTGTTTCTGCTTTGTTATTTTGTGAGAATTCAAAATTAGTTCGGCAATAACTTGTTTTACAGAAAACTTAGAGACAGATTGTGCATCATGCTTGTGCCTGTGATTTGCATTTCTCCTTTTTAGTTATATTCTGTGTACTGCATGCTTTTTCTTAAGCATTTTTTTTAAGTTTCTCTTTAGTCTTGTAAAGGCTATTGCTTTTGCAGTTTGTACTCTAATAAACACATTATATGTACGTGTTCTCCTAAGTGAACCTAAGTTGTCAGTGCCACTGAAAGAAATGCATCTCCCCCATCTGGTTATCCTTGCCTTCTATATCCACCATCCTTATGCCAGCTAACAAGCTTGTGCAAGCATGTGAGGAGTTGAATTTAGAAAATTTTTTGGGATTAAGACTAATCCCTGAAGAGGAAGTGTGTGGGTGAGCATGATGAGCACGTTTGCATGATAGACAGACTTGCCTCTTAAAATTACCACCTAGCTCTGAAATTCTTTGTCCTCTGACCCTGGGCCGAGCATACTGGGTTCCTTCCTCTCCTTCTTCCCAGCCCCCTTCCCCTTGATGAGTGCGAGCAGTTTGCTCTCACCACTGGTTTATAAGGTGCCAGTAACCAAGGAGCTCAGGGTCACTTACCGTGTACAAAGTGTTGGTCCTGCCTGGCAGCTCACACTCAGCTGTACTGGAAAGGTGGAAAGAACACTGGCTGATATTACAGTCTCTTCTAATGCCTAGCAATAACTTTGTGTGCCTTTGAGTACTGTGACCAGATCCATATGACACTGTTTTTTGTTCACTGTGAGGAAAAACATGGATGTGTCTTACAAATATGAAGAACAAGTCATGCAAAATTCATTGGGATGGTTCCCTCAAGGTTAGATTATTTTTGGCTTCATTTCTAAAGCAAACTCTTTGGGAAAGACTTTTTTGCTGGTGGATTTATACTTAAGTTGTTTTGGAAAGGGCATATCTTCTGACAAATGGAGCAACCTTTACTGTGGCTGGTCTTATTTTTTTAATAGCTGGGCTGTGAGTTCTTGCTGGGAAGGTTGGTATCTTTTGTGTGCATTGCTCTTTAAAATGTTATCTGCTGGTGACTGTTAAATCTGTAGACTAAACAAGGCTGTTCTGTGAAATAAGATTTAAAATTATAAAAAGAATATTCAGGTTTTAATATCTGAACACTTGCTATAAAGGTTCAGTGGCTTGGTAGTAAACAGATTTCTCAGGTTCATTAAAATTACCAGTGCCCGTGCCCTGGAACAGGTACACGGCCCAATTAAGGGAGCAAGGAAGGGAGGGAGTTGCAAAGGGACCAAACTTTCCTTGGAGCCATGGAAGGGCTGTGCAGCTGCTGCTGCCTGAGGCTGCCAGGAGTCTTCCACAGCTGCTGTTTCCTTGTCTCCATGTCTGATATGGAGGTGCTTTGCTGGTGTTAACTTTGTACAGCTGTGGTACTGCTGGCATATACCCAGGCACTCCTCTTTGCCAGGATATTAAAAAAACCAGCTCCACAGTTGTAGTCTCTAATGACCAAGAGTGACTAGTGTTCTCTCGATTACCATAGCTTAGTTTGCTTTGCAGACTGGTATCAGTCTTGCTGCTTCAGAGTCCTGATCCTCAAATCCGGGGTATGGAAAGATCCTGTACTCCCAAATACATTTCAGCAGCAGATCCTCTTAAGATTCCTTAATTCTTGTGCAAAGAGAGTTAGTCTGATACTGGAGTTCATGGAACTAGAGAACCAAATCCTATTCCAATTAATCTCCTAGAAACTGAGCATGTGTAGCCTTTATTGCAATTGGATAAAATGGTAAAACCAGTATTGTCCAACTGAATTTCTACATCCATCGCAGAATGTATAGTCTAGTCAAAATCTTTTCTTGAATTCCATCTCTAAGTAGGTATCCAACTGTGTTTATTGAATGCGAATCTCAAGAGGTACCCTTAGGCTTGAAAAGCACTCAAGTACATCACCTTAGACATTTTGGTCAATACTGGGTCATCTTCTACATAAAAATATGGTTTATTAAATGGACCTCATACAGAGAAGCAATTTGTCTGGGTTTGTATTACACTTGTAATGCATTGTTTGTGTACCTTGTGCTTTTTTTCTGAATGATTTCTTGATTTGAGCATTGATCAGGAAGGTACAATTGCAGTTTTGTACTGTACATTTGGAACTGTGTGGCTCCAGGGAACCCGTGCACAGTAGAAAATGCCAGATCAGTATTTTGAGAAGACACGCCTCAACAGCCCTGGGCATAATACAAAAGGAATAGAGATAGCATTATAAAAAGCAACATAAGGGAATGTTACGTAGGTGTTTCATAGTTTAGACTTGTCTCAAGGCTTTTCCTGTGGAGTAGCAGGTGAAACAGAAATGTATCAAGCTTGGTGAACCGTTTTGGAAATTACGTGACTTGCACATGATAGGCAGTAACTGTATTTTAGTCGAAGTAGTGTGAAATCAGAGGCTCCGGGAGAAATCTGACATCTCCTTCTAAAGCCACGGAGATTGGGGCTCTGAACGGTCTCATTCTTGATTTATCTGAATGTATGAGGAATTCCCAGGCTCACATCTGTTTGCTAAGAGACAGCCAGAAAAGATTGACTTCGCATTGCAGGGGCTGTGTTTGGGTAAGCCTGTGGCAGGCAAGCAGCCTGGTGAGCAAACATTGAGGTTGTGCTCAAATACCATTTTCTCTTGCCTTGTCTGTCAGGCCTTTGTTTAGTGTGTCAGTAAAGCTCACTTCAAATAAAAGGTCTTCTGTGGGCTCTAGCAATGCTTGTTTACTCCAAGCACTTAGATCTTTCTCTTTTTCTGAAAAAAGAAAAAACAGCTCTTGTGCTTCTTCCACTTTCCTAATGAAGAAAGGTGAAGGTGTGATGTTGGTTGAGTACAAAAGGAGGGGGAGGTCTTTCATGTGTTGTTTGAAGGTTTAGGCAGTTAATTTTGAAAATCTTTAAAAAAAAAAAAAAAACCTGAGCAACTAAGAAGCTGGTAGGGATTTCCTCTCCTGATAGTTTTACTAAGCCAAGGGAGCTAGGCTGGATTGAGGGTTGAACGTGCAATAGGTAGAAGAAATGTTTCAGAATTACCCTTGTTACCTAGGTTACTCTTAAAAGAATAGCAAGAACCTTCTACTTAGCTGTGTAAGTGAATGAAATGAACAGCAAAATGAATAGTTTTCTGATATCTGCAGCATAAATGTTTATTGTACACATAGCTGTTTATATTGCATAAGCATTGTATGGCAATACTTACGCAGTTGCAATAAATACAGTAGTTACATTTTTAGTTTCCCTAAATTAAGTTCAAAACAGTGGTCCCTGTCTTAAAAATAACTCATATCTTCTGAAAGAATCCCATACACTGCAAAACTTTGCTGTTTCTTGAACTAAGAATATGAATCTGAAAAAAGTGACTTTTCCTTTGCTTCTCTAACTGAAATGGAAATAGTGGTATTTGTGGTTTCTGGACTGTTACTATATGAATTTCTCCAAATGATGGGAGAAATGCAGTTCTTTGTTATTTCTTTGATTATAGACAAGTTAATGTGGTGGTTATTAAAACAGTATTCGTAAAATACATTTCTCCTGTCGTGGAAAAAAAATAATTACACTGCAATAGTTGCTTTCACTGCCATCAGGCTGGTGGTTGTAATTTAAGTGCTGGTGTTGTACAAGTGGTAGAATTACTGCTTTTTATGTCACTTGTTTATTTTATGTTCAGATAAAGCATTCTGTTAGTTTTTCCCCCTGGTCAGTCTGGACTATTTTACAAGTGACATTATACATGTGTGCACTTACATAAGATACACTTAAGTTCAGTTACTTCATAGTGGAAAAGGTACACCTGTGAGACAGGAATGTGAATGAGAAAATATAACTGTGTGTAAACATGTTTATGCAGCTGCATTTTAATGTAACTTATTATTGGAGCACTCTGTTTAGAGAATGAAACTTTTACAGCTGAAGACAAGCTATTAAAAATTCCTTCAAAACATTGTAAGCTGTAGATAAATCAGAAGTATAGATATGCAATTCTGCTCCCAGATTTATTTGGTTTTTTAACAAGTTTTCTTCATATTAGTATCTGAAAACTATTTGAGATGTTAATAAAACTGTCTTATAAACATTCCATATTAAAGCTTTTTTGCAGAGTATTAAATCTAATGCTTTCTTCTGTTTTTCATGATTAATACACAACTTTCAGTTTTATTTTAGTAATGTAAATAATTTCATCCAGTGTGGGGAATTTTAAAACTTAATAGCTTTTCAAGGCTTTTGTGTGATGTGGGACTTGAATTACTGTGGAGCCTCAGATATGCATTTCAATTTGGAGTACATGTGGTTTGAAAACATGGAAAATAAAATATTTATGTCTGTTAGATCTCCACCAAAAAAAGTCATTAAATTTATGTTAGTATTTCTGCTCTGTAAGTAGATAAAACAAGACAGTCTTCTAAGTCATAAAACTCAGCCTTCACGTGATGTGATTTAAAATCTCAGGATCTCAATGAAAAAAAATTAGAGAAATGCTGCTTGTGTCTTGTTTCGGTTGGGGGGAGGAGGCATGGCTGTAAAATGTCATTATCATAATTTGAGAGCTTTTTTAAAAAATCAATGAAGGACAAAAAAAATCAATAAAGGAAATAGTTTCGAATCAGGCTGTATTTGTTTGCAGATTCATACTGAACTGACTCTTTCATTACACTAGGGACTGAGAGGACATTGTTCTAGGCACTTCATGGACAATGAAAGACCCTCTTTGCCCCCAGAAATTTATTTCTATGCTTTGACTTTCAATGTTTTTTAAGCTGATGTGGCCTTAAATGTCCAGTTTCCAGCATATTAAAAAGAATGTGTTGGTATCTGGTTTATTGAATGTAGTGTGTGGAGTTTAAATTTTCCAAATCCAAGCCAGATGTCCTTTGCATATCTTAAACCCAAACAACCAAAACAAACAAACAAACCAAAGCCCAAAAAACAACCACAATGAATAGAGCATGAGCAGCAAGGGTGTCTTAACTTCTCCCCTGTCACTAGTGCTGGAGAAAGACTGCTTTGCAAGGCTTAAAGATTTTTTTCAGCCTATAAACTCAATTCTCAGCCTTTCTCCAGGTTATCAGTATGAAAGATTTTGTGATAAAGTCTGGATGAGTGGAAGCTGGAGAAGGACACTGAATTTACTTCATGTCCTCTATTGATCAGACAGTATTTCATCTTTGTGGAGGCAGCAATCTGTAAGTGGAGGACTCTGTTTAAGGCTTCTGCTATAGATAGATGATGATATTGAATCAGTTTGGCTTATAATACAACCTGTATTTGTAAGAAGGTCTGTCTTCTATACTTCAAGGGGAAGGAAAAAGTGTATAGAAAAATAACAGTGTAAGAGGATGCAGATTTTAATACCTTGAATTTCAATCACTTCCTTTTCTTCATCCTGTATCTCAGATAAATAAACCTACAGATTGAAGTGCCGTATTTTCATTGCTGGGTGCTTTTGTTTTTATGTTTTGCAATATTTTCTTTCATCTCTGGATGGGTAACACAGGTTGTGAATTAACTGCAGTATTCAGAGGCTTCCAAGTGTCAATTTTGAGAGTTTCAAACTCCATTTCTTTTTGGACCCAGCCATTCTCTTTTCAGGTTCAGTTTGTGCTTGGGAGCAGGCAGTTCACGTTTGCGTGGCTGCAGTCTCAGGTAAGTCACTTTGTGTCTTTGCCTCATATTTCTGGATCCAAAACCACTTGGGAGCACCGTGTAGACTCTTGGATCTCTCTGCAGGTGGTCAGGTGTGAGGATCAGTGGCAGTCTAGACCTTGTAATCTCTGATGGATCAAGCTGACTCAGCCCAATTAACTTCCTCAATACAGTGCTGGCATGGCCCATGTGCTGCTAGAAGCTGGAAGTTCCTGGTCTGTGCTCTGTGTGCCTCTGAATAATGAAAGTAGGTGCTGCTATCTTAGTATTACCTCAAGTGTTGCACAAAAATATACTTTAGTATGAAAAGTAGTAAATGAATGGTTGGTTCCTACCATATTTTTCCTGTTACGTTGTTTATTTTAAAAGCTATTTGGTTAATTGCCTACTGCAAGAAGTACTGTGCTATGGCACCTAAAAGGCAACAGAGACTTTTGCATCCAAGAAAAAGGAAAACACCAGCCAGGAAATTCTGTAGGTGGATAGGAATTGTAATAAAAATTCAGTGTAGCTGTAATAAAATATATGCAGAGTACATGTGCCACGTGCAGAACTCATTTTGTCATTTTAACCTCTAATTGGCTCTTTCATTCCATATTCCCTTATTCTCCCCAGTTCATTAGCAATTCACCAGAGTTTCTACAGCACCTCTTGTGCCTTCTATCTGGCTTACAAAGATTTTGGAAGCCTCTACACTTTCTCCTGAGCACTTAGTCCTTCATCACCCATTTGTCCCCCGAACACCTAAGACTGCCACCAACTCTCATATTAATGTTCAATACTCAAAGGCTTTCAGCTTCTTCTGAATCTTTCTCTTTGTAAGAGTGACATTGTGACAAGAACCTGTGATTGATGTCAGATTAAGCTCAGAGAGGCAGGTGAAGGCATCCAGCCAGGAAAAGGTACAAGGGGGAGTTGCACCTCCTGTGGTGGAAGGGTGGCAGCTTTGCCACAGCTCTTGATCATGGGCAGCCAAAGGTCAAAGTGGCTGGTAATCAATGGCATTGCCCATCGTCTTCAGTTTAGGAGAGGCTATGAAAGGGTCACAGCCAAGTATTTCAGGTCTTTGTGTCTTGTGTGAAGAGAGAGACTGGTCAAACTTCATGCAACACTGTCAGTCCTACTTTGTAAATACAAGCTTCAGGGGTTTAGGCTCATCTTCTTACACAGACTACAGCTCCTCTGAGTCTCTAACATGGTTATCTTTGTAACAGTATTTACCTTTTTCCTAAGTATTCTATACAGAAACCTGGCAACTGTATTAGTCTTTGTACTACTACTTGATTTTATTCGTGAAATATACTGTGAAACATGTTATTGTAAAATCTCAGTTTAAAAAGTGCCACTTACGATAGAAAAATGGCCAAAGCATCTCTTATGATAATGAAGTTAAAGAACTTTGATTGGAAGAGGCAAAGTACTTGTAAAATGTATTGGTAAATCCATAGGTTGACAGAAATTCCTCATACAATGAGGATCATATTGACTTAAATCAAGGCTGAATTAGTAGTGCAGATGTCCTCCAGATTCCCTGCATAGACGCATTTCCAGGCAGTGAATAGAGCAGAGTGTTACTCATTTATCCTCTTGAGGCTTCCACAGATCAAGTCTGACATTCCTGGTCTGCCTTGAATCACTCTAGATTCTTCCATCCTTTTGCACCTTGCCCTGGTTTTCCTGTACCTGCATTCCATAAACTGTAGGGCTCAGTTGTATTTTCTAATCATTTGCAAGTAAAAAAGTCAGTATTTGTCTGATACTGCTGGAGATGAATGGTGGGATAAGTAGCAATATTAGAAGTGATGCAGAAGGGGACATGAAAGAGTGGATGCTGGAAGTGTCCAACCCAGAAATATGCTGGGGGGACCCTGGGCAGCCTAGGCTGTGCTGGGCTTGAGTGTAGCATAGGGAAAACTCAGCACTTAGTGATGAGTTTGGTTTTCAGATATTGTAAAGGCAATAATCTAATACAAGTCTGTAATTCAAATACACGATACACTATTTAAGTCCCATTTGGACAAATACTTTTATTAAGCATATCTATGAACATGCATTATACTTTTGTTTTACTGTCATCCTTGGGAACAAAGTATCTGCATTAAATTTATGTGCTAAGAAGCTAATACTATTTTCTGCAGTGCTTATCATCTAAGAATTTTAATAGACTTTTATAGTCCTTTTCCTCCTAGATGTAGAAGCAGTGAGCAAATATTGTGCCTCTTGTCACTTCTTTGAGGTGGTTAGCAAATACAAGGGATACAGTATCTGCAGTGAATTGATATACAGTAATATTTACACATTTCAAAAATACTTTTATTAGTAGGTATGTTTTTCAAAAATACATGGAGTTGTGTGACTTTGGAGAAGTAACTTTGAGATTATTCTTCTGGCGCTTCCTCTAGGCTATATTATGTGTTTCAGATATTCAGAAAGTGAATACTGTATTGCAGTCCTACTTTCATTTTGAATTATGGTTGAAAGTTGCCTGCTTCACAGTAGTGCTGTTTTGCTCAATAAAAATATTTGAGTTTCTTAAATAAAAACTGTCCTACATCATTAACCCTGACTGGTTCTACCTTGGATGGAAAGCAAGTTTTCTGTTAGAGAATCCATTAATGTTAGAAAAATTATGTTTTAGATTGGATGCTGATGGTGTGGGGGAGGTGGAGACAGCAGCTGACACCAGTGAAATTTCCCAGTTGATGCTCAGTGAGAAAGTCAAGTAAGACAGGTTTTAAAAAAAAAGTTTCCTCTTAGAGGTGGGGAAGCGCCACAGTTTCTCACCACCTTTTAAAGATCAGATCCAATTAGCAAAAAGAGCTGCCTTGTGTAAAAACTTGGATAGCAATTGGAATGCATAATTCTAAGGTCACACTGAGAGAAATTGAACCTTAGTGTTCTTTTGGTTAAATCTTTTGCTTTACAAAGAGTAAAGATGCTTATAGATGAGGAGTTCCTTTTGCTTCAACCAGTTCAACTTGACCCTGAAATCAGAGCTCCTGCATTTCAATAAAGAGTAGGGAGAGCACTTCTGTGAGCCAGTCAGACACCTGTGAATTGTGATCTACTTTGGATTTACAGGTGATTCATTCACAAGATCTGTCCCAGGAAGATGCCAGTTCTGAGGTTTGTATATGAGATACCCAGAGCTGAGGATAAAACAGGAGTGAACTCCGAAAACACAAGGCTTTAGAAGTTAGTTTGAACTTAATATCATATCCTGGTGTACCACAGATTGAGACCAGTTTATAGCACTTCCTCTGGTAGGGTTTTAAGCTCCTCATAGAACAGCTCTGCTGCACACCGTGTTCCCCACATTAATACTGAGCTCTTTCAAAAGTCGACGTGCTGCTTTATTCTTGAGGTCCTAGAATTGAAGGTTTAGATATCCCCAGATTTTGGTAATCTCTATTTTTTCATTTTGAGTTGTGAATCATGAAATGTTCAGGTTTTTGCACTAATGGTCTGTAATAATTACATTTGTATTTATAAAATGTTATCTGAGAGGTATGTGGAGATGACTACCAGATCCTCAAGTACTCATGTGTGGAAGAAGCTGTTTTAGGTACAAATATCATAAAACCTGGTGGGGTAAAAGCCCTTAAATCCCAGTAGGTGTTTTGTTGCTGGAGACCTGTTCGAGATTTGTAGCCACACAGCAATATTTTTGTAAGAAATGCCTGACAACGAAAGGATGAAGTAAGCTTGGTGCCGGGGGACAAGCCCTTTGCCAGGAGCTAATGAGGGCTGAAATGTGTTTGAAAAGCACTCCAAATGACCCCCGGTGCTGTTTTCAGTCTCCCGCCTTCTTCGGCTCTTTCCCTTTCCAAAAGCCGGTGCCAAGGTGATGCCACTCGTGCTCTCCACGTGGGAAGGCTGGCGCGGAGCCCGCGGGTCGCGCAGCCCCGCTCGGCGCCGGCAGGTGAAGCTGCGGCGCTCGGCTCAGCCCCGCGCCCCGAACCCGATCCGAGGGGGCTGGGAGCGAGGGCGGGGAGCGGCCCGGGGCTCCCGCGGCGGCTGAAGGAGCAGGGAGGAGCCGCCGGGCGCTGCCAGAGCCCGGACCTGCCGCGGGGAGGGGCGGCCCCGGCTCTCGGCGCTCCCCGCTCGGGGCCAGTGTTGGGGCGAGCGGAGCAGCGGCTCCGGCTGCGGGGAGAGCGGGCGCGGAGCCGCGGGACACCTGGAGCGGGACAAGGCTGCCGCCTCTTTCCTGCCCGCCTGCCCCGGCTGGTGAGTGGCGAGAGGTTGGGTTGCTTCGGAACCTGGCCGTGACTTCGGAAAGCGTGGGGATGGAGGTTTAATTTAGTGTGTGTGTTTACACCGCAGTGCAACTTTGTAATGCAAGTGGGTTCCTGGGCTTGTGAAAGACTTTTCAGCTGGGTAGAAATGCCGGAGAGCTTAGCAGAGGACCCTGCCAGCGCTGAAGAGCCTGGTGAGAAAGCAAACCATCCCGGGCTCGAGGTCCGGCTCTTTGAGCAGATGCGCTGTGATAGAAGTGCTGTACGAGGTTTATCATTTGACCTGCAGAGCGCGGCTCAGCAAATGGGAGACTTTAAACCCTCTCACGCTTGGGAAATGAAGCGGCAAACAAAAAAAAAAAAAACCACAAAAAGATCAGTTCTCCCATGTTTAGCTTTCGCAGAAAATTATTGCTGGACTGGTGGTGTAAAAGTGCTTTGCTGTGTTTTCTGTAGCCAAATGCAAAGAATGCTCCGTGTTTATCAAATAGGTGTGACTGCCAATGTGTACCTGCCTGATGTGCCCTGACATTCTTACTCTTTGCCTTCTTTAATGTACTGTAGTGGTACAATTAATTATATTAGTGCTTCTGTTAAAATAGGAACAAAAATGCTAATATTAGCAACAATTCTTGTTACTATGTTACTGTGTTTAAACATAGTTTTTAAATTTGGACAGAAAACAAAAAATCTGATTCTAAGCAGATGGTGGAGAGGTTTCTTAACCTCTTACATAACACTGATATAGCCAGGGTGATGGTAGGTATAGCTGGGGCTGTACCTTAAAGAGTGTTGCTTTTGTGTCCCTTTACAGCTGTAATAATTTCAATGTTAATCCCACAGCATGGTGAAGTAAAAATCTGTGGAACTTTCAGTGCAAGTAGCTCTTCTTACAGCCAGAAAGAGACATATTTTGGTTTCTCCCCCTTCTGTGTAAGCAGGATTAGAGCTATTTTGGATCAGAATATTTGCAATTACAAAAACTTTAAAGTCTTTCATATGGTAATGGAAAGTCAGTAAGTAGTATGAATAAGATTTAGGACGATGACAGTGTGGCAGTTGTAAGCAATGTTTGGGGTTTTTTTAAACAGCTTTCTGGGCTCTTAAACTGTGCTGAGATATACCTGCTTTCCAGAACTACACACATTTTTTTCTTGAAGTAGTATGTTTCCAATAATTTCTGATAGTAGCTGTGTTTCATTCCAATTTTTCTTTTTCCCTAAATAGATATGAATTTTTTTTAATTAAAACTTTAGAATCATATGAAACTTCTGGACGAGAATTTAGAGCTTCTTGTTTTCTTCTATCTATAGTCTAATTATATCTCTTGTAGATTTTTTTACTTTAAAAAGACTTTGTAGTTAAAGTACTGCTATTGATTTCTGTACCTGAAGTCCTGCAAATGATTTCTGGAAATGGTCTGCTGTTGTTTTGCTCTGTGCCAGGAGAAGCAACTTTAGCTTAAGAGCAAAGCAAAATCTGTTACCAAGGGTCTGAAGAATCCTGGTTTTTCCACCCTTTGCAGTTTTTCCCAGCTCCCTCACCCATAGCTGTCGCTGGTGGGTCTGTTCTTGTGCCAGCTTGGCGACTTGGCTGCTTTGCCAGTGCCCATCTGTACGTGAGCTGTGGTGCTGGCATGGTGACATCTGGAAACTCCCTGTCACAGGAATTGCGGTTCCCAGCCTGCGACACAGGAAATGAACTCATGGAGCCTCAGGTTCAGGACAGGACAGCTTCACAACCTCGCAGGCTGTGGAGGGGGATGGCAGGGACAGCTGGCTCTCAAAACACTTGGAGGAGGGGAAATTTCCCTTCTACAAACCTCTTCTGCTTCGTAATTGTCTGCTAGCTACTACCTCATGGAACAATGACTTAGATTGCTGAGAATCTGCTTCTTAATAGGGTGACATTAGTTGTGAAAATGGGTATTTATAGACTGTGCAGAAAAGAAACTGACTGTAATGGCATTTCTCAAAAATAGGAGTTGTGTTGTACCAATCCTCAAAGTGAAATGGCTGCATTAATAAATACATCAGGTAAACTTGCTTGTTGATGAAATAAGAATTTGAGATTTCCTGAAGCTGAAATGCATATATTTAATATACTTGAAATACCTGGGGGAAAAGAAGGAAAGCACAGGGATGGCTTTTTCTGGGAAGCGCCTGTGTTTTGTACAGAGAAAGCTTTTCTGGGAAGACTTAGGGGTTAACAGCTGAAATGGAAAAGCAAGAACCAGGGTATTGAGAGAAACCAAGCACCACGTATGATAGCACTGGAGTAAGAGCTGGAGAATTTGAAAAATGCCTAGCTGAGAGCCAAAATGGAGATCAACAGCCATAAAACATTAAAAAGCAGTTTGACTTGCTAAAGACCATTGCAGTGATAGATAAGTAGACATCTCCCATGGAACGCAGTATCAAACACCAGGCACCACCTGTTACTCCTCTGAGCACTGAGAAAAAGCAAAGCTACAAAGAATTCTGGTAATGTGAAGGAGGAGCAAACTCTCCTTAAGAGAGGGTGTGCACTGGCTGGCACAGTGAGTGAAGCTTGGAGAGGATTTCACTGAGTTTCACTGAGTTGCTGTAAGACCGTGTAACCCACGAGCCACGTTGGAAAACTTCAGCATCTCAAAGGACTGCAAGGCTGCTATGGCATTTCATCTGAAGGAGCTTTAACAGGTAGAGCTGGGACTGTTAAATGTTGCTTATTTCAGAAATGTACTGCATCTAGAATCCAGGTGGTTTAGATGAATTTTAATGTGAAAAGACGTTTTTGTTACTTCAGACATTGTGTTTATCTCAGAACGACGATGCTTCGTAGCTGACAGGTCTGCAAAGTCCATAAAGCCTGGGCTGGCTCAGCTGGCTGAGTGGTGCAATGCTGGCTACACCTGAAAAGCGTTAGATAACTTTGAAATGAAATTTGAATTTTGTCCTACCTTAAATGAAAACTTTAAAGCCTGACAACCGTTTAGTTTTGGTTGTGTGCAAATCACATATTTTGGGTATTTTTTTCTTATATGGTTAAAACAACCCTCAACACTTGGCTGTTCTCTGTTGTCTTCTAAAGATCTGTAAATTATCTGTACTAATATACTAGGTTGTACTAAATTTCTGCTATGTCATTCCCTCTTGGATTTGCACTTCTATCATTCCCAATTGCAGGCATTAATGAGTCCAGATGGGATTTGTTGAACCAATGCTTTTTAAGTCTGGTTGGGGGTTTTTTTGTTGGGTTTTCTTTTTCCCCCTGTTTGTAAAAAGCTTAAATCAAAGAAAAGTTATTTCAGTTGCAGCCAAAGGAACAGGTGAACTTAATCCGAGTTTTAAAAGAACATGCTGGTTGGGGAGCACCAAATCCTCCGTAGTTTGTGTGGTACACCATTAGTTTATTTTGTGAAGGTCTTGCAATGCAGATGGCAGCTGTCTGCTGGGTGAGCTGTGTGCACTGTTAGCTCCACAAATAATAGATGGATTACTCCATAAAGCTGTCACTAAGGAACATCGCTGCTCAGACCATGCTGCATTCCAGATCTGACACTCTTCCAAAACTTGTTTTGAACTGCGTGGCTAAAGTGCTTTCTGAGCAGTTACTGCTATCAAAAGTGCAGTAATTAAAAGACAATTCTGATTTTCTTCCCTTAGCAGTGCAGGTGGCATAATTTCTAAAAAAATTATCGTGTTTAAAATACCTTGTGTCTAGCTAGAGACGTGGGTACCTAAGTGGGATGTATTAAACAAGTAGATTAACACTTTTTCTAATTGTATTTAATCTTCTGTTAAGTAGGGCTCCCTGCATTAAAACCTGTATTTCCTACAACCTCATTATTCAAAATACCTGTCCACTGCTTCAAAGCTTTCAGCTGCAAATTGTCATAAGTCTGAAAACCCCACTCTACTGGAGAATACCAGATCCTGAAGCAGTCTGAGGAGTGCAGCAAAAACAAACTGCAACATTGAAAGAATTCAGAATTCTCAAAGACTGAATCTTCAAAGATTCTTATTTTTAGATTTTTTTTTTCGTGATCAGCATGTTCTTAGACTTCCCATGCCCATGTCATTTTAAAAATTGTACTATGCTTTTACTTGTCACATTTTAATGGGCATGTTTATTCATCCTCCAAAAAAAAGACTCAGTTAACTATTTCATTGGGCCCTTATTACATCTAAGTTCCCAGTCACTGCAGTTATGGTAGAGGAGACAAAATGCAGTGGAGAGATAAGAATATTATCTAAGAATATATTTTGGTGTGACAGCTGCAGGTGAAGTTTTGCTGTCAGTGGATTTACAGTCACATCTGTAGAGAGGGACACAAATTAGGTACCACAGTACAGAATTTTTAATACCCTCAAACACAAGTGAAACAAAACTCAGATGACATTAGCCTTGTCAAATTCAATGATTCTCTTACATTTGTTAAAAAAATAGAAAAGCTACCAAACCAAATGAAAATGTACAGCCCCGCTCACACTCTAGAGAATTGGGCTGAGTCCCATTTCTTCTTAGCTGTGACTGAATAAAATATTTAATCAGATGGCTACCTTAGCTTGCAAAATAATCTTGGTTTAATGTGTCATTGGAAGAACTTCAAGGCAAGCAGGTGCTTCCATTGCCTCTCTCAAAGACTCCATACAAATAGACAGAACTCAAGAGTTCCTCAAGGCTTAGGAAAAAAGAAAGAATCAGCTCTATCTGTTACAATTTTAATAGTTTGAAATGGTTCATGAATTGCTTGTTCAAGAGGAGAACAAAGGCAGAATTATATCTTGTGGTACTGATGATGATCTTTTCTTCAAATGTAGTAGTTCTAAAACAGTTTTTGAACAAAAGGTATGCAGGTAGATATTACATCTGTGGGGGGGAAAAAGCATTTTATCTTTAATCATATTAAGTGGAGGCTGCTGAGCTGTCTGGACAGCAGTTAGAATTCCCATGTCATTCCCTGTTCTCAAGGGGCACAGATACACTGAAGGGCCAAGCCCTTGTGTCTGTGCTGGGATTGCCCAGCTCCTGTGGGCACGAGTTTGGGCATCTGTGTTAGGCACAGAGATGGGTGGTTTCCTTCATGAAGTGATTGAAAACAGCTACTAAAAATTATGCTGCAAATGTCCTGGGTTTAAAGCAAAAGGATGGTGTGTCTGTCTTCCTGAAATTTCAAATACTTGCAGTCTTTCCCTGCCTTCTGTTCAGTTACTGCAGTAGACAGCAACTTTGATCAGTGTACAACAGTTCCAAGTGATAATATGGATGGGTCTGACTAACTTAGAAACAAATGTAACAGCATCACCGTGCAGCCTGTCTCTTACATGTGAAAATGAGCAGCCAGAAATTCCTAAAATGCTGCCAGACACCTGGAGAGGAGCTTTCTCTGCCTTGATGTCCGGCTCTCACTTTGTCCACTGAGGTTTGACGTTGCCTGCAGTGCGAGAGAAAACCAGGCTGCTCAAACACGGTGGAATTTCACGTAACTAGTATGTCTCTTCAGACCAAACTGAAGCTTAGCCAGCCACTTGAATTTGCTCTCTGTGCTCAGCAGAAAGTCCTCCTTGGGCTTGACTTGCCTGGGCCAGGGTAGGGGGTACCCGGCAAGAATGTGTGGAATTGAAGGCTGGAAAAATTTGCTTGTCAAAGCAGCATATTCTCCTGTTCTGAGCGGTTATCTAAATGAAAGTGATTTCCCAGGGCATCTGGCTCTGCACATGATCTAGAACAAATAGCAGAGGATTAATTTTCGTTTCAAAAGTGGAGGATTTAGCTCTGTCTCGGGGAGATGCTGCACGGGGGGGCTGCCAGGGGGAGCATTCCAGTCGGCAAAGCACTTTCTGCTCAGAATTAGCATTCAGGCAATTAAATAGCTCAGCTGGCTGGGCAGGCTTAGCTCTCTGAGCACTCAGCAAAGGTATCAGGGAAGAAAATGAGTTAGAAACTTTCTTGCTTATCTGCCTTAATCTGTATGTTGTGTCTTTGTGCAAAGTTCAGTGTCTGTAGTGCAAGCCTTGCAATTTGGACTTTCAGTGCTGTTAATTAAATACGGTATTAAAACGTCAAAGCAGTTATAATTAACTGATTCTCTTTTTTCAGCAAGTGTTGATTTATTCTTCTAAGTAGTACATAATTAGTGTTTTTCGTCCTCTTTCTGCTCCTCTCTCCCCCAGGCTCATGTAAATTGGGTAGCAAACTCTTATCTGAGTGTGGTGTTTGACCTTTCATGTTATTTATCAAAATAATGATCTCCATCTTACCTTTATATCTTATTAAAACAAGGTTATAGTTAAGATGAGAGAAATTGGCTGCTGTGAGCAACCTCACACAAGTTTTGATCTTGAGCTGTGGTCACTTCTACAATGTTAATAGTTCTCATTTACCTACATATTGCTTGAAAAACTTCTGGAGAAAATCTTTTAATATCCTTTATTGACAGCACAGTACATTACGTGCTGCCTTTAGAATGCGTGTCACTGAGAAGCAAGAGCTTCTCAATCAGCAGTAGTTTAATCCTGGGATTATTCTTTTGTCAACTTAGGAAAAACATGTGTGTATTCCATCTTTTTAGTATTCATAACAGTTCATTTTGAGCTTCTGCTAAAGATCTAGTCTACTATTCAGAAAATTTGATCTGTCTGCTGAAGTGGCATGATTTATTCAAATGAGGCATTTCAAAAGAATTTCTTTATAAACACGAATATGCCTTGTTTTCAATAGAAATTGGAAAGGAGATTACTAAAACCAGCACATTAATGGCTATTAAACAATCTCTGCTGTGTGGGCCTGTGTCCTGCAGATTTGCAAAGCACATAGGTAAATTGCATTGCAAGGTGTGGATGGTTATGCCATTTATACAAAAAATCTGTTTTTATAAATAGTGGCTATAACTCAGTCTTGTGCACAATGAGCTTGTTCTGTGCATCTCAGCCATTACTTGTTAACTGTGACACAGACACTGTCAGTGAAATCTCTGTTCATTTGATTTATAATTTGGTTTAATCACTGAGAATTTACGTAACTTCACTCTTAACATTTTGTTGAACAAATTTAAGTACTTTGATCCTGGCAGTGTGTGTGTGACTCCCTTCTGTTCCCCTGTGTTGTGAAAGGTGAAGCTCAGAGCAGAGTTTTACTCACTTTAATCTAAAGTTATTTTTGACCAGCTCTCTAAACTTTGCTTTATTTGTTTCTTCAGGAACATCACGTATCCACTGAGAACTTGGAGCATGGCTATGAGCAACGTCAGTGACTCTGTGGTCCTGAGCAATGGCAGCATCTTGTCAAATGCTGCTGGCCCAGGGGTTGTTGCAGCGAATGACGGAGACATCACGGTCCAACAGCTCCCATCCAAGGAAACACCAAGAACAAAACCAAGTCCAAATGGCTGCCTGCAACTTAATGGTACAATCAAACCATCCTTTCTGCCTTTAGACAACCAAAGAACTCAGCAGATGTTGTCGCAATGCTGCCACCCTTGTCCATACCATCATTCTTTAAGTAGCCATAATAGCAAGCAAGAATGTCATTCAGTGGTTGGCAGCTCAGCACCATCTCCTATGACCTCGTGCTGCATGCAGCCACACACCGAGTACTCAGCCTCTATTTGCCAAAAACACACCCCTGTCTATCAGCCTGCCTGCTGTCTTCAGCCCTCCCCATCCTTCTGCCTTCACCATCAGTGGCCTGACCATTTCCAGCATCAGCCTGTGCAGCAACACATAGCCAGGATAAGGTAAGCAGGTTGCATTATTTCTGAATTCTCTGGATGGGTAATCTTTCCTAGAACTATTTCATTTTCTTAAAAAAGTAGAAGATCTGAAAGGAAGATGAGCCAAATTTCTTCCCTAGTGATTTTACAGGTTAATCTTTGATGCATTACCAAGTTATTATTTCCAGAAGAAACCAAGTCGGATTAGTTTTGCTGGGCTCCATGAATATTCCTGAAGTGAATTAGTTCTTTCTTGGGGGAAGTGGGGGAAAGGCTGTTTTTTTTTTCCTGGGGATTGTTTGGAAGCTCATTAGCTCTTTTACAAGACACAGTGTGCACCTCTATTGTGTAAAACAAACCAATACAGAGCTAGCTAAGAATACACTGAAAGATCTGGTATATCTGCATAGTCCAATCAAAACACATATTTCCTTAAAAAGATGCATTGAAAAATACTTTCAACAGTCCTGTTCTCAAGTGTACAGGGTGTTTTTTCTCTGTTGGGTCAGCAGGTTCAGTGGGTTGCCCTCTTGTCTTCTCAGTGTAGGTCATCTGCTAAACTTCAAATTTGTGCTCAGCTTAAGAAATTCTGGATTGTTCCAGATCTTAATCCTTTCTCATCTCCACTTCATATGAACCTGCCTCTTTGCATTTGTTAGCTTTGGAGTTCCAGTGGCAGTAGTCCTAGCTTCAATGAACAACAAACAGAAGAAAAGTCTTCTACAGCCTCCTGGTCCTGGGCAAAATCAGTCAATCCAAGAGGCAGTTTTTAAAAACCAAATTCTCCATTGAAGGAGGATACTTTGAAGCTTTTAAGCAAGGTTTGGGTTTTTTTCTGAGTTGCAGTTGGGCCAAAAAGGGTGGGTTTTCAGGGGAGCATTAAAAACTGCCCTTCTCCCTCTTCTCTAACATCTGCAACCTTGTTCAAGAACTTGGAGCTACAGGTGTTTCTCAGTCAGTTATAGTGATTTTGTCTTGATGAAATGTATGAACTAATTTTAAACTCCTAAAAATATCAGACTGGGAAGAATATCTAATGTGGAAAAATTCAAAGGGAATAAAGCTGTTTTTCCCCTAAGGTAAAAGCAGATGAAAATAGGGATGATAATACAGAGCACAAATCAGCTTTCTCCTGCCAGTTATTCCACTTACAAGTGGAAAAAATCTAAGTTGTCAGAACTGCTTACAATCAGAGATGTTTTCTCCGCCCCATACTTGTTTAAATGTCAAGCAAAGATATTGTATAATTTTGTATGCAAAGGTATGCAGGAAGTTGAACTATTGTAGGATCAGTCATACTTTTCAAACTGTCGGAATGGTTGCACTGATTTCACTGTTTTTCTCCCTTTGCAGCAGGGAGAAAATTCATCCGTATTCCATAGTCATGAGGAAGGGAACAAATGCCATCCACAGTCTGGGCTTCTGGTTTTAGTCTAGAAACAAAAACAATGAAAATTTCTCCTGGATATTGTAAAATAATGCTTTCTGTCATGCTTCTCAAATACAAAAACTGAACTGCTCTGATTGAGCTCTTGAGCCAAGATGCTGGTTTTTCATCTTCCACTTCCTTGCCATACCATACACCTGTATAAAAACATACAGAAATTATGAATAATGACTTATGATAAATGGTTTGTCTTACTGCTAGCAGTCAAAACAAAGATACAATCCGACCTTTAAAGCTATATAAAGCTATATGTGTTAGCAAACTCTGCATGTCCCTATCAAATGATTACTGGAGTGCTTTCATGCCTTTTCACTCCTTAAACTGCCCATGGCTGCACTGATGGACAGTGTATCCGACTGTCACTTAGCATGGAACCAAAGACTTCTTTTCTCTCTCCGTACTCAGCAAGGTGTGTCTAAATACAGTAGTCTCTCCTTGCATTGTGAGGTTATCACCCATAGAGGCCACTGTCAATGTAGGCATGTTGGGAGATGGTAAAAACTCGGAGCAACTGGATGCAGCATTGCAGGTGGATGGATGTGCAGTGAGGAAGAAGCAAACTGCCTCATTCATAGCCATTTGGCAGTGCTATAAAGGATAGGTGATAAATGTGTGTTCATTTTTCACATGCTCGGGTAACTTCCTGTAAACAGAAGAGTAACACTTAGGTGTGTGATATTTTAATGTGATCACTGTTCCATACTCTTAATTTTATTGCAGTTTGAACTTAGAATCTGTACAGCAGCTTCTTCTCCAGGTATTTTTGTTACAAGGTTCATTGGAAATCATCCAGCTTTATAAAATGTGCATGTTTTAACAGGGTTACTTTAAATGCAGGTTCTGATACAATACATTAATTAAATTCAGTATGTAGTCAAACTACACTTAATTTTGCTTCTTTCTATTTTTAAAAAATGTATTCAAATACTGTTATGATTTTAAGAAGGGAAAAATGATGTGATTAGAGAGAAGAGGATGAACACTCTTTGCAAACTATCACTGATGCTTACTGCTCTGGGCAGGTAACCAATTGTTTCAGCACAACAGGTTTTGTCAGGTTTTGAAGCCCAAGGCTTAACATTTGTCAGTGACCTAATATTAAAGGAATGTGGCTCTGGTATATCATTGCAGATTGGAGTGTGTAAAGACAGATTGAAATAATGCCACACTTGTCCTATCCTCTTAAAGCTGGCTGGATATGGAATTTTGTAGAGGGTTCAGCTTTGAAGTTTAACTAAATTACTTGGAAACGTCATCTATCCACCATATTTTGAGTCTGGACAGCTGTTAATTTTTTTAGGTTGGTGAAGAAGTACTGTTGTGTAAAAGAAAATATTTTTAATGGTTGGTCTTTTGCACCACGATTATGGTAAAAATTCTCTTGCAAAAGTAGGTAAGATAGTTCAATTATTGGTCATAATGATTATGATGATTTTTAGATGTTTTTCTGAGGTTGAAAGATCTTGAATAAAGTTTCTTGTGTTGTTGTGTGTACATATTTAAGACATAGTTCATGTAAACATGTTCATACCTCTTTTTTCAAGCGGCCGTAATATCTTGACCACACAAACACTCCCTGGGAAATTCTAGCCACCTCTCCATATCAGAATGCAGTTGTCTGCGGGGTTGATTTGCTTTTTGACCATTTCTGAATTTACCTGTTTGGAGCATGGCATGTTTAACTCTTTTCAGTACTGTTGGATGATTTTTTTCCCCTACCCCACCCCTTTGGAGAGCTCATGCTGAAGTATCCCTTTTTGTTGTAAAGCACTTATGTATCTCAAGAAATCTGGGGGCTTAGAATCACTGGAAGGTGGGTAGTTATTGCCCCTCCTTTGCTACCCCCTACTTCTGTAGTCATCAGCAGGGTAGAGTAGAAATGGGAAAAACCAACCAAGGTTCAGGGCTGTGAAAGAAGCGTGAAGATTGATCCACAATGACTGGAAGCACTGTTAGGAGTCACTAGGGAAAAGTAAAACTGTTCAGCCCAGTAGCATGCTTGGTGGGATGAAAGGAGGATAAAATAAATAGTGAACAGTTGCATAGTTCTCTAGGAGAACTAAATATTACCATTTTAAAAAAAGCCAGGAAACTCTTAGAATCTTTCCTGGTGTTTTTCAGAACCTAATCTTTGTATAGGAACATATGTATGTAAATAGGAGTGGAAGAGGAAGGATGTGCAGAGATCATTCAGGAAGTCGTCTCAGGATTGTGGAAGGCATGGAATAGCAGTGGTGGTGTCTCTGGTACCAAACTGGATTGCTTCCCTCAGACATGTATGGGAAGATTATAATGGGAAAACACCAGTTAAAAGCTACCTGTATGCTTGTTAATCTTGATGCCAACTCTGCTGGAATCTCTCTCTAGTGATAAAGTTTAGAAAACTTGGGTCTGTAGACACAGAGACAAAAGGTAGGGCAGAAGAGGTCAGGGAGCTGTGAAGGAACTGCTGGTGCTGCTGCTAAGGAAAATGCTCCACACTGCCAGTGTGTGCAGTGCTTGCACTTTTGCAGTATCAAACCAGTAAATTCAAACAAGCACTCTTGGCTCAGGGTGAACCTGCTTTATGTCACCCACTGTTCCTTACGTGTTTTAGACTATACTGTTAATGCTTTTTACTAAAGCAGACAAGTAAGGAAAACTGTTCTGAAAAGCATCTGAATTATCTGTGGTAAAAAAAAAAAAAACAGGCTAAAAAGATATATGGGATGTTCTCTCCATGATCATGCTATCATCTGAAGCTAGAGCAGGAAAATAAAAACTATTTAAAACCTCACAGAATCCTTACTTTGGCTAAAATTTAAGACTTTGGGATATATGTAAATTGTTCCTCGTCCCTCACCAGCCTAGTTTGGAGGTTTTAGCTCCAAAGCTTAGTTAGTTTAAATTGCTGGATTCGAAGTTTTTGCTTGCTAGACCAATTTATATTCTAAAGAAGGCAAAAAACAGCGTCAGGGAACTGGTAAAGCATCCAGACTTATTGTACATCTTCCTTTCAGTTAGATTTAAGCCTTCTTTTGAAGTGTTTTGGCATTGCAGATTTATGTGGTGGTTCTGGGATTCTGGGTTCTGCTGTGTCTCAGAGTTCCATGCCACACACTGTTTAAACAGTACTGCAGATACACATGAATACTTACACTTTATTTAATACTTTAAAAAGAAGCTCTATAAAAATGAAAAAGCTGTGAAGTGAGGATAGAACAATACAGCTGCCTCTTACCCATTTTATATTTTTCCTTCTAGTTACTTGGCATTTAAATTAGAACCAGAAAAAAATGAAAGCTCCTGTTTTTTCAAAAAGCAAGGGAATGTTTGCCAAATACCAGTCTTAATAACAAGACTGTTATGAAACAGTTCTCTGCTTGATTCCTGGAAAAGGATAATTGTTATCTAGCACATTCTGCATGGCTTGCAGAGCTGATCACGTGTATACATGTGTATAAAATATTTTCAGATATCCTCATTTCAGCAACATGAACTGTTCACAGAAATTTTTCCATGGAGCTTTTTCAACAACCTCTCCTGTTTTGAAAGTTGTTAGCTTCTGCTTTATTTGACGCACTAGAAGATTTTTGTTTTCACTTTTTATATGAATTGTATACTAATGTCTTTGTACAAAATACATATGCATATAATAACTTAAAAAGTAATAAAGGCGACTTTCTGCCTTCCCCTAGGAAAATTGAAAATAGGAATCTTTAGAAGAAACCTTTAGGTCAGGTTTCTGGATGTGGGATTTCTGAAATATTTCATCAACCTTAGCAGCTAAAAGGCAAAAGCTGTTACCATCACTTCATTCAGTGTTCAGGGTGTTGCAAATCTCTTGGTTCATGCTATAGATCAGGAGTTCCTGAAACAATACAAATTCTGCCTCTATTCTCATTTAAGTCATTTATTCTATGCCAAAATAGGAGTTCTCCTCTTCTTACTATGAAGCATTAAGAACCCAATGGGATAATTGGGATTTTGATGTAGCTGCAAAAAACCAAAAGGAATGTGAAGCCATCTCATGCTTCCCTCTGAGTCCTAATGTGGGATTCTCTGTTGTGCACGTGTGGAGAAGTAGGTTTTCCCTGTGACCAAATGAACTGCTTCTTTTTCTTTCTTTGAAATAATTTTTCATGTCAGTCTAATTTGAGCTGTGCTTCCTCATTTTCACCTATTTTAATTTTAATCCTGCATTATCTCTGTGATACCTTAAGAGTTTTATTCTGGTTTTATTAATTCGTTTATTCTTCCCATGATAAATATTATGCATTGTTGGCTGTGCAAACAACTTGCTGCACTTTCTGGAGCTGTAAGCAAAGGGCTGACACACAGAGACGAGAAGACAAATAAAAATGCCATTTACAATTCGGTGGCTGACCAAATTAAAAACAGCATGGCTAGGAAAGTATTAAGTGCACTTAAAAACACCTGTCATTCTGGGCTGTCTGAGGGATTGTTGCAGGCTTTTTAATTGTACTAATTAAACATTTGTGTTTGTCTAGACTTCAGGTTGTTTGGAATCGAGCATTTTTGCCATAGGAAGGAGGTGCTTGCAAGGTTCCTGCTTTGATCTGAGTGCAGCTGAGTACCAGCCTGGCCCTATTTTGCCATGCAACTTTTGCTCTTTAGAGAATTCAGGTCCTGTGTGTGCTTGAAGATGAATTTCCCGTGCCCTGTATCCCTCACCTTTCCCTGAACAACAGAAGAGCTCACTCATAACTAGCAATCTGTTGGGCCTTTGAATTGCTGACTTCAGAAGATGTAAAGCTGATAATGGGAGGGAAACCGTAAAAAATGTGGCTCCTTTCTTTTGTACTAAATTGACTGGAAAACCAGCATCAGCTGTGCTCGTTCTGGAAAAGGACTTATTGGTATGGGGTTTGGGATGACTTTTAAAACTGAGCATTTATGTACTCTTAGTTAGAAAAAACAGCAACATCCAAAATGATGTCAGTTTGTTGGAATGTTTTGACAATGTATAGTTGTTTTCATGTACTTTTAATTTGGTAGGAGGCTGTAGTAAGGTTCAGATGTGAATAAGACAACACCAGACAACAAAGAATATGAGTCTAAATTATGCATGGCCAGTGACCTGATTTTCATCACTCTTAGAGAGATGGGTTTTGAAAGATTTGGGTATTCCGACTTAAAAGTTTTGAGTCTTCCTTATGATGGGGGAAAGTACAGAATGATGAACTTTGACTTTGGAAAGCTCTTTATGAGTTACCATCACTGTTTCTAACTCCTTCCACAATCACTTGTTCTTCCTCTGATATTTCAGTGTTGTCTTCATCTCCTGGAGAACAATAATTGATGTGTGTGCTTTTAATTAGTCAGTGGTGCTTGAACAGCAAAACAAAACAAAACCCCAAATATGGTGCAAGAGGGAAATACAAGAGGGTGCCTGAGCAATTTGGCATTGAGTTTGCTACACAAAAATTGCAGTGAGATTCTACTGAATAAAGAAATCTCTTAGAGCCTGGACTATCAATGCAAAATAGAAATGAGATGGTACCACTGATGGATCAGTGCAGTTCAGGGAAGTTACAGGTAGAAATCCTGATGATATTTCAGAGAAACTAGACTCACTATTTGCAAATTAGGGTGTGATTTGGTTCTTTTCTAATAAAATCATAAATAGATTAATGTACTGGAGTAGAAAAGCTTACTTGCATAATTTTTGCCATTTCTCCCATATTTTCTAGCATGTTAATGGGATACCTTGCCTCAGAGTTCTTATGTTACATTTCCAGTCTGTGGGATGTTTAGTTTGTTCTGTCAAATGGATGAACTTTTGCAAACGTTTTGCTGAACAGTTTTGGTTATGTTAAATCTGTTTCATAGTCTGTTCAATCTTAGAGCGTTTTTGGGGGTCTTAGCTACAATACTCTAAAGCTTAAATGTTCAATAAATACTTCCTTTTTTGCTTGCTTGTTACTGAGCACACAAAACAATTTTCATGTTAGGAGATACAGAAAATAATCTTCCGTTACATATGTACAAGTTTTCATTAGTACCAGCAAAAGCTAAAGAGCCTTCATTGTGCAGTTAAATATTAAATCCTTTTAAACATATTAATTGTGTTGAATATACATTTGTTTTATATCACTTAAAAGTTATGACATTCTAAATGACTAAATTTACAGATAATGGAACAGTTCAACACTGAAATATATGTTTGAAGAGAAATACTTGACCGGATTTAGAACAAAAATCTTAAGTAACAGTATTTTCACTTGCTGCAAGACATTAAATATGGAGAAAGATAAAAACTGGTGCTTGTCACCATAGTTGAATGAACAATTTGGAAAACTTGTTAGCACTTTTAGTCTATCTTTAGAAAAGCTCTCTGGTCAAAGGAGGTTTTCTGAGAGCAAAACTGAACCCCCTGGTGACTTACAATCACAAATTCTTCCATCTGCACAGGAAGGAAGACTGAAGCAAATACCATTTGAGGTGTGATTTATGACAGTCCAAGTCTCCCTACTCAAGAGCCAAACTTCCATGTGCTTAATGTCAGTTATTAATGCCTGTAAGAACATGCATTTCAGCCTGTGTGGAGAGATACCATGATAAAAATAGGCACTCTTGGACATCTTTTTCATTCTCCTTGGTATCATGAGATGGGGTTTTTCCTCTGTGTGTGTTGTGATTCCTTGGGTCGTGTTAATTTCCTGTCTGTCAGAGAAATACAAGACATGGCCATGACCTTGTGTTGCTCCATTCAACTGGGAAGTGTAATAAAAACAGCTTTGAAATAAAATATTTCTAAGGAAGGGATTTTTTGCCAGTAAAAATGTTGAAAACTACTCTAGTCATCATTTAAATCCCAGAACATATCTATTAATTTCACTGTAATTACCAAGAAAAGAGAAAAGACTAATGGTTTTAGACTTGTGAAGGATCTTGAAATAATATTAGTCTGCTCCAAATTAGCTGTTGGCTTGTTTTCAAATAATGATTCATGGTGGTATTTCTCACAGAAAAGCTTTTTTTTAATTCTCTTAAATAGTTCTGAACTTTTGTTTAATTTGCCAGGCAGTGCTCTATGTGGTCCTGCCTTCAGTGCTTCAGAAGTTAAAGGAATATATATATAGCCTCAATTAAACCTGAAGAAGTATATACTTTAAATTGTGTATAAACTTTTCCATTTAAAGCAGGGAAAATCCAGTTTAAGTATGCTTGATGGCAGTTTTCTTATTGACAGTTTTGGAGCAGTGTTTAAAAGTGGCTATACTTGTTGGAGAAAAGTTTAGGGAAAGAAGAATACAAGAAAAGTGTTTGGAGGGTCTGTATGACTTGGCTCCCTTATATGCTCTCAGATTTTCCTACAGATGATTTAATTCCTTTTCAAGACCAGTGAACCAAGCAGATGCTATAAAGGAGAAGAGCCAGCTTTCCTAGTGGTTGATAATATTTAGTCAGTTGTTGAAGATGACAGAGGAAAGACATTAAAAGTCAGTATTGCAAAAAAGTGTTTCTAAGGAACCTTAAACTGAATACTTTGTAAGTAAATCCTGGGCTCTTATGTGGATACCATCCCTATGGAGCAGTGAGGAAAAGGAGAGGGGGGAAAAACCCAACAATCCCCCAGCCTTGGAGATTATTATAGTAGGATCATTTCAATATTAAATGACCTGTATGTTATAGATTTATGGAAGTTTTAATTTTAGCGCATGATGAGTTATACAGAGATAGAATAAAACAGACTATTTCAGTTGGAGGGGACCTGCAAGGATCACCTAACCCAACTGCCTGACCCATTCAGGGCTCACCCAGTTAAAGCATCTTAAGGGCATTGTCCAAACACCTCTTGAACACTGACAGGACTGGGACATCAACACCTCCCTGAGAAGGTCTGTTCAGGTTTTGACCACCTTCTAGATGAAGAAATGTCCAGTCTAAACCTCCTCTGGCTCAGCTTTGAACCATTCCCGCATGTCCCAGCACTGGATTCCAGGGAGAAGAGATCACCTCTCCACTTCCCTGCCTGTAGAGAGCTCCCTTCGGAGCTGTAGAGAGCAATGAGGTCTCTGCTCAGCTTCCTTTTCTCCAAATAAGACAAGTCCGAAGTCCTCAACTCATCTTCCTAGGACATTCCTGCCAGTGCTGTTACTGAGCTTCCAAATGAAAATACACACACATAGGATGTTAATAGGATTGCACTGACCTTTTCCCATCTCTGGTACCTTATTGGAAACGTATTTTCCTGTTGTACTTTGGTATGAGCCACAAGTTTGTCCATGGGTGATGTGAAAACTACCTGTTACTTTTGCAGAGTAGGTTAATAAAGTTTAATATTGATTTCATAGCAGAAAGGAAGCAAGTGAAATTCTGTCTTAGTTAAGTATATAGGGTTTGCCCCTTTCCATAGGATTTTATCCAGTGGGCATGCTGTAAGTCAGTAAAGCTTACACTTTTATGCTAAATCTAAATCAGAGCAAGAATCATTCAGACAATGATTTTATAGTTTTTAATACCTTTCTCACAATTGCTTTCCTCACAGAAAGGCAATGTTATTAGCTCATAGTTGCTGTGAAAATAGAGCAGATGCTCAGTTGGAATTGAAGAAGTAGGTAAGACCAAAGGAAAAGCAGACAAGAACCTTTATAAAGTTTGATGTCTGAACTGTAAAAATGTGAATTGACATCTGTAATACAGTTGCCAAATAGCATATCGATTTTTAGTCTGCTAAATTGCATTTTGCCTTATTTTATGCAAAAGAATAGCCATATGTACAACAATAAGAAAAGCTGCAGTACTGACATTTCACACATTTTAATGGGATGAAATAGCAATTCGGTTCAGATCATTTCACCATGATCATCTAGAGATTAAAAAATATAAAATCCTTTTGGATTATTCCTTGATATTTTATGTGGGGAAAAAAAAACACATGAAAGTTAATTGCCTTCTTCTTGCTTTTGCTGAAACCTTAAAAAAGCAACTTACTAGAAAATGGAATTCTCTATCTCCTTTACAACATCATTTTGCTGTGGGTTGTCCTATTCTTTAGAGATGTAAACAAGTAAAGCTAAGTGCAGACAAATTAAATGAACACTGCATGTTAAAAAAATGTTTTAAAACATCTAGACAGAGTTCATTATTAAAATCATGGAAAACTGCTCATCATAGCAAAAAAAAAAAAGGGAGGCTTATAAAGACTTTTTTGGCAACTTTATCTGTTGGATTTGTTGTCTGAATGATTGTTAAAGTGATAAAGCACATAGGTGTTATATCTGATACAACAGGAAAAGCTAGCTTGATGTTTAGGAGCAATTCAGATTGTTCTCTTGGGTCAATGACATTCTGAAAACATGAGGATTTTCTTCCTGTGCAGGGATTTAGGTTGTGTTGTATGATCTGATGGAGAATGTACAATATGATGCCTATCTCCTTCTATCCTGCAGGGATTTAGCTTATCCAGGAGTGTAATAATGACAAAAAGCTACGTTTTCTCACTTCTGGTAACAAGATCTACCAACAAAGGGAATAGTTTCCCTCTGGCAAAGTAAAGCATTGTGTGTTGAGGTTTAACACCTCATAATCCTTGGACTGGAGGGTCTCTCTCTCTCTTTTTTGAGCTTGTTTTGTTTTGGGGTTTTTGGGGGGTTTTTGAGTTTGGTTTGGTTTTTTTTTTTTTGGTTTTTTGTTTGTTTTGGTTTTGGGGTTTTTTGTTTTGCTTTGTTGTTGTTGTTGGTTGATTGGTTGGTTGGGTTTTTTTCAGTTAATACAGCTGTTTATTGCAACTTACCATTTTGGACTCCAGTGAATCTTTAAGTGAAGAGCAAGAGTGCCAAATGAATCTGTTGTCCTGTGCAGGGCCAGGAGTTGGACTCCAATGATCCTGATGCGTTCTTTCCATCTCAGGATGTTCCATGATTCTATGTTGTATAAGGCCTTTATGATAAATATCAGTAAGGTATACTTTTATTTTCAAATTTTTGTGCAGCTCAGCACCAAAATGATGGAGACCAGCCACCTGACCAGTTATCTCTGGATGATTGTTTGGAAAATCAGGCTTTTTCCCAAACTGTCAGGTTTCTGTCAGTGACTATTTCCATGCTACCCTTGTGCCTGGGTTTGAGCCCTGAAATTATGGTTGGCTGTCACTGTTCATATCCAAATGTCACTGAGCATGGCTCTCAGCTGCATTTGCTGAGGGATGGCATTTGTCCAGCAGTCAGTACTTCTTTTCTGTCTGACATTGGTTCCTGCAATTAAATAGGAAAAATGGGTCAAAGACTTTGCACCTTGCAAAGGTGTTTATCTTTCTGAGATGCTTCTGGTCCAGTCAGCTGGGGGTTCCTACTAAACTGCTTCATGGCAGGCAATGGTGTGAAGAAGAGTGGTGCTTCTCAGTTAGTGCTGATTTCAGCTGGGAAATGGTCCCAGCTGCAGCAAAGCACCAGAATCAGCTGGATATCACTGCTGGGAGGGCAGCTTCTGCTTCCCCTTAGCTCCTGTCTCCCAGGAATGAAGCAGAGGAGAAGCACCCACACTGGCAGTTCCAGTTTTATCCAGTGCTGTTTGTTGTTCCCTTACACCTAAAAATAGGGCACAGCAATCCCAGGCAGTGCCTTTGTGCTGCCCCATCTCAGGCTGGTAGGCATTAATTCCAGCTTAAAGTCTAACTGGCTTGTTCCTCCCAGGAAAAAAGGAGGAAAAGCCCTTCTATGTCTGAGTTTCAGTCTCCACATCTACGTGTGGTGAAATAGAAATTAATTGCAGTTAAGTGACATGAAATTAATCAGAAATCAAATGTTTATCCAGGGCGATATGCAGAATTGTAATAGGAATTTTAGGAAGGTAATGTTTGGATAAGTTAGTATGAAGATACAATTTGGAACGTGTTGATGCTTTTTAACTGACTCAGAAAAAAGACCCCCAATGAACATTACTGTCAATGTAATCAGGAATGTTCCTATTTAAAATCATATCAATATCTCTTTCACCCTCCTAGGTTATTGATAGCTGCCTTTTTACACTTTTTTGAAATGGTGGACACTTCACAACAGCTAAAAAACTTTTCAAAGTGTGCTTCAAAACACAGCCTTGTTTTCTAGTTCTCTATTTCACGGCTATGTTCTGCAGAGTTTCTTGCACCCTCCAAGGAAGCAGCAAGCATTGATTCCTTGGAGTGTGAGGCCAAGGGGTTGTTTACCCTGGTACCTTTCTCACAACCGAGGTTTGTGAAGAAAGCCTGGAAAAGAATGGCTTGGGATAGCCAGATACTTTTATTGTCCTCTGACACATTCAGGTCTGTATTTCCCTGAAATGCATCAGATGAATGAAACATGCTGCATGTGCAGTAAACCAGCCATAGTGGTGTTATTAAGTGTTCAATTAATTTGCAGCAGTCCCACGCTGAGAAACGTGTTTTGAAACATTGCTTTGTGCCGTGTGATGTCCAGGTGACACAAAGGTTATAAACTAGATTTAATACTACATAGGATTTGCCAAAAGCTTGTTTTCCATTATGATTCTTGAAATTTGGACCAAACTCCCCTCTCTGATATAACCTGTTAACTTCCATGAGAAAACTCATTCAGTGCTGTAATCACAAGGAGACTTTGGCTTCCCTGGGAACCCAAAGTCAGGATGTTGTCTCATGTGGCACAGCTTGTTCCCCTCCAGGGAGCTCAAGCACTGACCATTGTCTTTCTCAGATTGAAAAATATGTAAAGCAATTATATTTTTTATACCTGTGAACTGCCCCTGTTTGAGTAAGTATGTACACAAAGGAACAAATTACCTCACTGTTCAAAATACTGGTAGAAACACTGAGGTTAAGTGCTTATTTAGGCTGGAAAGGTGAATAATTAGAGCTGTAGTAGTCCAATCCAAACCTGATCAATCCTCCTGATACCTTTTTATTTCCTAGAGTAAACTTGCTGGTGTTACAGCAGCCCTTTTTAAAGATATCTCTCCTCCTTTTCACCATGTTACACAGAAGGATGCTGGTCATCCAAAATACATTTCAGACTGAGAAACATCTGGGGGTTTTAGCCAATCTATTTATCTTTTCCTTTATGTTTCTTAATTGTGTGGTGTTCAGACAAAATTTGCCATTAGGAAAGGACAAGATGAAGCAAAGCATCTGTTCAGCAGGGGCTGACACTCACAGTAAATGGAGATAGAACAGAGCTGGTCTTTTCTCCCTCTTTTCCTTTTCCCCTCTTGGTGCAAAGTTTCTGAGTTTATTCGATTTTAATCACTGGCTGCAGTTTATGGAGTAACTTGGTTGTGCTGGTCTTGTCACAAACAACTGTGATTGTCACTTTGTGCTATCAGACTTGAGAGAACTAAGTACAAAGGTAATTTAATACACAGATCAACTTGGCTTTTGTCCCAGCAAAAGAATGGAATTCACCATTTCTTTCTCATGAAAACTGATGAGGACTCTTTTGTCCACACTTTTTTTTTGGAGGCTGATGGTGTTACTTAAACTGGCTCAATGAAAGTATAATACTTCAAAAATTAGATACAGCAACATTAATTAAGTGGGAAAGATCTGGTTTTGCTATGCATTTCTGTATTGTAGAGCATAACTAAAGAATTTGGGGGCATAGTTTTCAGGGATAACTTTTCCTATTGACCAATATAATAGAGTCATCACAACAGCTGCAAGGGATTGGTTACACTGCTGGAATTCACCCGGGTGTACCCAGGTTTTTTCAATGCATGCTTTTTGAAACAAAACAGTTTCATAGCAGGTGTGACCTTTAACCCTCCTTAACTTTGAAGAACTTAATCATCATCATTTGTTCAGCACTGAATATATTTTGCAGGTGGAGGAAACAGAGGGAAATGTAGTTTGGTTTTGATGGGAAAGGGGGAGGATGAGGAATGATTGTGGTGGTATTTTTACCCATTTTGTGTAAACCAAATTAGGCACATTTAATTTTAAAGTAGACCCCATGAAGAAAAGAACAATTTTATCTGCTAAAATAAACTGGAATTGTCATAGAAACCTTTAGAGAAGTCAGCACAAATACAAAGCCTGTACTAATCATTGTCCTGGGATGACTTTGCTTGTGCCAAAGCATTGTCTGATATTATTGCTCATGGCAGAGCCCATTAAGGCACAGAAAAAACAAGTGACTGAATATATATGGAAATTCAGATCTTTACAAATGAAAGCTAGAAATCCATGATTGACTCACCTTAGTAACAGTAAATATGTCTGTTTATATTTCTCTCTCATCTGTAAACCCAGGAGTCTATGCTGCAGTTAAAAAAAATGTTATTCCCAGCACTGTGGCTTTGCCCCCTTTTCCATCAAGTCAGGAAGGCACATTCAGTGAGTGCTGTGTGTTGGTCCAAGTCCATGAAAGGGACTCTTCATCCAGAGTCCTGTTACTTCTAACTTGAGATTCAAGTTGAGTGTGTTCTGACTTCAGCACCTGGTTTCTTACTCGCCCGTCTAGCCTGAGCTGGGAGAAGTTGGGTTTGTGCTTGAGGCTGTAGATTAGACAACGAGCAGTCTCCTGAGCCTGACACAACTTTTTTCAGCCTCAGGGCTGTTCAAAGTCGTTGCAGAAGTCAGTTTAGTTGGGTTTCTCTACATTCTGGCTGCTGGTGAGTCTGTTGTAGTGGTACCAGCAGTTTTTGGCATTAGTTGGGAAATTGGGTGTACATCTGAAAGTCAGATTTGTGCATCCTGTCTGAGGCTTGGTGACACTTTAAAAATTTAGTCTTAACTTTTGTGGCTGAATTTAACAGAGAATCACTGTCTGTACCTTTCCTTAATCCTTGAGTCCTGCAGCTGCAGATTGGTTATTCTGTTTTTCTCCAACTTCCTCATGGCTATAAGGAGCAAATTTTATTACTGTGTAGTAGTAAACAACTCTTTACTACTTTGAAGAGCAGCAAATTTCATTTCTATGTAGTGGATTAAGTTTTTCTGAAAATCTCTGAGGAGTCTGAAGTTTGAACTGTTTATCTGTGTGTGAAAGCATACAAATCCATGCTTTTGGCAGCCTTGCTGTGACATTACTAAATGGACTATTTTATGCAAGTACCTGCTTCTTAATTCAGTGCTTTGCTATCCTTCTTTAAAGAAGTAATATTAAATATGTCCTTGTTGGTAAAACAAGTCCATAACTTGACTGAAGCCTTAGTATTGGTTATACCTTCAGAGTGATTTTATGTCACATACTTGAAAGGATTTGCAGATTCTTCATGAAGCTTTTTTAAAGTGGAATTTATGTGAGACTTTCTGGTCCAGTGGCTAACAAATTGAAGTGCCCACTGAACAGTGTCAGATAAGAATAATTTTCACTTGGGTTTGCTATCTTCTCCTCAAAATAATATACTTAATATTGCATTTTTAAGAAGTAACAAAAACTTGCATAAAAATATTTTGTAGATGTAACCCTCTGCCATTCTATTTCCTGTATTATGGCAAGACAGAATTTATGGCCAAAATAATTCTTTGTAATGGAATTACAAAGGACAATTAAGAAGTTTTGTGAATTACAGTCAGAACATGGTGTTGTGGTTGTCTGTTCCCATCATATGCAAACTTTGTCATGATTTTCAGTAGTATTGAATTTTTATCACATTAGTTTATTTGGTCTCTTGTTGAAAACTGGAAAAGCCTCTGGAATAATAATCCCAAAAATCAGCTGCATGAAAATCCATTTTTGAAAACCCAGCTGTCTGTAGCTGTAATTATTCTCTGAACTACTTGTTTGCAAAGACTCAATTGAATATGATTGTGAGCCTTTCAAAATAATTCGTATCCTAAAATATCTGATTTTTATAATTTATTTGCTTACCCGTGTATGAGAATAATTAAACAAATTGGTGTGTGCATGCATATTTCATGCATTCTCAATTACTCTCTTTTTTTCCTTCTTTCAGGCCAGCCAGACCATTCAAGTTGCCAAAAAGGTAAGGTACAGTGCTGTCACAGCTGAGGTTTGTGGAATTATAAAGGTGGTAGATGAGGTGATGGCAAAGCTGTTATTCCCCATACAAAGCAAGAATAAGGAATATTCAAAGGAAATAATAAGCGTTGGAATTAAAGCAGATTTTATAAATATTTCTTTAGGCAGTGGGTAGTAAACTTCTGCAAGTGCCACAGGAGACTGGGGAGGCAGATAACATCAGCAAGGTCAAACAACATTTGGAAGAATTGATCTGTGGTGGCTCCCTAAATAAACACTGAAACAAGGAGCCAGGGATAAGTTCCTTAACATCCCTAATAACACCTCTGTGAATCCTGGGGGGGCAGGGAGGGGATAGAAGGCACAAGGCAGCCAAACTCAGGCTCTATTTACGGACCGAAAAGCAGTCTCCTCATTAATAATAGGCCAGAATTTTAAAACCGATGCAGATTTCAGTGCTTCTTGTTTTCAACTGTTTTATGTCATTTTTATTCTCATCTGTGCCATTCTCTTTGTGTGCATATACACTGCCTACACAAGCATGGAAACTCCTTGCCTCAGTACTTTTTTGAGGAAGGGCTGCTCTGAGAAGTGGCTTGGTTGTATCATCAATAGTCATAAACAACCCTAACAGACAAGTTCAGAAAATTTCACCATAATAGTTTTTAATGCTGATTTTAATTGTTCCTTAAACCTCATGCAGTCTAGAACACTGGGTTTGGATTTTATAGACTCAGTAGCATGGCAGGGTCATAGAAAATAACAGAGCATTGTCTCTAAAATTGTCAGTGCATCAGAAATGGCAACAAGAAACCATGTCAAGTGAAATCTATTAAAAACACAATCCATCTTTAGGATTTGCTGTCAGTAAAGAGCAGGCCTGTTTGTTAAGTATCTGCTTTGAGTCGCAGAAATCTGTGTGTTGATATGATTTGGGTCACACAAATATTGGTCAGTGAGCTCTTTACAATACAGAAACTGTATATGGTACATTTCTGTCTCTGCATGAGCCTGGGGAGTGGCTGAACCTGAGGACATCTGTATATAGGGGCTGAATTGAAAAGTTTAACTCTAGCCACATATACTGTAGCTTAAAATAGGAAGAAAAACTAAACACTAGCTTTTTTACCTTCTCCTTTAGAAGAAAACATATGAGGTTTTGGATCACCTTTGGACAAATTGCTTGAACACAGTGGTTCTTTTAGTGGTGCTAAATACAGATTGGATTACTGTATCTCCTAAGCATTTTGAATTACTTAAAACACAAAGAAAAAACCTAAAACCTAATCAAACCTCTTACAAGTTTCCCATGTGAAAAACATCAGGAGGAAATAAATTAATGAAAGCTATATGCATTTTAATGGTACATAGCTAGCTAAAATTAGTACCATTCTAACAGACTGAAAACAGGGCAAAATGGCATAAAAAGTGGTCAAATTCAGTGTCAAATTTCTGTAAGTTCATCATTCAGTACTGGAATTGTTTGGATGAAAAAGAAAGAAGAAAAGGTATCAGTGTGGATATGTCTAGGTCATTGCACAGCCAAAAAATAGTTTTAATTAGGCATCCAAAAGTGGGAGCTTTCATCCTGATTTTAAAAAGTACTAAAGGATGTGCTTAGCACTGAGGATATCCTTTCTGAATGTGATTCTTCCACTGAGGAATTGATTTAAGCATTTTCCCCTTGGACTCAGGCATTTTGAGAGAAGTGGTCATTTATGCTGAATCTGTCAGGGCAGTGGCTTCCTCTTCAGAGGAAAGCATTTTATGGCTTTTTAATGGGTAAAAAGTAAAAAATCTGCCATCTCTCTAGCCATGTATGGTGGGTTGGGGTTGAGGCTGCTTTTTAGGCAGCTTGGCTGGAGCCAGAGCCCTCAGCAGCACTAAATGATGCTCAGACAGGTAAAATTAAATATAGAGTGGTCAGTCCTTTTGTCAGCCCAGGTCAGCTTTGCTTATCTGAATTTCAGTATGTGGTACAAGAAACAGGAGAAATTTGCAGGTGTAAACAAGCACTTACTGTTTTCTGTGGGTGGCTTATTATCACATTAAACACTTAGGACAGAGTTTCTTTTACAGCTGAAAGAATTTACCCAATTTAAGAGTGCTCAGCTGAGAATGGAAGTGTAGAGACAACATGTCAGAGTGGTAAATCTGGCACTAGTGATGAATAGGAAAATAAATCTTTGGGGTATAACTTTTATGACTTCAGAGCAAATGTCTGTAATGGCTAGTCAGTCTAGCTTGGTGTTTATAAAAACATTTAGTCCTATAAATAGGAAAATTCTATTAGGTCATTTACTTCACTTCTATTTTGTACAATTGCTCATTTGGCAAGCTGCCCCTTTGTGACTGACTTTAATGAAAACTTTGACTTCAGATTGCTTTTCAAGCTTTTGCTAATTAACCTCTTGTGTGAGCGTGTCAGAGTTGTTCCATGTTTACCTAATGGGAAATGGAGAAACACCCAGTGCTTTGGATTTCCTCGCTCCCTAAAGCTCTGCTTAGACCCCTAGAGGTGCCTATTTCCACATGCTATGGAAAAACAGGAATAAGCTTGCTTACACCAATGGTTTTGTAGCCAGAATGGTTCCCAGTGGTTGGGAAACCACTGCTGGAGTGGGGAGATGGACAATCCCTCTCTTCTTAGCAGCAGGACAGGAAATTTCTGTCTATCTGATAATAGTATTGTGATTAATTAGCAAGCTGCTCTTACAACTGAAAAAGAGCCATAATCTTTTAAGGCAGTAGAAGTAAGTAAAGGAGCTTTCTGCTATAAACTTTCATGTTATGCTGCTTGTAAGTTGAGAAGGAAGGAAGAGATCTTCTTGATCAATATTTTGTGTGTTCAGAGACCATTTGTATAGAAGGACTCATAGCCTATAATTATTTTTCTAATGCCTCTGTGAGACTTCCTATATTCTCTTTGCTCCCAGTATTAGACAATGTTGCTTCTGAAACATAAACTCTATGAATTCAAGTCTTCATTGTAAGAAAAATCATTTAGAACTTAAGATTTCTTGGTTTCACTTAATTTTCTGAACTTTGCTGTTGAATTAACAGAAATAAAAATATTTTACAAAAGTAATGAAAATTAGGTTTGTATTTTTAGAATATAAAAATTCTTCCACTCATAAAATTTATAATGAACTAGGTGTTAAAATCCAAGGATGGATATTACACTGTAAAACTAGACAATTAATGTTGATTAGTTTATGTATCATGTTGCCAATCCCTTGCATCTTTGAATTACAAAAGATTTCATGGATCATAAGTATGTAGGGTTTGAAATTTTTTTCATGGCTGTTTTAAAAATAGAGGAAATGTTTTCTTTGGGTTCTACTTTAAAACTGATCTTTTTCTTTCTTTGCTTTTTTTTTTTCTTTAAAATACTTAAGTTTGTGAAAAAAGAAGTAATGATGTTTTCTCTCAGTAAATTTCTAACAAAGCATCTTTTTCTAGTGGTGTGCAATGATGGATAAGCTTGCATTTTTGTCAGAATCTGTTTGTAGCACCTGTCCTTGCTCCTCTCCCGTAGCTACGCCGCACTCATCGCCGACTGGCCCGTGGTGGTCCTGGGCATGTGCACTGTGCTCATAGTGGTGTGTGCACTCGTGGGAATTTTAGTTCCAGATCTTCCAGATTTCTCTGACCCACTGCTGGTAAGTCAATAATCATCAGTTGCACTTTCAAGTAAGTATTTTTTGTTTGCTGGTTTTTCAGTGGAACCAGTAAACAGCAAATGCAAGTGCAGCAGTTGACACGGTGTTGACAATTGACCAACCTTGGCATCGGGGCAGCAAATGATAATACAAAGCTGCAGTTGCCATCAGAGAATGTTATCCACTAGTTTCAATTCCCTCTGCATTTTTCTCAGGTCATGTGTCCTTCAATAGTGCAGCTTCAGTTGAACAATGTAAATTCATCCCAGTTTTAGATGTACAGCACAGACCATATGTTTTAACTCAGGCTTCAAAGAGTAAAGGCCAGGATCTGTTAAATGAGAGAGGATTCTAAGTGCCTTCTGGGGATGAAGTGATAGACTATTGAAAGACTAAAAGTAATTTTTATCATATTCTATTAAATACTGCACTCATTTTTCACTTTCCATGAATTCTCTTAAGCATGAGTAGCTTTCAGGATTTTTAAATTGAAAATGTGGCATTTAACTATTATTCTCAAATAAAAGGAAACTGTTCCTGTAAGTTAATGGTATTTATAGTATAGTATGTGTATCTGTACATATCCATATGTAATGGATATTTCTTGAAAACAGCCAAGTTGTTAAAATTGTTTCAAAGTCACTTTCAAAATTATTTAAAGATTTGCCTTATTCTTGGAGAAATAGAGAAGAACTTGACAGTTTTAAATCATATTTAATCAATAGAGAGTGATAATTGAGATACAGAAGAGAACTTTGTAGAATGCCCTTCCTCTGAAAACCACTCGTTGAACTTTTGATGGACTAAATCATCATCTCCTCTCAGGGAGAGCAGCAGGACGTGCAAGAATTCCTAATCCCTCATCACTCTCTACAGTCAGTCATTATTTTGTCTGACCTGTCATAAAGCATTTTACCTCTAGAAGTAGATGCCTGGAGTAATTATGCTTCATAATGAAAACTATCCATCACTTTGATGGTGCTTCCGCTGTGCGCTGTGAGCCGAGGAATGAGAAGCATTAATGGAATTCCGTGCTTCTCTCCCCTTAGGGTTTTGAACCGAGAGGGACGGCCATAGGGCAGAGATTGGTCACGTGGAACAACATGGTGAAAAACACAGGCTACAAAGCAACACTTGCCAACTATCCTTTCAAATATGCAGATGAGCAAGCTAAAAGGTAAGAATTTATAGTAAAAATGCAATTTGTTTTATTTGTGGGTACATCATGCTTTTACCAGAACCCTCTGAAGTTAATATATATACTGCCACTGATTTCAGTAAATACAGAATCGAATAATCTACAGTTCTTAAGGCCTTTCATATCAGGCTAGATATTTCCCATTGCAAGCTCTTTTAAAAAATGTCTAATTTTACTTTTTTCTATGGATATTTTCAGTACTAGACTCAATGTCCTTTCATTTGGAGTCTCTTAATTTAAAGAAAAAATTAAATTACGGTCTCAGTTTTTGTATACCAAAATCACATCAGTAAAAATATGTTTTTCACGTGTAAGAGCTGTTAAGGTGTGTGGCTTGTTTGTATGGTGCTTCTTTTAAAAACTTCTTTGCTAAGCTAAATTAAAAGTTTATTCTGGTCTAGTCATCAAGATGACAGATGGTCAGATGATCACTATGAAAGAGAGAAGAGGCAAGCAGACTGGAACTTCCACAAGGATACGTTTTTCTGTGATATTCCAAGTAAGTGGAGAAATGATGGAAGGAAGGCTAAAAACTTCTGCCAGTTCAATGTTTTCTGAACTCTTCTGTATATTGTATGCCATATTAGGAAGATATTTTTTTACTTAATATATACCCACAATAAGCACCTTCTTTCTCTGTGCAGAAATCTTGAGAAAACTGGGCTGAAAAGTTGTGTTCTATTGGTTCTTTCTCAAAATAAATTGTATTTACTTCAAGTGCTTCCTTTAAGTGTTTCCATTTCCCATAAGGATTTTTATTAGTTCCTGGTAGTGCCGAACATTGTAAAATTAGTGTTCTGTGTGTGACTAGAGAGGTAGTGCTTAATTCACACTGGGGAAGAAGTTGCATTTTGTCTGGGCCATTAACTTAATTCTAAAAAACCAAAATCAAAATACTTTTCCTGTATGTGTCCTAAAAGGCATCCACTGGTTATATTTTGTACAGAATTTAGGGGTTTGTTTAGGGGGAAAAAAAATGCACACACAAAAAAAAAACAACAAAGAAAACATCCCCCTCAAAGAAACAAAAATTAAAAATCCCCACGTTGAAGCACTGTAGGCTTATAAAGCTGACTAAGTTAAACTAGAGGACAAAAAAGACAAAGTCTTTTGACTTTCTACAAGGCACACTGCAGAACTTTGATAAGTGCTATTCTGGCAGAAAGTGCATTCGAGATGTAGATCTTGCCTCTATTCATAGAATGACCTGAGCTCTTTTGTGGCAACTTCCACATGTGAGGACTGATAACAGAGCCCAAAAACACAATTGTGAAATTATTTGTTTAGATTACTTGCTCTAAGAGAGCAATGACCAGGGAAAACTGGGGTGAAGAACAGATTTTTATTCTTTTTTTTCAATTACAATATGGTCTTGAGGCGGATGGGAGCAAGGTCATCATTTCTGCTCCTGTGAACAGAACCAAATTAGGTTGAGTATATCATGAGTAAGGAGGAGGAAATCTACTTGGAACTCTGCTGAGCATTAACTTGAAGCAGAATTAACTCCTCTTATCCAGGCCTCTGTTCCTGCACAGTCTCACTATCATTCTTTCCTCTACTGTCTCTGTGTAGTCTCAGTTGTGACAGTCGTGAAGGCATTGTGCTTTCATGGGAAAATTTGCCACTCCATTATGTAAAGAAAACAGTTGATTTCCTCTTGACCCACTTTTGTCATTCCTGGTATCTTTCTTTGTCTGCTTCAGGATCTCTAGATTTCAGTTGCCTTGATCCTAAAGCATGGTTGGAGATCATAAAGCACTACCCCTGAGTCTTTTCATTGCAGTCTTGTGAAAGGCAAAAATTCTGCAGCCTTACAGCAGTGAGGGAAAATTCAGCTTTCTGGGGTTTTGGAATATTTTAATTAACATGATAATATTTCTTAACCCAAGGTACCATACTGCATTAGGCAGTATTATATACTTTTTTTTGTATATTTGTTTCCCTTGTGAGCTCTGCAGACAGATTTCACTGCCACTAAGTAATTATTTCCTTTCCTAAATCTGTCTGCTGATAAATGTGATTTAATTTGTAATTTAAGTTCCATATGTCTAAACTGTGGAATTCTTGAAAATGGCCTCAAGGATATCACAACAATTTCCACTGCAGTCATTTGCTTCTAAAGCAAAAACATTCTTGTAGAAACAGCTTTATAATTATTATTTATATTCCCAAATGACTTACTAAATCAGCCTTTGATTACTATTATCAGTGTACTGCCATTATGCTGTGCCAAGAATTTCATAGTTTGCTGATTAGATCTTTTGATTTTTATTTGTTTGTCATATTTCAGAAGATAGTTTGCTTGAATAGAAGTCTGTAGAGCTTCTGAGTGCTATGTAGTATTGAAGATGCCATATTTACTATAAGCACTTGAAGGAAATCTAAACTTTCATGTGGAGTGAGTCTTACAGATAAACAGCTCATCTTGAAAAGGAGGTGAATTCCCATGACTCGACAAAGATTTCATGCTGTCATTTGAATGGTGGGATTTTGCCTCAGCCTTTGATACCAGGCCCACCCAAACAATCAGTGAAAACCCCCTCCTGTAATTGCAGGTGATCGCTATTCACGAGTGGTGTTTACATCAACAGAAGGAGAGAATTTGTGGAATTTGAATGCAATTAAGTCGATGTGCAATGTAGACAACTTGAGGGTAAGTAAATACGGCATTTGTTTAACTTGCAGATACAGGGCATGTGTTTGAAACTTTGTTTTGCTGCCCACTGCCATCCAGTAGCATTTGAGAGGTCTTTATGTGGTTCACCTCCTGCCAAATGGTCAGTCAGCATGCACATGAAGTTAAAAAACAACTTTCAATTTGTAAATGAGATTATATAGGGGGATTTCTGTGGATTTGCTACTAATAGCATCCACAGTGGAGTAGAAAAGGGTTGCTTCAGGAAAGGACTGTCTTAACTTTTATTATGTGTTTCCTCATAGAATATTATCCCATGGAGTTTTATTCTTGTTTCCCTGCAAATAGTTGATTTTTCTTGCTTTTTCACCTTCAGGTGAACTAGCTGTAGCCTCATAGTATATGCAGTTTTCTCTGATATCCAGTGGGTCACTCAAATTAAATTTTTTTTTGTTAGTTTAGAATAGGTTGAAAATGGACAGCAAAGAAGCATAGGGATAATAGCTAGAAATACAGCCCAGTTAATTAGATGTGGATGATGATACTTAAAGAGTAATAATAATTTTCTGTTTAAACTTTATTTGTAAAATATAAGCTTGTCACTTGCTGGAGTGAACTCCTTTGAACTTCTCAGTAACCATGAACTTTTGGTTCACACAGTGATGACTTTGCATGGAAATGAAGCAGTATGTTTTTCTTCTGTTAATACTGAACAATTTGTTTCCATTTTGCTCTCCTCCAGAGTAAAAATAATCATAAACAATTTAATTCATGTTATACCACATTTATTAATGAGAAATATCTTCATTATTAGATCAATCATTGTCTTTTGGACAACTGTATTAATTTAGCAAATTCCCAAACTGTTTTCCCTACAACAGCCATCGTTTGCTTGCTTAAAATGTTGAGCTGTAGTGGAGCATTGTATAATGAATCTTCTTTGGCAGTCTGCTGACAGGCATTTTGTCCTGGTTGGCCTCCCTTGGTGGGTTTTGTCCTCACACGCTCGTGAGATGTTCCTGATTTCCCCAGCAGAGATGGTTGCTCTGACACGGTGGCTCATGTGCTTATCTCTTATCTCTTGCAATCAGAACGAGCCAGGTGAACAGAGTGCAGCATCTAAAGCAGCCCAGCTAAGTTTTGAATGAGCTCAGCTAGGGAGTCCTCATATCACCAGTTCCATCAGGAGATGCAGGGGAGAATAACCTTTAACAAGGGTAAAAATGGGGACTGAGGGAGGAGATGCTGATCTGTGCATTTAACTGTAGAAGTTCAGTCACACAGGCGGCTGATGCAGGTAAATCCCAGGCAAAGCAATGCAGTCTGAATTAAAAAACATCATTCTCTTTACCAGAAGACAGTTAATTACCTCTGAAGAATATCTCTGCAATGATTGCATTACTCCTGAGGAATTTTCCTTTTGCTCCTCCCCATCTGCTCAGCTTGATAATAACGTGTTATTTCAAATACTGCTATACTTTCTGAGGGAAGGATGAAACTACTTTGCTACAACAAACAAGCCCCATAAAACCAGCTCTTCCTTTAAAATAAGAACACTTTAGAAAATGAAATGTTTGCTGAGTCATCTATAGTCACAGTTGTATAGATATTTATAGAGAATATATTGTAAATAAAATTTTTGTAGATCTTTACTTTTAATTTACTTAGGAATAAAGTAATTGAACACCTCAGCTGAACAGAACAACAGTGCCTCGTGGTAGCAGCACTGATTTTTAGCTAGTTAATATAGAAAACAAATTAATATGGTTAGATTTTGCTATTACTGCTGGTCTGTGCCTGTAAATTTATCATAAATATTAGATATTCAGGGCTCAGAAAAGGGTGAAGTTTTTTTCATGGTTTCTTTTTTAAATGTTTGTTACTTACAAATAGCATTTTAAATTATTTTAACACTTTCTAGCAGTTTTTAAGTACTTCTAACACTTCTTAGAACTCACAAAGTGCTGTGCCATGTCCCACTTTTGAATGCAAAGTTCTGCTAGCAGCCAGTCCCTAGGGAGGGAGAGGATGCTGACTTCCACTGCAGCCATAACAAGAAATCCATGACTTTGGTGACCTCCTGGTCTTACTCTTTTCTGGCTGTAGTTATTTTTGGGTTTGAGTTCATGCTTGTTTAGGGCCACATTTCTGTTGAATTAAGTGGCAAAGCTTTCTGTATTCAAAGGCAGGAAAATCAGGCACTGCTTTCTGGAGAGGCAAACCTTAGAAATTATGTGTTTTTCTGATGATAAGCAGGATATCAGCACCAACTAGTATTGGCTTTAGTGTGTAACTAACAGCATATCCTCTATGTATTAATTGTATTCCCATCTGCTTGTAACTAGTTTAACTATAGGTTTTACTGACACTTAGGGGCTCTATCCTGCAGCTGTTCAGCATATGCTAGTCCTAAAATCTTCATGGAAACTTTATATACAAAAGAGTAATAGGAGGTGTTCTCATTTTTTACTACTTGGATAAGAAGGGTTGGGGTTTTTTTCACCTTTTAATTGTAGAATGTTTTCCCTATAAACTGTAAACAGTTATTTTATAAACTTCAAAGACTGTATATTATGTCTTCAGACTGCTTCCCCAAAGCAGTGGATTTGTGATTTTCTGTCACTGCAGATCCATTTGGGCAGATCTGCCCACAGATGCATGCAGGTTGCACAGTTTAGTTTCCTTACTTGTTCCAAAATTAATTAAAATGATGCCAGTGGCAGACCAGGTCTGGTAACACCAGAATGACCTTTCCAGTTCCTTCGGATCACCAACAAAGCCCAATGCTACAATCTATTAACATTTTACATAGTATTTTAATGAGCTATCAGGAGCTAAGTTTTGTATTTTACTTTCTAAGTTCAAGCTGCCAGCTCATGTTACTTTATCTTTGGCCGCAGTTACTTTACCAGTGAATGTTTATGGCCTGCAGCAAGTGTACAAGAACAGTATATAAACCTCATTGTCCCATCTTGAACCTGAATACATGGAGAAGACAATACAATCTTCTTCTCCCAGTTTGCCTATTATATCCTCAGAGGACTAACCTGGAGATGTGCCATGAAAAACACAGATATGCTATTCCAGTGCTTCCTTTTATTTAGTAGGTTGTTCCGTTTTTCCTGAGTTTGCATGTGTGAGTGTTTTTATCTGGAAACAATCAAATGTGAATTATCCTGTTTTTTTGGAATGCCAGTTTGTTATCGTTCAGAAACTGGTTGACAAAATTTGGTCCATATTTAAACTTTTATAACTGCTGAGAGAATCCCCAAGTGGATTTTTTTTTGGTCTGCATTATGAAGGATTGCTAATAATAAACCTCTGCAATTTTGCTGAAGAAAAAAAAAGTAAAAAGAGGCTAAGTGGTTTCTTTCAGAGCACCTAAATTTAAAGCATACATGGACAACTGTTTCAGGGCCCAGCCCCATAAAATCAAAAACACATGGCTTTATTAATGTGACTGTATTAATATATGTTCATTCTGTGTAACTTGATTAAAACAGAACTTTTACATATACCTAACTATTTGAAGGACTAAAATTCTGCTTTGTCACATATAACAGAAGTTCTGGTTTTTGAGAGTTTTATTCCTCATGCTCTCCAAAGATTGAGTTTTCTGAGCTTGAGAAAATTTTCCTGTTGTAACCTTGTTACTTCAGAGTTTTGCTTCTGGTTTATAGTTACTTTCAGTTTGAGCAGAAGTGTCTTGTGGTGATTTAGATAAGCTTAGCTAAGTAAGAGCTAAGATTTAGCTCTTACTGTCTTTGACTAAATCTGGAATATTCTAGAAGCAAAGGAAAAATATCCCCATAAGGGATTAAGATTTAGTTCAGGAGAGTCTTTAACCAGAACGTTAAAATTGCTATAATTTCTGTAAAGTTCCTGAGCTGGGGCAGTTGCTTGAGCTGACAGCAGCAGTGCTCCCCTATGTCCCAGCTCTGTCCCCTCTGCGCTTGCCACTGTTGCCTGCTCATCCCTGTGACTTCTCTGGCCTTGCTGCTGCTGCAGCTCCCTCCACTCCACTCCTGAGTCAACTCCTGGGACTTTGTCCCACCGTGGGTGCAGCATTCAGAGGTGTGACCTGTTATTTTGGGGAGCTTCATAACAGTGAATTATCCTGTGCTTGCACTTGGGAAATCCTGCATGACTTAGGGACGTGCAGTGCCTGGGTGGCAGGCAGAGCTGTGTGGGGACAGCACCTGCCCCTGTACAAGAGCTAAAAGAGACTCTCAAAATCAGAGTTGTAGAAGAGAGGTGAGGTGATGGAAGTCATCGTAAAGCTGTCACATCCTTCTTTTCTGGATGGTTTCTGGAGGTTCCTCTCCTAGGAAGTTCAGAATATGATTCCAAGCAGAATGAAACTTCATTGATATATGGCAATCATCAAAAGTATAGCATGAGATAATAGAAGAGAGTTAACAGTCCTCAGTCTGGAAAGAAACGAAACACCTCAGTGGATCCTCAAATAATGCTCTTAACGCTTCTGCCAGTTCTGTGCCACTATGTCAAGTCTATACTGGCTGGTTTAGTCTGCTGTATCTGAGAGGATACTGATCAAAAGCAGTGTGCATGGAAATAAGAGTTTAAAATGTTAACACCTGAAGGACTGTAAACTGAATTTTCAAAATTTAAATCATTTTTTGGATTTTTTTTTTTTTTTTTTTTTTGTCACTGAATGTTTCGGACTGTTACTTTAAATTGAGTTTTTCTCCCTGCCTGTCTCTATACAGATCAGATCCCATTCCCAGTTTGGCGATCTCTGCCAGAGAGCCACTGCTGCTTCATGCTGTCCCAGCTGGACACTGGGCAACTATATTGCTATTCTAAACAACAGGTCATCGTGTCAGAAAATTGTCGAACGGGACGTCTCTCACACCCTAAAGCTGCTTCGCACATGTGCCAAATACTACTACAACGGGACCCTGGGGCCGGACTGCTGGGATATGAATGCCAAAAGGAAGGACCAGCTCAAGTGTACTAATGTGCCTCGCAAGTGTACCAAGTACAACGCTGTTTACCAGATCCTTCACTACCTAGTGGACAAGGATTTCCTAAGCCCAAAGACAGCTGACTATGTCTTACCAGCTTTAAAATACAGCATGCTCTTCTCTCCAACCGAGAAAGGGGAGAGCATGATGAGTATTTACCTAGATAACTTTGAGAACTGGAACGCTTCGGATGGTGTAACAACCGTCACAGGGATTGAGTTCGGAATAAAACATAGGTTGTTTCAGGATTACCTGTTGATGGATACTGTGTATCCTGCCATAGCCATTGTAATTGTTCTGTTAGTTATGTGTGTGTACACCAAGTCCATGTTTATCACGCTGATGACTATGTTTGCAATAATTAGTTCCTTGATTATTTCTTATTTTCTCTATCGGGTAGTATTTAATTTTGAGTTCTTTCCGTTCATGAATCTCACGGCATTGATTATCCTTGTTGGGATTGGAGCAGACGATGCTTTTGTTTTATGTGATGTGTGGAACTACACAAAGTTTGATAAACCTCATGCTGGAACCTCTGAGACAGTGAGCATCACGTTGCAACACGCTGCTCTTTCCATGTTTGTCACGAGTTTTACAACCGCTGCTGCCTTCTATGCTAATTATGTCAGCAATATCACAGCAATCAGGTGTTTTGGTGTTTATGCTGGCACTGCCATTCTGGTGAATTATGTTTTGATGGTTACATGGCTGCCTGCTGTAGTTGTATTACATGAACGATATCTTCTCAATATTTTCAGTTGCTTTAAGAAACCTCAGCAGAGGGTATACAACAACAAAAACTGCTGGACAGTGTTGTGCCAAATGTTCCACAAGATTATTTTTGCAGTCTCAGAAGCATCCAGGATATTTTTTGAGAAAGTTTTGCCATGCATTGTTATCAAATTTCGGTATATTTGGCTTTTCTGGTTCCTTGCCTTAACTATTGGTGGAGCATATATTGTGTGTATAAATCCAAAGATGAAACTGCCATCATTGGAGCTCTCTGAGTTTCAGGTTTTTAGGTCTTCTCACCCATTTGAACGATACGATGCAGAATACAAAAAACTTTTTATGTTTGAACGCGTGCACCATGGAGAAGAGCTCCACATGCCGATTACAGTAATCTGGGGTGTCACACCTGAGGATAATGGTGACCCTTTAAACCCTAAAAGCAAAGGAAAGCTGCAGCTGGATACCAGTTTTAATATCGCTAGCCCAGCCTCACAGGTTTGGATTTTACGTTTCTGTCAGAAGTTAAGAAATCAAACCTTTTTTTATCAGACAGAAGAACAAGACTTCACAAGCTGCTTCATTGAAACATTTAAGCAATGGATGGAAAATCAAGACTGTGATGAGCCATCTCTTTACCCCTGCTGCAGCCACTGGAGCTTTCCGTACAAACAAGAAGTTTTTGAATTATGTATCAAGAGAGCTATAATGGAGCTAGAAAGAAGCACAGGGTACCATTTAGATAGCAAAACCCCAGGGCCTCGCTTTGACCTTAATGACACCATCAGGGCAGTGGTGTTGGAGTTCCAAAGCACCTACCTCTTCACACTGGCTTATGAGAAAATGCATCAGTTCTACAAAGAGGTGGACTCATGGATTTCAAGTGAGCTTAGTTCTGCTCCTGAAGGTCTTAGCAATGGTTGGTTTGTGAGTAACCTTGAATTTTATGATCTTCAGGACAGTCTTTCTGATGGTACTCTGATTGCCATGGGCCTTTCGGTTGCCGTTGCATTTAGCGTAATGCTTCTTACAACTTGGAACATAATCATAAGCCTTTATGCAATAGTTTCAATAGCTGGAACTATTTTTGTCACTGTAGGTTCTCTGGTTCTTCTTGGGTGGGAGCTGAACGTGTTGGAATCTGTCACAATCTCGGTGGCTGTTGGCTTGTCAGTGGACTTTGCTGTACATTATGGAGTGGCTTATCGCTTAGCCCCTGACCCTGACCGAGAGGGGAAGGTCATTTTTTCTCTAAGCCGTATGGGTTCTGCTATTGCAATGGCTGCCTTGACTACATTTGTAGCTGGGGCAATGATGATGCCCTCGACAGTGTTGGCATACACGCAGCTTGGCACTTTCATGATGCTTATAATGTGCATTAGCTGGGCTTTCGCAACGTTCTTCTTCCAGTGCATGTGCCGATGCCTTGGGCCCCAGGGCACTTGTGGCCAGATCCCACTACCAAAAAAACTGCACTGTAATGCCTTCTCTCAGGCCTTTTCAGGAGCCCAGGGGGGCAGAAGTCAAAACAAATCACATCCTGTTAGCAAGTATCAGCTGGACTCCAGAAATCAGAAACCAGAAATGGAGCACGAACACTATGAACTTGAGCCTCTGGCGTCACAAACCAGCATCTGTAACCCTGCGGAGAAAGTGACATACGAAGAAACTCATATCTGCTCAGAGCTCTTCAGCAGCAGGCCCCAAAACTCATGTGTGCCTATGCATCCAGCCTATAATAGTGAAGTCAGCAAAGGCGTCAGAAATGTTGCCAGTTCAGCTGTGCTGCAGACATCTATTGAGCAACACACCATATGCCCGATTTTCACTCAAAACAGGCAGTGTAGCTGTCCTGATGCATACAAGCAGGTGGCAGTGAAGTGGAGCCCACACTCCTGTCAGCAGTTAAGCGACACCTTCTGTTACCAGTGTTCTCCTTCCCCGGGGACCGTGCAGATCCAAAGCTCTGTAGCTCCTATAAATGCTTTACAGCAAGCTGCCGAGGGTTACGTGCATCCAGTCCAGCACATCCTCCATTGCAGCTGCCTTCAAGGAAGGCTCAAAAGAACGATGACACAAAACTCTCTGCCTAAAAATTTTTTCCTCCAGTCCGTGCAACAGTTCCAGGCACATCAAAGAATAAACGGGACAGATACACACGCTCATCAAAACCCAGAGGAAAATGTAAGAACTGTTCCAAAAGTGATGAGCTCCTCACAGTTCTTCTGCCGAAATGCAGCACCTCTAATAGTGCGTTGCTCTGAATGTGAGAACAGCATCTCTAATAACCAAAAGGGATTCTGTCAGCAGACAGACAAGTGTGATGAAAAGGGTGGTACAGAAGCGAACGGGGTGGAAAGCAAGAAAGCCTCTCTGTCAAAGCAGAAAAAGAGAGCTGAGAGCAAGACAGATCAGCGTTCTTTGCAGAATGACCGAGTTGTGAAGGCTGACCAAAATGATAAAAAGCACCTGCTGACCAGGTCAGGGAGAGAGGCTCGCTCGGAGGGTTGCCATGAAAGTTCACACTGTTGTGGCAAGGCTATCGCAGTGAAGTGCAATTCTGTTGACTGTCAAATGCCAAACATCGAAGCCAATGTGCCTCCTATGTTAATGCGCCCAGAACTTTCCAATGAAAGTTTGTTAATAAAAACACTATAATAAACCTTCAATTTGGCAATCCTGCGTCTTTCTTTTAAAAGTAATTTTAAAGCACTAGAAAGGAAAGTCCTGAATAAATATGAATTATAATTTGCCTTTTGGAATGAAAAATGTATTTTATAGAACAATAACATTTATACATTTCATAAAGCCATTACATGTAGTAAAACCTGATGTTGTCCAGAATGTTTTTTTGCTATAAATCCTAAAGTGGATTATGCTTCATTTAGGTTTTGCTCCAGGGCATTAGTGTTTGATTTCTCCTTACAAACCATCTCAAGAAATAAAGCATTACAAAGAAACTCTACCTGTTTTGAAGCCAGGGCTTGTGAGATCAATATCATTTGGGGCAGACTGAGAATGCCACATTTCCTGAGTACATCATTTACCTTTATTCTCTTGCAGCCTTGGCAGGCTTCTGCACACCTTGGAACAGCAACAGGACTGTAACTGTGTTCTTTCAGGATTGTTTGACAGACCAGGTCTGCAGGGTAGCCTGTTTGGGGAATATTTTTAACTATTCATCCTAACAAAAACTAAAGAAAAGCTCCTGGAGGTCTACAGCATTTACACTGCCCTTGTTGCATCTCTGTGTATACAGTGCAGTAAAATTTTAAACTGCCTTTCTGGCAGTTACTATACAGACTTTACCATTAAATACCAGAGAATACAAGTGGAAACAATAGTCAGTGAACATTATTGACTTCTCAGCGATGACAACAAAAATACAGTTCATGCAGCTGACAGATGTATGTAAAATCAGGAGTTATAAAATTGGGCATGAATTGCCTTGCAATACTGAATTTTTTCCCACAGAGTTAATCTGCTGTGGAGAAAGGCATAGTTAATGCACAGGTTCTAGACTTACTGCCAACTGTATCAGATTAAGTCAACTCAAAAGGCTCAGAAACATAAATTAAAGTATTGTGTTCTGAATGTTCCTATCTGGAGAAGTTCCAAGATGAAGTTACAAATACTGAGCTAAACCATGTAACCAAGACATTGGGTTTCAGATGTATCTGTTTAAGTACAGGGTTTAGTCACATGATAGCTGTGGGTAGTCATGGGAATACTTGCTGGTCTTAGCATTCAGGGAGAGTGGATTTGAGAGCTGGGACTGTGTAGCATGTCATCATTGCTATGTACCTTAATGACAAATCTCTCTTCATTTCATCGCTTGGTTATGCTGATGACGTTGATTTATGAAACACAGCAGATAGATTTCATGGGCTGGTGCAATATCAGGTACTTGGCGTGTAATGAATCACTGGAGCAAAAGCCTGGCTAATTCTGTCCTAGTGTTCATGTTGAAGGCATGCAGAAGGTTCTCATCATACAACAAACCACTTTGGTTTGGCTGGGAGTAGTGATGTTAGTGCTTATGTGTCCCAGGGACTGGAAGAGGCTGAAATCTACAGAAAAACTTAAAATAGTTTTACATGGTTTAAGAAGAGTATCATTCTTTCTTAGTTATAAAACTCAGATTTACTGACCTTGGAACTTATCACTCAGTTTGGAGCCTGATTCTAACGTTTGTAATGAGACCAATGCAAGATTCTTCTGTGCACTACGGAGGCCATTAATTATAAGCTAAGACTTGCAGTGCTAGCAGTCTAAAGAAATTTAAGGGAATAAGAAATAAATTGGGCTGTTGCTGTTGTCCAGCTTTTTTTCTGTCCACCACATCTGCCTGAGTGCAGTTTGTCAGACTTGCCAAATGTAATGCTTACATAGTGCCTGTCACATGAGCTGTCATTCACAGCTTTGAGACAGGGGCCTTCCGGGAGGTCCCCAGCCAGTGCATCTACAGAACACAGGACTTTCTCAGCTGATGGGCTCAAAATGAGATTTTTTTCCTAAGCCAGTTTTCCATCCTGTGTTCCTGGATAAGGAAACCACCTTCGACTGCTTATATTAATAACTGGTTTTGTAATGGTGATGTGACAGAGATTAATGTTATGCTTCCATTATGATTTATATGTTCTTAAAGGCTGATACAGTGAGGAAAATGGGGCAGATAAGGAGCTGGGGTGTCATTTGCTCTTAGGAAAGATTAAATTACCTAACGTGTTTGTCTGGTGAGCAGGATCACCGCTCTCTCTGCCTTTTGTGACTTTGCTGTTTCCTCCTTTCAAATTGCTTTATCTTTCCCAAATCAGTTAGCTGACAAGGAGCAATCACTGACTGAGATAAGTTTGGTAGTTACAGATGTCGCACCATGTGTGTGTGTTGCATCTGTGACAATTCATGTGTAGACTCTAAAATCCAAGCCACTGCAACTCCTGGAGAGTGGAAGAGATTAGGAGTTGGTTCCAGTGACAGGTGAAGGCTGATGAGGCTATGCATTACTCTATCGCTGGAAAACTCAGGAGAGAAATAAATAAATACTAATAATTAAGTTTTTACATGCTATTGGGAGCAAGTGAGGATAGGTGGAATTCTGTTCCATTCCAGGACATCTTAACAAGAACCATTACATCCTTGTGAGACATCTCTCAAAGACTTGCCAGTGACGGCCAAGTCCCAAGGGAAGCTGAGGAGCCTAAAATACTCAAATTTCCATTAACTAATTTGCTGTCACTGAGGTCCTGGCTTGCTTTGGGGTTGCATGGGGGATGTGGAAGTGCACACACCACACAGATGGGGTCAGTGAGGTGCTTCTCTTACAGGCTGCCCAGGTAGGGTGAGGGCCCTGCTGCTGGCTTGTGCTTCCTCTGGGAAGCAACATGGTCCTGGCTTTAGAGGATGCAGAGCATTATTTCTGTGGCTAATCCATGCTGGGGGGTTTGGGAATTGTTCTGCCACTGACAACACATGTAGCTTGAGGCATGAGAGGTGAGCTTTCTGCCTTTCCACAGTCTAGGAAAGACTAGGAAAGACCTGACAGTAACTTGTGCATGTAGACAGTCTTGAAAGTGACATCTCTTTGCTTATTCAAGGAAGGAAGGAGACCTTATGTGAGAAGAAAGTGGTCTCTTTGTGGCTCTTAAGTTGCTGGTGTGCTTTCTTCAGGGATAAAGACTACCAGCCAGAATCTTCCCTAGAGTGGGGCTTGTATCTGAGACCAACTCACGCAAATTTGATTCACCCAGGGGGAAAAAAATTTATGTTTAATATAATAGATACCTTAGTTGTCTGTATTGTCCTTAGTGACAGTGTTTTTCAGGTCATAATGACATTTATAGTGTGGGTAACATTGATTAGTTTAACAAAAAAGATTAAAATATATACAATAAGTCCTTTAAAATATTAAACCCGGCTCAAAATATAGTCACTGGAAATGCAGCACCTCATACAGAGGATTGGTGGGTGGATAGGTAGCTGACAGAGTAACATAAAGGAGTTTAAAATTACTGTTTCATTGATTGTGTTTTTAAAGAAAATTAAAATCCATCTTTTTACAATCACCCATAATCACTTTAATTTGATCTCTCTGAACTGATGTGGGAGAATTGCTTTGAAGTGCTTTGAATTGGGAACACCCCTCATTTTGCCAGATGGAGTCCTGGCAGTCAGTCCAAGAGAGTTCTAAAAGTGCAGGTTGACAAATGACAAAATTTTAGCACTGTAAGAAATGTCAAATGTGATAAAAATTGAATATATTTTAGTTACATAAAGAATGTTATACTACTTAATATAGGTAGCAGATGGGTGATTCAGGCCAGAATCACAGTGACTTCATTGAATTGGACCTTAAATTTTTTCCACATGCTGGCAAGGTGTATTAAATTTTACTTCTGCCAATAACATCTGAAGTGCCTATACATGCAGCATTTGATTTATGATGGTGAGCTGGGACACCGTCCTGCTACGTGTTGCATATTCCCACAGTGAAACAAGGCTTGCCTTTGCAATAAAAAGCTCAGCCTGTAGAAGTTACAGTCTGGAAAACAAGGCAAGAGCTTCTCTGAGTTCATAACAGTTCTCTGCAGACTCGTGAATTTGGATCTGGTGTCACCATTGCAGAGCTACCCTGACTTTAATGGTGTTATCTTTTGACTGTTTATTCACTCAGATTATCAGAAAAAGGTCTCTGAGGTCTGCAGAGCCCGTGACATGGATCATGCACAGCGTAGAGAGGCTGCACGCTTTACATCCTGCTGTCTGAATGCTAGGTAGTCTGACACACCAAGGACTGTTGACTTTGCTGTTTCCCTTTACTTGGCAGCCTGTATTCCAAGAGTTTTTCCTAAGATCCCCACTTCAGTAAGTTGCATGGAGTCAGGTGTTTCCTGGAGACACGTAATTTTGGGTATTTTAGTCCACGTGAAATGTGTTAAAGGTAATAAGTCCAGCTTGGGTTTGGATTCCGTTATTTTAGGTTTTGATCGATGTCACCTTACCTGCAAATGGATAGACGTATTCCAGAGGAGCTTGTTGCTTTTATTTAGGTTCTGTTAGTTAGAAATGTATGTTGAGTCTACTTCCCAAGCTGTTAATTTAAAACTGATGCCCATCTGTCTTCTTAAAAGTAGCAGGATAACACTTGCTCTCTTGCTGAGGGCTGGCCACAATGGTGGCAGTGTTCAAAGCTGAACCCTTCCAGCAGTAAGTCTTCAGAGCAGATGGATGGCTTTGCTTTGAGGCCTAAACAAACTTTCTTAAACCCTTGTAAAGCCTTAACCAAAATTGTCTGTAGATTAATCTCAATAGCAATTCTAGCACGCTTCTCTGTGGCTTAGGAAAGGAGCAGATCATTCGTGGCTGTCTAGTTAGTAATGCTGGCTTTATTGCAGTGCCCTGATCCTTGGAAAACAGTGGGACTAAAGTACACACTCAGTAATGGCAGGCCCTTAAAAATTTGACCTAAGCCATGTCTTCATTTGTGTACAATAATATTTTTACAGTATTATTCAGCAATTGGAAATGTCGTGGTTTAAATTGTAAGATGGATGGTGTACTGAAATTATTACTGAGTTTGTGCGTAGTTGAAGTCACTTTCAGGACAAGTAAAGGACAGGTGAGGACAGCTTGTCTGACAAGGTGGCACCTCCGGTTGTCTGCCCTCACTCAACCCTCGGAGCGGGTCACCTGAGATCACCTGGGTGAGGTGGCAGTGTTCAGGAGGTGACAGAGGAGCAGCCAGGTACCTGCAGCGGGATGGGGAGCAGAGGGGCAGCAGCTGCATCAGCTGCCTCTTCTCCCCTTACCTCGCTGGTTAAGTTCTCCATTGGGTAATAAAAACCCCTTCAGTGTGTTGTGTGCGGGAGCAATAATTCACCTCTTGCTTTTGTGGTATAAATCAGAGGTAAGTTAATTGGAGTTATTTGAGCTGTGTTAGTGTAAGAAAGAGAGGTATCACAACTGCTGAGTTATTGGCTCTCGTAAAAATTCCATAGTGTTTGGCCCAAAATCCACTTTTGAGGAGAGATGTTTATGTGCAAAAGCAGAGCCCTTCAAAGTCCTTACAGTCCAGGTAAAATGAAAAGAAATTGGGAACTGAAGGCATATGAACTCACTCCTGAAAAGATTTGACAGAACAGAAAAGCAGGTTTAGCATTGCTTTTGAGTGGAGAGATCCTGCAGTACAAAATTAGATACTCTCCTTCACTTTTTCTTACAAAAATAGTCTATTTCAATATATATTTTTAAATCTATGTTTTTAAAATGTATGTTTTAAATATCTCTTTTATAATATATGATAGTGTTGTCCCAAAACTTTCCAAGTGGCCTGATATGCCATGGCTGAACATCAAACCTTTTCCCTAAAAAATGCTCTTTTCAATCTGATGGAACTTGAACTCATGGCTGTCACATCAACAAGGTTGTCCAAGTCTATTATTCACCTTTTCTTCTATTCTGTGTTCTTAGCTAGGGTTCTGTCTCATTGGACCCTAAGATTTTGGGCCTTTCCTAGATGCCCTGAACATCTTGGTTTGTTTCCTGACAGAGTACTGAATCTGTTAAGTGCCAAATGGAGCTCGTTCTGTCGCTGCTGTACATTAAAGGCAACCAATTTTCCCTGTGTTCCATGCATTCATGAAACTGCCTTCTCTCCTTTTGTTGATTCTTTTTGTCTCAAGCTCCTGAAATACAGCTTCTGTAGTGGTGTAGCATAATCTCTTGGAGCCTTTCTTATTAGAGAAGCTTTATTTACCTTCAGGGAGTATAACATGTCAGCTTTTTAAGGCTTCACAGCAGTATTGCACTGCAGAATAGGGCAGAAATAGAGAGGGCTCTGTTACACTGACACTGGTCTGAATACTTGGAGCAGTAGGTAGTTACATTACATGGAGGTGTTTTATTTGGCATAGCACTGAAAGGATATAATCCTCACAAAGACAGGTATTATGAGTCTTGTAACATAAATGACAGATAATAACTTACTCTCACCTTCTTTTGTGTAGCATAACCTTCCTACAAAGAAACTTAAAAGAAGTAATTCAGGAAGTATTAAGCAAAACAACATAAAATTGAGAAGTGCTTGGATTACAGTGGCTTGCCAGGAGGTAAACTCTGCTGCTTTTTCAATTCTTTAAGGACTTTTTAAACCACCTTGCTTAATATGTCCCAGGTGAACAACATGCTGTTGTTGAATGAGATTTCAAGAAACTTTCCTCTGATAACTCTAGATAGTATCACTTTCCAGAGAAGTTTGAGTATGTGAAATATAAGGATTGGGGAAAGATACCTTACCAAAATTAGGTGTCATAATGAAACTATCATTCAAGCGTTAATCTGGCTTTTTCATTATTTGCAGCTGAGAAGTATTATGGGACATGAACCAATACATTTTGACTGCAAGGTACTCAAGCCTGTATGCAAGAATTTGAGACAGCTCAGTAGGTGCACTGGATAACTTAGATATCTAACCTTCAATTAGCTTAGAGCAGGGGAGAGAGAGTCCCAAATCCTTATTTGTATTGAAATACTCTTGTACACAACAGAGGGACTAAATATCTTGAAAAGGTGTGTAAGCCATAATATCTGAGATGACAATAACTTTTATGATCTCAGAGTAACAAGCAAGAAACAGAGTTACAAACAATAGCATGTATAACATGGTTGATGTTTAATTAGGGAACTGCAAATGCCTGTGCATTTGAAAACACCAGTATTTGGAAAGGGAGCATTCTATGGACCTGCAGTAAATCATCGAATCATTTAGATTGGAAAAGACCTTTATGATCATTGAGTCCAAGTGTTATCCCAGAGCTGCCAAGCCACCACTAAACCATGTCCCCAAGTGCTATATCTACATGTCTTTTAAATACCTCTAGGGATGGTGACTCAAGAACTTCCCCGGGCAGCCTGTTCCAGTGCTTGACAACCTTTTCTGTGAAAAACATTTTCCTAATATCCAATCTAAACCTCCTGTACTGCAATTTGAGGCCATTTCCTCCTGTCCTATTACTCATTACCTGGGAGAAAAGACCCCCGGCCACACCTGGCTACAAGCTCCTTTCAGGCAGTTGTAGAGAGTAGTAAGGTCTCCCTGAGCCTCCTTTTCTCCAGGCTAAACATCCCCAGATCCCTCAGCTGCTCCTCGCAGAATTTGTGCTCCAGACCCTTCCCCTGCTCTGTTGCCCTTCTCTGGACTCACCCCAGCACCACAATGTCTTCCCTGTAATGAAGGGCCCAGAACTGGATGGAGCATTAGAGGATTCACTCCCCTCATCCAGATCAAAGACAGAGACAATAAACAGGGCTGGCCTCCAGTACAGAGCCCTGAGGAGCCCCCCCAGTGACGGGCCACGTGCTGGATGTGACTCCAGTCACCACCACTCTCTGGCCCCAGCCCCCCAGCCAGGTTTTACCTGGTGAACAGTGCACCCATCCAAGCCATGAGCAGCTGGTTTCTCCAGGAGAATGCTGTGGGGAATGATGCCAAAGGCTTTACTAAAGTCTCGGTAAGTATATCCACTACCTTCCCCTCATCCACTATGTGGGTCACCTCATTGCAGAAAGAGATCAGGTTGGCCAAGCAGGACCTGCCTTTCATCAGCCTGTGCTGGCTGGGACTGATCCTTTTGTTGTCCTGCATGTGCCGTGTGATGGCAACCCCGCTTATCTGCTTCATGATTTCTTTGGCACTGAGTTCAGACTCTGTGTCTGTAGTTCCCTGGAGACTCCTTCAGCCCTTCTTGGTGATGGGCTTAGTCACATTTGCCAACTTCCAGAAAACTGGGACCTCCTCAGTTAGCCAGGATTGCTGGTAAATGGTAGAAAGTGGCTTGGAGAGCACATCCACCAGCTCCTTCAGTAACCTCGGAGGGATTTCATCCAACCCCATGAACTTGTGTGTGTCTAAGTGGTGTAGCAGGTCTTGTTGGTGCTTGTTCAAGTGCTTCCAAACAGCTTTTAGTGCTATAACTTTGATGTACTCCACTTGCACAAGTTCATAGGTACACCAGTGCAGTGAATTCAGCTGTCACCACGGGGACATGGATGTGTCTGTGGGTGGAAATGGATCCCCATGGGGATGGGAACTGAAGTGTTTCCTGGATGAGCAGCTCAAAGCTGAGACCACCCCTCAAAGCAGAATGTGACTATGCCTGTTTGGCTTATGCCAGACACTGGTTTGTTGTGGGCAATGGCAAAGGGAGGTTGAAATCTCTACTTCTGTTTGTCCCCTTAAAACAGGAGCTGATAATATTGCCCAGAATAGTTATTTCAAAACTCAAAAGGTGAATCAATGAAGTCCTTGTGGTGCTGTGTGGATGAAACTATGTGTATGGGCTGGGATTCTTTGGTTTTTCCAAATAAATACTTAGATTTTTGTAGCTAAGAAGTTAGTAATGTTCAAACTTACTTATTTTTCACTTCACCCTGTTAAAGTGTAAAAGGTGGCCTGATCTATTTCTGCTTTGGTGCTGTCAAAGAAACACTATGCTCTTATGTTTCAATTCGTATTTATTTTAAATATATAAAAGCTAGAATAACATGCCTGACTTAAACTCCTATTATTATAACTGATGTTTAATGTTACTATTACTTCAGTATTTTTACAAATGGGCAAGACCAGTAGAGACATATAAGCTCTGATTTAATTTACCCATTTTAGTACTTTGTGACTGTATTTCACGAGGTCTTTAAAATAATGAATTCAAAAGGCTAGGCCTGGATGCATAGATGATTCAAAGCCCCTGAACTTGCATCCTAAAGGACAAGAGCTGGTTATGATGCTGCAAGGGGCCAGCCAGTTCCAAGGGACTGCACTTGTGCCAGTGTGTGCCTGCTTTTTAAGTGTGTTTCCAGACCCAGAACTTGAACAGGACCTGCTATTTTATCTCTCCTGGTGCTTTGAGCAGAGGGAGGGCTTGCTCTTGAGCAGCAGAGCAGGTGGTACAGCCTGTGCAGCAGGGGGGAGGATTAGAACTCTCAGCAATTTATCTGTCTGATACCAGGTCTAAATTTGCCTTTTGTCCATTGCCATTGTGCTTCTCTGCAAGTCATTCCTCTTCCTTTGGGCAGTTGAGAGCGGCTCCCTCCTGGTGCTCACGCTCCTCAAATCCCTGCAGTTGCTGCTGCCTGCAAAGAGACCCTGCTGAGGAGGAATCCCTGCTGCTCTCAGCGTTGTGTGCAGCCTTGTTCGGTGGAGGAGGAGCTGGTGGCATTCATTTATTTCAGTGGCCTTGCCCCAAAGGTAGCTGTTGTTGGTACGGTCACCTCCTCTGCCACCTGGGGTCTGGCGACAGAGCAGGGGTGATGTGAGCTCCTGAGGTGGGCTGCAAATGTGAGGGCTGTGGATTTAAACCTCTTGTGTCTTCTGATCTCAGGAATCATCCTGACATCTCACATTTGCTGTCTTGCTCCTGGGTTTTGATACGCTTTAGCCTGAGAAGCCTGACTGATGTGAAACCCTGCTGGAGTTTTCAGTTTCTGCACTTGCTCTGGTTTCACATTGTATTTTAAGATCAGGAGAGCAAAGATTCATGTCAGATGTTGTTGCCTCTGGTGTTTTCCCACTTCTCTCCACCCAAACCCATGCTGTCTGGAAATGGGTCCACCCTTCCTTAGGAAACCCAGGCAGCAAGGAAGCCACGGCCTCTTCATGTTCTTAGATTTAGGTGTGCCTGGCTGAATATAGATTTCCTCAAAGCTATTGCACCTCTCAGACTGGTTTGTTTTTACTTCAGAGGGTCTGAAGTCGTATTTCAGTATACTGAACTAGATGCAGCTCTTCTTTGTAACCTCTCCTACAGCAGGAGGGGAGATGGGAAAGATAGAAACTGTGTCAAAAGACTCAGTTCTTCCATCTCTTCTCTGCCTAACAGTGGCTGATCTGTAGTTGATGGTCTGAACTGAGAATTTGCCTCCCTGCTACCAAATGTTGCTATATAGTGAATTAGTAAAGGGAAATCTTGGAGCCCCAGCCTGTCTGGGTATGGATGCAGCACCTAAATTGATTGTTGACATAAGGAAAAGGATGTGCATCCTGGGCTGTGCTGTCCTGCCTGAAATCCCTGCTCTCACTGCAAAATACTCCAAATTAAAGGGACAGGAAGCTACTGACTATGGAATAATAACTTGAGATGTATCCCTGTGGTCTTCTGCAGACAACCAATCCAGGTGCAACCTTCTGGAAGCACGTGTGTCTTCTCCCAGACTGTCCAGAGAACCCAAGACCCTAATTCAGGAGCAGCAAATCATACCTAACTTGGAACATCACCCTCTGAAGGTTTTCAGAGGTTTCAATGTCTTTTTTTGTTTAACATTGCAGCAAAGGCTCTTTCCTGTTAATTCACAGACAAGCAGATTGAGACCTGAAACTGGAGTACCACGGGAAAGCTGGAAAAGCACAGGAATGGGTGACACACTTCTGTCCTCTTTGAGGTTGCAAGTATGGCAAAGGGGCTTCCATAAATCTTTCTGTTTGACCAGGCAAAGGAAAAGGTGGACAGCCTTACCTGAGATATGGGCTCTGCTCCCCTTAGGCACCAAAGGAATCCAGCTGGGACAACACAAGCTCTGGCCTGGTTTATTTACCCTGCTTTCAGCTCCCACAGGTATCTCTGTGCTGTGGAAATTAAACCATAATCCACTGCTGACTTCTGTGGGAAGTCATCCTATGCAATGGTCTTTAGGAATTGCCTTTAAGGAACAGATCATCTCCTTTCCAGGATAACTGGTTACCAGTGTCATGGTAGGGTTGAATCAATGGTTTTGTAGTCCCTGGCTCTGAGCCCAACTCTTGTCTCTTGTCTTTCCTGTGTTGGTGCTTCAAATCCTGTCCATCTGCCTCCCAACAGTCAGCCCTCAGCTGTGTGCTGGCTTGGGAAAGTTTGACCCAGTTGACCAATCTATTGTTCCCTTTTGTTTGTGTGTTTGTGTATGTAGTTTTTAACAGGAAAAGGTGTGGGGTTTATCTATGGCATCAGATAGCACTCACCCAGGACTGCTGGTAGTGCTGCTCAGTGTGCAATGTCCATATTGATAAAAACTTTATAAATCTTGTGTGCTTTTTGTAAACTAAAACCCTGGACTTCCAGTCCAGAATCTTCCAGTGTATAAATACAGATGTTAGGAATTTCAGGTGATCCACTCCTGTTCTTAGGAATGAGCTGTTTTCCTGCCCACCTCTGTACTTTTATGTCAGGGCCATCATTTGATTTAGATTTTGAACCAAATCTCTCTGACTCTGGAATTTACGGCCATCCTTTCCTGTGAGGAGAAATTAAATGGGAAACAGTTTTTCTGGTAAAGTTCTATCATTATGTACACATATGTAAGTGTGTGTATAAAAAAAAAACCTAGATAAACAGGCAAACCCCTGGATTTCTTTAATTGTTAGATCTAGCCATAAAAGTTGAGGATGTTTTAAAAAAATAATTTAGAAATCTTGTTCTTACAGTGTTTACTCACAGTGTTTAGGCCAGCTGAAGTTTTGAGACTCATCAGTGTACTTTACTTGAGGAAGCTCAGGTTTACATTAGTTTCTAAAACTGTAATCTTTCCGTCCCACCTTTCTAAGAAAGAAGGCACTATGTGGTATCTGCTTCATTTCTGCAGTGTTACAGATAAGGCAGTATTGAAAAGAATGCCAAAATAAGGCAGATAGTTTGGTTGTCCAGCATTCTTAGTTCTGTTTTGCTTCTGTAGCCTTTTGTGGATGTTCCAGGATTTATAGATAAATATAAGGTCAACTCTGGAAGAAAAGGTTTTTACCAGAGAGGAATAGATGAAAGAATTAGGGAGAGCCAGGTGGCTAATACTCATATTAGCTACTCCTGATTCAGAACTTACAGAGCTCCAGGATAAGGCCAAATCTTGTAAATTACATCTCCACTGTGATTGCATGATTACAGTTATTAAAAACCTTGTATGAAACAAAAAGGCAAGCCTAATTCTCAGATAATGGGTTAAATCTATAGCACTGGCAGCCAGATAAATCCTTCTTCTGCCTGGTAAATAAGGCAGAGGCAGAAGTGGCTGCTGAGAGATGTATTTAATATTAACTGAAGTAATAAAAGGGGCACATGTAGAGACATAGGAGGAGAGCCCGAGTTGCAGATTTCCTTCTGAGAATGTGCATTGATGTCCTGTTGGGTAGGGGCCTTTAATGTGTTGAGTTAGGAAGAGCTGCCAGACTTTATGAAGGCAGCCTGACCTTGCAGAACCAGGGATTGGAACAAGTGGAGTTAAGCAGAGTGTGCAGGATTGTGACATAGGGCCCTGGTGGAAGTGCAGACAACATGCTCCAGAGTAACTGGAGTGCTTTCACAGACACCCATTCCTGTGTTGGCATGAATTGCAGCAAGCAGCCATCTGTGGCTCATCTGCTAGCATTTCAAGTGGAAAGGAAAAATTCTTTCATTATGTTGGTCTGGACTGTTGCTCAGCCTGGCTTTTGCTCTGCTATAGGTACAGAAGGGGTGAGTGAGTTGTCTGCTCAAGATTTTTCTTGACACTGCTCCCAGGTGTGGCTGTTTCAAGAAAGGTTTAAGTGCTGATTGTGTTCCCACTGTAATCACACTGAAGTGTTGTATGGGTGAGGGTGGGGAAGCTATTTTTTTGTGACCAGTTTATCCCCTTGAAGCATGACAGTCGATACCTTTGGCCGTTTTCATTAGCCAGTGTAAGTACTCTTCTTATTCCTACCAATGTCTAATCCAGCTTTTGTTCCCTGAGCTGGCTCTGCCAGAGGATATTTGAGGAGAAGGGAGAAGGAGAACTAGGAAGACAGTGTACTGATGTGGTGTGACTGATGTTACTGGGAATGCGCAACAGTAATTGCAGGGTTTTCCTGCTGTAGCTTCCTTTTCCTGTTGGTACTGAAGCTAAGGAGGATTTGAAATTATTCTTCAGTCTTGTGCTTGCATAATAATTATTGATATTACGAACAATGAAGGCAACAGATTGATATGCCATCAGGAAATGCTAAGTTGCTGGGGAGCTGAGAGGATCACACAAAATAAAGTGCAAACAGTATTTCTTTCAAGTGAGGCAGGAAGTTAAAACCTTCCCCAAGCCTTTACAGTTCAAGAATTTGTGCTAAATTTTGCCAAGAGAGCAACTTTTCTAAGAAAGCAGTTTCTGGAATAAATCAAAGTCCTTGTTGCCCTTAGGGCCTCACTGAGATGTTCTTCTCAGATATCAGCTGCATGAGAGATGAAAATAAGTGTGTCTTTCTGACTGACTGCTGTTCTACCTTGTCCTTCCGGCAGCCTGGAGAGAATTAAGAGAGTCACAGGCCTGGAGTGAGTGGGGCTGTCAGAAACTGCAATATTTGGGAGTCTTGATCTTTGAGCAAAAACCTCAGAGCATGGCTGAACTGGAAAACTCTAAAAAAAACCACAAATACAAGATATCTGGCCATTTAATGAAATAAACTGTTTATCAGCTCTGGAAATTATTGGCTATAGCTGTGTCTGGCTGTGGATTGGCACTAGCAAGTGTTTTGTTCTGCTTGCCATTCACTAGGGGCACTAGGTAGGAATAAGAAACAGCGAGCCCTGTACCCCACCTAAATGTCATTTTTAAAAAGAGAAGCTGGAAAGAAAATAAGAAATAAACAATCATGTTTTGCTCTTTGTTTTCAAACTGATGCTGAATGATACCTGAATCCAGGGACTCAGACCTCCATGATTATTGTCTGTTTCAAATGTGATTGCTGTGATTTTATTCAAGTGCAGTTTGGACAATTTTGAAATGTCAGAAGTGCTTCATAAAACACAGAGTGTTATTACAGGGCTTGTGGAGCACTGATGATAGAAAAATAATCTTTAAAAATGTTTTCATTTTGAAGGCCTTTACATACAGCATAAACACATTATCGATTCAAAGTATTTCACCAGCATTTATACAGAAAATGTCTACATTTCTTTGTGGCTGCTTGGCATTTTCTCTTTTTATCTCTCTCTAAGTCTTTCCATTTTGCCACTGAAAAAGTGAAAGAAGATGAAAAGGAGATAAAGGAAATCAATCAAACAAAAAAAGACAAGAAAACTGACGCTTCTTTAATCCAGGGTTCATTTTTTTTTCAGAAGATTATTCTGTATGTATGATTTTTTTCTGGAAATCAATATTTTAAATGTTTTCTGAATTGAAAAAGCACCTCAATCTGATAAGAAAAGCTTATTTTGTTTCAGACTTTGATCTCTTTCCTGCCCCTGGCCTTTGTGCAGCTTTGTCTCCTCTTTTATAAATCACAGGCCAGCCTTTTCACTCCAATTTGGGAAGAATGTCAGGTATGCCTGTGTCAAATTGCCCACATAACCTTCTCTGCTTTAAGGCATACACTGACATTAAGTTGTCTCAGTGTAAGAGTGCCCAAGGTACCTGGTTTATCTCTGTCACCTCAAGGTGAAGTTGCCTTCCACACTTTCAGGTAACAATTAAAACCAGTAACACCCCAGACTCCTCTGGCTCTGCCCCCTGTGGCTGGTGCTTGGCAACGCCAGTGCCTGCGAGCAGAAGCTACAGAGGAAATCCAGCTCCAGTGAAATCTGGATTCCCGGTAATTTTAGTGCCAGAGGATTTGAAAAAAAATGCATTTCTTTCTCCTATACTGTTGATCTTTCTGTGTGAAGATGCCTGGATGTCAGAACCCTTCCCTTTCTTCTGTTCTCATAGGAAAAGTTGCAACTTAGTTCAGGTGCTGGCATCCACACAGTTTATCAGTGCTAAAAATATCTGAAACCACTCTGGTTTCAGTGTATTTTTTGGGGCAGTTTTGATTCTCATCAAGATGTCTGTACAGCATTGTGCCAATGTTCCTTGCTGTATTCCCTCATTTCTGTTTGCAGTTTCCCTCCCATCTCAAATTAGTCTATCCCAGTAATTCTTAGTTCTGCTTCTTTGGTTATTTTCATGTTTCACACAAAACCTGTCTATGATATTTTCCTTGGCAAAGGCACTCGGAAATTAGGGGTGTTATAAGAATAACTGTGCAATGCAATGACTTTTTTTAATCTTGACCAAACCTCCCTCCCTAGGAAGCAAAAGCTTTTACAAGTTGAAACGAAACTGGTCATCAAGACTGTGCAGTGAAACTGCAGTCACAGAAAGTTACTTGTATTTCCTGCTGAGGTGTTCAGTGTGTCCGACCAGGCCTTGGGCAAAACCTGAGTTCAGTGACTCAGCTGAGCAAAACTGGAACTATTTCATTATTCTTTGAAAAGATTTTGGATGGTCCAAGTGGTGGTTAAAGCAAGAAACACAAGGATTGTGATTAGGGCCCAGACTCTGACTTTTCCAATGAGGTGTATTATTGAATTTCTCTGTGCTCAGCTCTGAGCAGTGGAGGGAGGATAATGCTGATCCTTCAGAGAACAGAGGGAAGCTTACAAAGTGCTCAGGGACTGCAGGCTGCTGTGACATGGCACAAACTGTCAACAGCTCACCCAGACGTTCCTAATCTGCTCCTGGAAGAGACCACCTGAAGCCATCTTCCCTGGAATCCCAGCTGAAAAGTATCAGTGGGATGATATGGCCATGAAAAAATGGAGATAAAATGTGCAGACACATGAGCAGAATTTCATCTTGTCCTTGCACAGCTCTGCTTCCAGAGCCAGCAGGATTAAGTTTGAGTCTTGTCTGTGTCTTGGATTTGTCTTTTTTGGAGCGTTGACTCAAAACACAGCCTGAATTTTTGAGGTGGGATTTTTGTTTCCCCCTGTATGAATTCTTTAATTATTCCCCAAAGTTTTGTAGCTGATTCCATTTCACACCTCGCACTTTGCAGCTCTTCAAGAGCTCTGTACAGTGTTGTCATGCTTGGAGATGCTTCACCTTAGATATGTCCCATATGTCAGATACTGCTTGGAAATGAGACAGAAAGCAATGGGATGGAGTGTGACATGTTCCACGTGATACATAAACCTTATATCAGTTTTATACAGCCCATGACAATAATGCCATATAAAAAGTTACCATAGATGCTGAAAAACTTCTATGGCCTAACTGACCTCTTAAGGTACTGCCATTTAAATATTTGCTTTGGTATCCCAGTGGATACTTTGTCCAAGGTCAATTGTAGATGTACTTAGGTTTTGGAAGAAATTTTGGTTTCGTGTGCAAATGGAGTGGAACTCACAGAAGCCACCCGTGTATAATCCAAAGCCAAATACTGTACTCAAAAAACTCTAAGAAATTTACCTTTAAAGTGCCCTTTATTGATTACCTAGTTCTTCCTGTTCCAATGATAGCTTTTCTGATTCTTTCTCTGAAAAGTGCAATCACATTATGAAATTACATTAGTGTGCATTGAGAGAGCACCAGTTATATCATCTGACATTTTATGTATTGATTGAAATGCTGAGAGATAAGAAAGTCATGATTTATAAGAGTACAGTGAAAAACTGAGAAACAGGTGAGGGAAGGTCACAAAACATGAGCAGTAAATGGGATCTTAGCACACTCAGAGGAGTCTGACAGAGCTATTCCGTGATGGGAAAGAAGGAATATGGGTGGGCTCTTATTCCCCAGTCCAAGTTTGGTTTGATTAACAGTTTTATTTTTCTAGGTAGTCTTACCAACCCATATGGGACAAACCCTACTGACTGTAAGAATATATACTAACACTTAATGCAGAACTTCTTATTTACAGGTCTCAAAAATAGTTCAGAAGGTAGAGAGATGCCCCCAAGGTGATTATCTAGCAGGCTGCTGGGGAAGCCTGGACAGCCCCCAGCACTCAGGAGCCCCAGTCAGGAAGTCTGTCCTTTTGGCTGACTTGCCTCTAATCGTGAGACCAAGAAAGAGTGATGTCAGGGTTGTGTTGTCATCTGCAGCCTGAAATGGCTGGGCAAGTCACATTTAACTTGAGCTGGTTTGTGGAGCGTGCTTGGCTTTGTCAGCCCGCCAGCCTCGGCCACTGGGGAAGAGCACAGAGTATCTTTTAGGGGAGGGTTTTTTAAAAACAAGATTTTTGCTTTAATTGCTATTTACACATTCCACCCTTCACCCTTTTTCAGCTGCAGGAAGATCTTGTTCTATTTTAAAAGCTGGGGCAGGAACTTGAGGCTAGAGACTGCATCCAAATCAAACAGGAATCTCACCAACCCAATAGAGGGCTGGCCGATAATAAAGGCTATCTTCCCAAGCCTTTAAAGCTCTCTTCTTCCAAAGACACTCCCTTATCTGAAGCCTCTGGCTTCCCTTGAGAGGGTATAAACATCTTCCTATACAGCAGGGTACCCTTTGACACTAAGAGGAAAGCACAACTCAAGATAAGTTGAAGAGGCTTTTATGTCTAATCTCAGTAAGCATTCAGAGGCTGTGAATGTCTTTTTATCCTGAGTTGTTGAGGTTTGTTTTGTTTTTTTGGCTGGGAGCACATTTTGCTTGGAGTTTTATTACATCCCTCATGGCTTTTTTTTTTTTTTTTTTTTTTTTTTTTTTTTTTCAGTGTAGNNCTTTTTTTTTTTTTTTTTCCAGATGAGCTGTCAGTGCAGTACTTGTTTGGTCAAGACTTGTGTTTACTTGGCATCTTCAGTACATAAACCCAGTGCTGTTTGCATGGCTTCCATGCAGCCAATTCTGCTAATATTTTAAGGTTCTGACTAATGTGGCTTGAGGGTAAATGTTTTCTGACTTTAACATTGTATCTTGCTCACAGGAGCAAAGTCTGATGACTTCCTTTCATTGGCAGAGGTTTCAACTTTGTCAATTCACTGCTATACCTCATTAGAGGTTTTTTTAGAAGGTGTCAAAGATTTTTCCTCTATTTTTTTTCATAACTGTTGGGATCCCATCATCAAACAGCTTATAGAAAACCCAGCTCACTTCATAGAAATGCATCAGGGTATCTGTGTGCTGAAGGCAAGACCCCTGTGCTCCCCTTGCAATAATAATCTCCTCTTCCGGGAGTGCTGATCTCCCATGTGCTCTCCAGAACCTCTTCACTGGTCCTTGTTTCATGTCCATTGCCAGCCACCCTTCTCCTGGCTCAGGCAGAGCAAATGAGGGCTCATTCAGAGCCCAGCTTGAGTGGCCCCACTGCTGTCCTCAGGGATGGAGGCTGAAGGATTTGTGAGGTGCTTTGTGCCAGCCCAGGACTGGATGCTCTGCTCCTGCTGCCCTCCTGACTTGTCTGGCTGGGAAGATTCTGGAATTGGCCTTTCCCTCCCAGCAGCAGTGCCAAAAGCCTGGCTGCTGCTTGCTGGGAACCTGCAGTTCCAGATCAGCTCCCTACAGCCCAATTTTTCTGTTTGCAGGAATGCACGAGTGATGCACAGATGCTCTTTACCTCTTCATTAGGTTTGATTAGATAGCATTTGCACTCTGCCATCTAAGAGTGTGCCACTTTCTGATATAATTAGTGTTCCTCCAATTAGGATAAATGGCTGTTTCATTACTTTTAAGTGGATCGTTAAAGTGCCGTTCCTGTCTTCTGCCTCTGGAGCTGACAAGGATGCCTACACACTCCTTTTTGCAAAGTTAAACCCAATTTCAGGAGGCTTATGGGGAAGGTGATGTACCAGGGCAGATGTTGCTCAGGGCTCCTGCTGAGAGCAGTTCCTGGGTAGTTGATTTTCCTACTGTGCTTGATACTCTGACTTGTGAAACAGAAATGCCTGATTGCTAAGACACCTTTTGAAGAAGTTCCTAGAGGCATCAAAACCTGGGAATTATTTAAAACATGTATTAATAAGCTTCTGTTGCCAAGTGAATTCTTGCTATGACTGTGGAAGTGTGTGGTTGTGACGAGGAAAACACAGAGATTGTGGCTTATCAACAGCAGTCCTAGGGTCTTTGTTTTCCCATCCCACATTCAGCCACAAGGATGTCTTCTCTCCAGGGGCCATGCAGTTTGCCTGGAACTTGGGTGTAGCAGCCCTTTTTGTTTCTCCAAGAGGCTGTGCAATTCCTTAATCATTAGATACTGCTGTGTTAAAAACACCATTTTCTGAGAACTAGAGGGCAGATTTCTGGCCCATGTCAGAGAATTGTGACTCACATTTTGGGAAGGGACAGAGACATCTCTTTTTTTAAGGGAAATTTGAGTTGTGAGTCACTGTGCTGGTCCTTTTCTGTAATTTTTTCCTTTCTAGATGTGGAATTCATAGACAGCTGTATATTTTAAAAATGCTTAAGGTCACATCTGCAGAAGAATAATTTTGATAACTTTGAATGCTGTAAGTCAGAAGCTAGTCCAGCTCTGAGATCATCTGATTTGCTCCATCAAGATCTAATACTGTTTTATAAAATTTCTCAATAAGGGCTAAGATTTTGGAAAACAAAGATAATACTTCTTGCTGCAGGATTAATCTACTCAAGATGTAGTAAAAATGCATTTTTAAAAAAACCTAAGCTATCTGTGGAACTCCCCAGGTATCTTTCTATTGATGAAGCTGGGTCAGATCTTAGATTGCTTAAAATGTAAAAAGCCTATTTGTTTTTCTCTGTGTTTTTGTTTTCCTCTAGTTTTCTCTGATTTTCAGGCCCTTTTGTTCTGTTCTGACTTGTGGTCCCTGGTTCTCTTTTTACCACGACATAATTGTGTAAGACTTATCCTCCCCAGTTCATCCAGCTCACAACCGTGCAGATATTTCTCAGGTTCACATCTCAGATGACTCATCAAAGCCAAAACATTCATTAACCAGTCCCCAACTTACTGACTGGGTTTATTTCTCGTCAGTCTGAAAGCAAAAATCAGTCAAAGATGTTTTTCCCATCCTTCTCAAAGTCAGTGGCTATCAAGCAGGTGGGCTGCAACCTTTATCCCCTTCAATGACTTCTCAGTGGGTAGATTGAAACATGCAGAGCAGTCACAAAAGCCAAGTGGGAGCTAGGCAGGAGGGATTAGATCTTGAGGAATTTTATTTAATTAATCTTTCTGCTAAAGTAATCATATCTCACTTCTCAGACTCTTACCCTTCTAGGTCATGTTTTCTCTATCAAACTGTGAAGTAACACACGGAATTATATAGCCTTCTTGGTATCTTTGATTTAAAATAAGAACATAAATAATTCTGAAGTGACACGAAAGTATAAATAGATGGAGCAAGAAAATATTTACTGCTGTGTAAACAGCTCTCAGTCTGTCAGAGATGCTTGCAGCTGCTGGATCTCGGTGGGAGGCAGCCTGAGCCTTGCACCTTGAGCCACTTGTGACAAAGGTTTGCATTGATCCCAGACTCTGCTTTGAAAACTGAGGCTCGATACATCTCTAGTCTTTGCAGGAAGTCAGAATAAACCCAGCAGCTGAAAACCCAGTCTGAAATGTATGCTGGTTTTGCTGTGCAGGGTGTTTTGGTGGTGTGGCAGCTCTAAGGGAGGAGGATTCTGGCTCCAGGCACACATTCCAGGAGAACAGAGCGATATTTTGCAATGCCCCATTTCAGTGGCTCAGGCACCAAACACATTGGGGTGGATCATCAGGCACTATTAATGCATGTATTCTGGAGCTCCCAAGATGAGACCTGGCCTCAGGTTCATAGGTTCAGGCAGGATGTGCTGCTTTGTCATGCCATTGAAGCACAGTCAACAGGATATGGGGAGATCTCCATCCTCAGTAAGGGCTACCAAAGGGTCACTGGAAGAAAAGCTGCTTCTTCATATGTGGAGTACAAGTGGATCCCTTCAGAGTGTCCCCTGCTAAGTTTTTCCTTCAAAGGGATAAACCCAAGGTCAGGGAGCAATGAGTTACTGAGTTAAAAACTTGGATTCTGAGGCCATCTGGGAAGTTTACAGCATGGCAGTAGCGAGGGTGAGGCTTTGCTGAGAAGAGCTGCTGTTGTGCTGCTGTTGATGCAGGTCTGTTCAGTGAATTTCCTCACCCATTGCTGTGTCTCATGAATGTGAAGCATGAACCAGTTTCTGGATAAATGTCCTGCTCCCATGGGAGAAGAGACATCTGAGAAATACCACATTTCTCTGAAAACTGAGAAGGCAGAACAGCCCAGCCATAATGGTTACTTGCAGCAACCTACTTTGTAAAATATTTTTTCCTCCTGATAGGTCCCTATTTTACAGTGTCAGGCCTCTTTCCCAAGGGCTTGCAAATACCGAGTACATGCAAACCTGAGTCATGGATCCTTCCTAAACCTTGGACCCTGCAAGGAGCCTATGGAGAGTAACTTGAGTGGCAGAAATTATTGTTTACTAATAAGAGTGTCCCTGGTGTAGCTCTTTGAGGTCAGTCAGTGGTGTCTGTGCCTGTTGGATGAGAAGGATAAAGCTTGTGGAGTGCTGCTGCTGCCTCCTCACTGCAGGATCAGCAGGATGGACTAAAGAGGTGCATCTCTGGTGCCTCTGGCAGCTTCCAGCAAGTATGTTGGAGCTCTGTAGAAAACTGCAATTATTGTTCTTATTCCTTGGGCTTGATACAACTGGGCAGCCCTTTTATCTCTCAGGAATTTTAGGACTGTAATACATCAGCCTAGTGAGTTGTGCAGAGGAGGTGTCAGGCTCTGTAGCTGTATGCTCTGTAGTGCTGTAACATGGACAAGATAGTTTAGCTCTGTCCCTTCAGCTCACTCCAAACTATGTTATAACCCATCCTGAAGCAGGACCCCCTTTCCTGTGTGCCCTCCCTCCTCGCAGGGCATGGATGTGTTCCCAGCGTGTGCGCCGTGGTTGGCCACCTGCAGCCTGGCCTGCCTCTCTCTTCAGGGTCAGGCTGTTGGCTGACTGGGTCAGTCTTCCCCAAATCATTTACTGCAGCCACTCTTAAGCATTTTATAGGCCTTCCTCTTTATGGCTCAGCTTGCAGGTTGCTTATTTCTCCCTCACAAGGCGTACGCTCCGCGTTCTGTCGGCACACGTGGCCTGGTGTGGAAACAGTCACGGTGCCAAATCCTCTAAATATTGTAAAATTCCAAGACCCAGTCCAGGTCTCCTAAAATAGCATGTCTGAGCAAACTTCCTGGGGCTTTTTAAACAGCCCTCTGATGTGTGTGCTGGGGTATGAATGGAACTGCGGATTTCTGAAGTGTCAAGGGGGCAAATGTGTGTGTACCCAAATGAGAATATTATGAATGAGTCTCTTCAGAGAAGAACACTGATGAAAAGGACACTGTTAGCAAAAACGACCACAGAAGTATGAGCAAATACTCGAAAGGAAGAACACCCAGGGGGAGTGGGTTCCCACTTTCTAGTGAACTACACTATTTTCTTTTCAGAAGTCGTGCTAAATAGGAAAGATTTTCCAGTTTTAGCAAAAAACTGAAGTAATGTCTGTCCTTAGAGTAAGTTCTTCTGGGTATGAAGACAAGTCCCAGTGTACTTCCATGGCCATAGGATAAGCCTATGGATTTGTCTCTTAGGAGGAGTTAAGTAAATTAAAAAAGGCCAAGGTCTTATCTCTCTTCTGTGTTTACATTGCTTCATCAGCATGTTGTTTAATTGTCTCTCAGTTTTAATATCTTTACAATGACAGCATCCCCATGATACAGGGCTTGTGCTGTCTTCTCTAAAAAGATGAAAAAGTGAGGCATGAAGAGGGTGATTTGCACAAGATTCTTTAGAAGTTGAATTTGTCTCCCTTGTTTCAGGTTATTGGCCTCTTCTACCATTCTTTGTCTTCCATATGGTCATCCACAGTATGAATAGAAGGTGAGCTGACAGGGAGCCCTCTGTAGTAATGCAACTCCTCTTCCTTCACACTGAAAACTTCTGTTGGCTTCAGATACAACTTTTCTGCAGCTTTTGTTGCTATTTCTGCTTCTCTGGGTTCTTCAGCTCTTTCAAATCAGACTAAAGATCTTTTCTAACCTTTTCTTTCATAAAGTGATTTGTTTCCATCTTCAGCGAGGAGGTGAGGAGAATTGCACAAAAATAGAAAACAGGACAGAAAACTGCATGGGCTCTTCTAAAGTATGTCTCAAGTTTAGGAACAAAAAAGAAGAAATTCCTCCTTTATTTAATCTAACCAAGCTCTGTCATTCCCAGCTCGGGTCTGCTCTCCATCAAGTCACATTCCAAAATTGCTCCTGATAAAGAATTGTAAAGACAGAACTGAGTGAAATACCACTGGCTCTGTCCTAACTGACATCCCACATTTTTCCTCCTGCTGGATGTGTCCCTGAAGGGTATCAAGGGATTTGGCAAAGGTGATGTGTGTTCTGGATTTCTCTTTGTTCCACACCAGCCTGCATTTTCCCTCGTGCCATGAGGTCTGTCAGGGGCAGCACTGGCTGCTACAGCTGAAGACTGAGCTGGCTTTTTCTTAAAAGGTCTCTGGTAGGAGAAGTGCAGTCCAGACTTCAGAGACATGAGGAAGAGCTTTCATCAATCCATGGCTTTTCTCTGAAGCCTGGGTAGTGAGTATGGTGGACATACCTCAGTAAATGGTTAGCACATCTTTCCTAACTTGTATTGAATCACACAGACATTCATGGTGCTTGTCAGCTGCTCTCAGTCCTCCCTTAAAGCACAGGATGGGCTTTTCCTGGGTGGCTGCAAATCTGTTTGTAACAAAAGATGGGGCAGGGATGTTTGATGGTGTGGAGCAAGGGAGGTTACAAAAAGGAGTTGCAAAGCAGTTAAAGTTTGAAATTAAGAAATCTGACACTGAAAAGTGCAAGACTGCTTCCAAGAGGCAGTTGGAATGCAGCTTGAAGGCTGTTCTCCCTAGGAAAGGAGTGAGAAATTCAAGGCCTGCTTTTTGGGAGTGTTGAATGCTTATGTCAGGAGGGCTGCAGGTGCTAAGGCTCTTATACAAAGCAAGTGATTCACCCTGGCATTTCTCACCATCCCAAAGGGAAAGCTGGGTGTATGGGCCTGAGGTTTTCCTTTCAGATGAGTTAAAGGAAATACATTCCAGAACTCTGGATCTTTGGAAAAAAGGAGGTCATAGTTAGGATGGTTTTGATCATTTCTCATACTTTGTACAATTTATTGTTTCAATTCTTTTTTTTCTTATTGATGTCAAATTCTTAGGCTTCATTGTTTTGAAGCAACATATCCAAATGGCCCATTCCAAAGATTTTTCATGATCACTGATGAATTTTAATATCTGAGAGTTTTCAAAATAGAGTTCGTGCATTTCAAATTACCTGGCCTTCTTCCTATTCTCCCTACTCCATTGCTCACGTCCCCACTGGTCCATCTTCATGAGGAATGTCCTTATGGTGCCATATGTCTTCCATGGTTTTTGCTATCATTCATAATTTGCAAGCCCTCATCAGAAATATCAGACCATGTGGGTACCAGAAAAGTGTTAGCAACTCCCAGTGAAATGTCCAGTGGATTCTTGCTCCCATCCTGAATAGGCTCAACCTGCTGACACTCAATGACTCCTCAGCTGCCTTCTCCTCCCTGTAAAACCAGTTCTGCCCCACATGGGCAGACTGGTAGCACGTTAAGTGGAGGCCTTATGCTGTTAATTAGTTCTGCAGATTAATTGAAGACTTTCATTTCCAAGGTAATAAAAATACCTGTTGTAAAACTGCTACTAAACTGAGCAAACAGACCTAAGAGCTTTGCCAAACCTGAGCTGTGTTCCCAGGGCTGCCCGTGACCAGAGGTACGTAACTTCATCCTCTCTGCCTCAATTCCTCCATCTTTAGAGAGGAGATAATAACATGCACTCATCTTTATACAACACTTCGAGGTTCACTGCTACAAGGTCCCACATGTGCCAAATATGTGGTTTGACATTGCACCTGATCTCTATCCTGAAATTACATTGCCAATCCAACTTTTAGGAACAGCATCAACAGGCTTCACGACTTGAAGTACTTCACTTTAGGTAGCAGCATGAACAGCCTGGTAGGTACAACCCTGATTCAGCACTCCCCCCAAATCTGCAAATCTGCCATCTCAAAGTGTTGTTCTGCATGAGGGTTCTCCGTTTGCTCCACTGCTGTCCATCACTGCCCTCCCTGCAGGCTTGAGGCAGCCTGATTTCTTACACTGCGGCATCTTGTAGATGCTGATCAAACCAGTGCAATGACTTCTCATAAATCCAGTTTTGCAAGAGACTGGTGAACTGGTAAAAATACTCTAAATAGCATTTGGGATACACTAAATAATGAGTGAAGCCTTCTTTGATATTTACTGATGTTTACATACTATGTAATTATTATTATCATTGAAAATCCCAACTTCCTCTCTTTGAACATAATGTCTAAACAGGAAAAAGCTAACCTTCCTGTTTGGATAATTGTTAGTTTCAGAAGAAATATATATTTTTTTCTCTCTTGCTTGCAGTTCTCAAAGATTTTATTTTTAATACAAATGAAAAAGACAAACAATAGGCTATCTAAAAGGAAGGAAAACCACATGTCTGAAACAAACAGAGTCTGCTATGAATAGATAGTCTTTGCACTATGAAATAACTCATGTCATACCTACATTCTGACTTTTGCACATTGGGAAAGGAAATGTAGACTTATTTTTGGCACCCACTACACTGTATATACACAATACAGAAGGCAAAGTTAAGGTTAGAGAGGGAAGAGAAGCCTCCTGTCAATCTGTACAAACAGAGAGGAAGAATCATGTAGGGAGTTGGCCTGGCCCAACAGTAATTTCTAGATATGATGCAAGGCTGAATTTAAACTTTTGGTACCTGCTTGGCATACAGCATTCTCTAGTTCAAGTCAGTGCTAATAGTGGCCTTTTTGGGCAAATCTCAGCTCCTAAACTTTGCTTTCGCAGCTTTTGTTTAGTTAAGGGAAATACTGGTGCAGCAGCACCTGCAGCTGTGTTTCAGGTGTGTGTGGAACCTTTGATGGCTGCCAGGAGCAGCACAGTGAGACTGAAGACCGAGGTGCTCAGCTCATCTTTGGGAGGCAGAAATCAGAAAACAGGTAACTGAGAGCTGAGTGTGAAAAAGTGCTCGTACCAAAGGCAGAAAGAGCTGCTTGGCATTCCAGAAAGGTTTCATACCTTCCCAGAGCCTGACAGGCAGCCTAATGGAACAATCACCAGGAGAGGCTTTGTGAGGACTGCTGATGTCAGTTTGTCAGTATGGGAAGTGTTTGTATTGTCACTTCTCCTTCACATTACTTCACTGCAGTCAAGGCTCTAGTCCTGCTGATCCCAATTAACAGCAACTACTAAAACATCTTGCATGAATGGAAGAGGATATATGTGATGTAAGATCACTGCCCACAGAGGGCTGAGAAGCTGGAAAGGCCTGTCTTTTCTCCATCATCTTCCTAAAGTTCTTTATTCCAGGCCTGACTAATTTAGATCTTCTTCAAAGAAGAGCAGAAGTCCTGAAATAACTGGATGACTTCTTGGCTCTTATATTCACAGACTGCATGATTATCCACCATCTTTTGATCTTGTAAAAAGTGTGAAAATGTGGTCTTACAGGGTCAAATACCAGACCTTTACAACTGTTTTCTAATGGGGTTTTTTTTACATCAGTCTCTGATTTTGGAAGCCTTATTTTACAGAACTGCCTGCTTACTGTTGGCAGTACTGTACAAGTGCAAAGAAACCCCGCCAGTATCTGCTCTAGCTATTTTCAGGTGAACCTCCTTACTACCTTAGGGCACTATGCCTGCTTATGTTTTTAGAGTCAGACCCTAAAGATCTGTCTTGTTCCTTGTCTGTCTTTGTTTGCTGCATGTTTCCCCTTCTCACAGAACCCAAGTGTGTACCCTTCCCAACTTTGTGCTTTCCCAGAGATTCTCACATGAGGCTTCTTCTCCATTTGCAACCACTCCCTCCTGCCACTCAGCTGTGTCCTGCTCTCCATCTGTATTTTCCCAGGTATGGGCCTTGCTTTGTGATTTCACTGGACTGGAGCTCCAGCAAGAAGAGAACATGTTAAACACATTGTAAAATAATGGGCACCACATGAAATCGAGAAGGTGGGGCCCAATGATCTGAAACGCAGATGGTCACAGGCAGGGAGAAGAAGAGCTGCCATGGTGAAAAATAAAAAGACCCAGAAGTCAGCAAATGAGCTGAGTTAATGCTGTGACACAAGAAAATTAAAGGCAGAGTTTTCACTGGGTTTCTGGGCAATGTGTGTAGGAGTGTCCCAGACAAGATTGAGTTCTCTGTAGTCTTATCTATGCTCTTGTTCTCCACACAGATATTGGGGTGGGAGCAATGCTGGGTACCAGCTGTTAGTAGTTAGATCTATCACCTTGTTAATTAACAACATGATCCATCTACCAGCAGGTGGAACAGTCTCTCTGACTGAGATTAACAAGTAAAATTGGACTTCACTGAGAGCACCGTGCATGTCAGATGGCAGGGCATGCTTCATTTCACTGTGTGTGAAACAGAAATAATAACATAAAATGTGAAATAATAAGAGGGCACACAATTGTTTGATTCTGTAAGTCTCCATAGGGGTATGGGGCTCTGGTCCTGAGTGCCTGGACTTCGAGGAGGAGCCCATGCAATCCTTGGACTCCTGACAGGCTGGCTAGACATTGCTGTTGGGCAATACTGCCCACTTGACCTGTTGGTGCTTATAGTATCTATTGCAATAGCAGGAATGGGCTTTTGCTATTGAGTATCTGAGCTGATACCATGGGGAACTGAGTCACTGTCCTCCCCTGTGCTGCTACAGCAAATAAAGTCACCAGCTTCCATCTTAGTATCTTGCTTTAGAGCCAGTGCCACGCTTCACACGCTATTCTGGACCCTCTCCAACAAGTTAATGTTTTTCACTGAGGAAGGTGAGTAAAACTGATGAGAGTATCCTTAACTAAGGAGCCATAAAATTCTAATAGAGCAGTAATGTTCCCAGTGAGCCTGAAGGAAATCTGATCAATACTTATGAGGTTGAGGCTCAATTTATGGCCTTAATTCATCAAGCATAGTCATTCTCCATTTTTGTACAGGATGCTTTTGTGGTTCCTGCTGAGTAGAAGGGATATAAAGTCAGCACAAGCCCTTTCTCAACAATTCCCCAGGTTTTGTCATTTAAGATAGGTGACTACAGAGGTGGTGATCATGGTCCTATGATCTATTTGAAGGCAATTTTTCATCATATAGGACAGACTGTATGAACTGTTCTGAGAATCTCAGGCTTGGAATGGTTTCACAGAGAGTAAAAAATAAAGTTATTTTGGATCTCTCTTAAATTTGACACTGCAGTTATTTGCCTGCAAACCACTCTACAGTCAGGAATGGTTCAGTAGCACATTCTCCAAAAATCCTTTTACTGCTTTTTGTAGACACCTTGCAGTACAATTTTCAAGATAGAGGCTGGACTAATTCTACATTTCTAAGCTGCATCTGTGGAAGAAAGAAGTTTTCCCATCTGCTTCCAGCACAGTTGTGATGGCTTTAAGTTTTGAAACTGATTAATAAGCACAGAGTCTGACAACAAAATTTCATCCAAAGGTTTTATTAAAACCTGTATGTAAAAGGTCAGACCTTTCCAAAGCTTGAAGTACATGCAAACCTTATGTCATAAGCATGAAATAGACAGCAGCATTTCAAATTAAATGGAAAAGCCTTGGTTTAAGCCATCTGCTGTGTTTGCTTGTCATTCCTGCATACACAGGTTAGCAGGAGAATGTTTTAAGTATCTGAAATGGTAGGAATTTTATGTAAATACACAGTAGGGTCCTAAGTGGAGAGGGCTCTAAATTAACACTTGACCGAAAATATTTTGTGATACTCATTCAAATATAATTTCTAAAGGGTGCTTTTAAAATCCCCAACTCTTAGACCATGCACTGATCCATAGACTGACCACCTGGACCTGCAGATGATCTTTGTACAGAGTCATTCCTGCTTTGGCTATCTGCCAGTGGGTTTTAAGTGAAATACTCCCTGGTATAGCCTCTGCATTTCAAGGATGCCTGTGAATATCTGCACTGCTTGACGGGACAAAAGGAGAAAGAGCTGGACATTTTCAGAGAAATGTAAGAAGTGTAGAGAACTGAAATGCCCGTGGTGGCTTTTCTGACGGCTCATGGGGGGCTCTGGGAAGCCAGGGCTGCTGGTGCCTTCCCAACCCTCTCCTTTCTGCAGGATTTTCCCCTTCTTCCAGCAGCTGCAGTGGCAGGAGGCAGGAGGGGGCTCAGGAAAGCCGGGCTGTTACCTGAGCCAACAGCGACACCCAGGGCTCCTCCACAGTCAATCCCTCCTTTCATCTGCAACCCTGTGCCCCATGTCGGCTGGAAAATATTCCAATGCTTAGCTCTTTTTGCCTTCCTGAATGACTACACTGATTGAGAAGGAAGAGGTATTTTGCTGTAGTAATTTTATCAATAGAAATCGTGTATACTGTGCTGAGAGTAAATTAGATCAGCCACAGGCACATCTATATTCCAACGACTGCATTCACACAAAGTGGATTACACTCTTTTCATCTCTATCAAAACAGTTAAGATGATGTTATTTGTTTGCAGCTAAAGTCGAGGCAGACAAAAAAACTCTCATTCCTTCATCACTGCATCAAAAAACCCCACTGAAATCACACTGAAATTATTTTGGTAAGCTTTTGTTCAATAAATGCACAAACAGAGGTTAACAATACACTCAGGGAGTATGTGAGGATCGGAATAATAAGTGCAGGTTCTGTAACAGTGAACACTGGCTCAGACTTTTATTAAAATGACCCTAAATAACCCCTTGAAGACACATACCTGAGCAGACAGTGGTAAAATAATTAGAGAAGGAAGAGGTCACCAGGCATTAATGGCTCTAGGAAAACATTTCAATAGAAGCAGGAAAACAGCTTAGAATTGATCAGAATGCAGGGTGAGCTGAGGACAACCCAAATTACACAGGACAGTTACAAAGTACCGGTGTATTTCCCACTCCCAGAATGCAAAAGCCCTGTCACCAGGGTGGGTACAGCCTGCACAGCTGCTGAGCCAGTTTCTTGTTTGCTCTCCAAGCCAGGCTTGCTTCAGATCCATAGGGAATACCTGTTCCTCCCTGCAGGGCAGGAGACAGCTCAAGGGAAGAAGCACCAAAGCTGAAACAGCAGCAAGTGATGTAGAGCAAAGATCATAGTTTGACCTCCAAGCAAGAGTTGTGGAGAGAAAGGGCATGAATTAAGTCCAAAGTTTGTATGTTCCAGCTGAGCTGAGCTTAACTGAGTAGAAAACAAACAAATGAAATCTGTGTTACACCAATATAAAGCATAAAGGTGCAAAACAGTGATTGTACCATGAAACAGAGCATGAGAAGTTACCAGTGCAGCAAGCACAGGAGTGAGCAGCCCAGGAAGCACAATGGTCAGGCTTGGCAGTGCCTGAGAGCACTTTTGGTCATTCCTGGACAGTACCATGGGCTCTCTTTGAAAAAACAACCATGAGCAGCCTTCTCTGGCTGAAACAGACCATTAAGTAAGCAGTACTCCAAAAATCAGGACTAAAGTGCCTGAAGATGCACCCAAAAGGTGAAGCATCTGTGATTCATTCAATTCTTCTGAAAATGTCCACAAAACAATCACAGTTTCATATATTTGCTGGTTACTTCATCTGTATGTTCTGTAGGATTTATACTGAAACAGTTATCATTCTGCATATCTTTTCAAGGAAAGATGAAGCCAACTTCTGTTTATTCCCGCCATGGCACAGTTGGAAATGGGATATTTGCCAGGAACTCACAGTGTCAATGTGAGACAGTTGCTACAGTCTGCAGCTCTACACCACTGGTTTTCCTTTGCACTTTTTTGTCCTGCAAAATCTGGCAAGAAAGTTTATCTAAAAACCAGTCCACATCTTGATAATCTTCAGGCCACCGCAAATACTGACTCCTTTGTAAGAAGTTTCGAAGTGGTTTGTGTTTCATCAGCTGATACTGAGAAAGTGACCCAACCACTACCACAATGAGGACATCTTTCAGATCACAGAAGTACCTGCTCTGAGCAAAATTAAAGGCTTCCACACACCACCCATCTTTGAGAAACTGCTTGGTCACAATGCAAATTGTTTTCCTGCTGTTCCAAATGGCATCACGAATATTGTTGATATGTTCTTCCCCAGGCAAGAAATCTCTTTCCTCAAAACACAAGGTAAATCTGTTTTTATCAAAATACTGTGAATCCAGGTGCTGTAGCAAAGAATTCTGGACCCATTCAAAGTCATTTTTGCTGTAGCACAGATATGCATCATATTTGTATTCACTTTTATCTGCTACTTGTGGCTGTCTGTCTATCACTCTTTTGATGATGGTTTTGTACCAGATGAAACAAATCCCCCGGCAGCGAGTAAAAACAATGACTGCCACCAGAAACACGAGGACAGTGACAGAGAAGAAGATGAATAATGAGAATCTGAGTGTCTGCTGGAGTTCATCCTCATCACAATCATCGTATGTCAGATGTGACAGTGGAACCCCTTCAAAGGCAGGGGGGTACACACAGTACCTGTCAGACTGGGAGCCAGCCAGGGTCACATTGGTTTCATTCAGCCACACTAGCAGGCTCTTTAAAGAACAGTCACAGACATAGTTATTATGTGTTATATCCAGAATGCTCAAAGTCATAAAGACTTCAGGCTCAGGGGAAAACAGTTGGTTTCCAGATAAGTTTAGGTTTGTTAGGCTTTGTGGGAAAAGCCCAGGAGAAAGATGAGACAGCAGGTTGGAAGCCAGGTTAAGTCTTTTAAGAGATGTTAGACCTCCAAAAATCTCCTGTGGAAGAGCACTAAGGTAGTTGTTATTCAGATGGAGAACTTGAAGTTTGGGCAGTGCCCCAAACACATCCAAACATAAATCTCTCTCCCACACCAGCTGTAACATATTTTCACCTAAATCTACGTATATTAACTGATTGTTTTCTCTAACATTGGCACTTTTCGTGCAGTAAGAGAACCGGTTCTGTTTTAAGAAGATATATTGCAGATCTGGAATTTGGAAAAGAATATACAAGTCACCCAGGTTTGCCAACCAATTTCTTTCTAAATCAAGGTGTGTTGCAGTTATTGCTTTGTCAGTCACAGACATTAGCTTATTGTCACCGAAAAAGGCAGTGGTCAGATGTGGAAAGGAAGGGAGTCTTTTAATGGCATTGTCTCGGAGATCAATTATTTTCAGATTTACTAATTGCATGAATGATTTGTCAGCAATCATCCCAATATGATTTTGCTGTAAATCAATATACATGACACTACGTAGACCCTCAAATGTATAATCGTACAACTCACCCAAAAGGTTACTTGAAAGATTGAGAATTTTTAGGTTGCCCAAGCCAAAGAATGCTTGCCTTTGGATTTGATTTATCTTGTTTTTGAAAAGGTTCAGCAATTCCAGATTACCAAGACTTTGAAAGACTAAAGAATTGAGAGAGAAAATGTAACCCTGTGAAATATCAAAGAACCTAAGATTACTTCTTCCTAGTCCTGCAAAAGTATAATTATCTGGGTTTTTTAAGTTATCAAAGCCAAATCCCGAACCCATTATATGAGGGCTGAATAGTAAAGAACTGATTTGAGTCCCTTTAATGGCTGTAAAGAGATACTGGACTTCCTCTGTGCTCCAGCCATTGTTACTAAGGTCTAGTGAGCTAAATGTAATATTTTTGAAAGGATTGGGGCACTTGGTCCAGGCCACTTCTTCTGTCTCGTACAAATGATTAGAACCGAGGTTAAAAAATAAAAAATGTTTTCCTTGGAAGCTGGTAAGATTGGTTTGACAAAAGTTGGATATCTTGTTCAATTTCAGGTTCACACTTTTCAAGGCTGTTAGATTATAAAATAAGGGATGAGGATGAAGTTTTGTGATTTCATTCCCTGAAAGATCCAATTCTTCTAACGACCTCAAATCTTGCAAGTAACGTTCTTCCAGGATGGAATCTCCAAGGTAGTTGTGGAACAGACGCAGGACAGTCAGGCTTGGCAAGCCCACAAAAGCATCAAGGTCCAGCTGAAGAATCTTATTGTCTCCCAAATCTAAGACACGAAGGTTTGGCAGGTTCCTGAATGCTTCTTTTCCTATGGTGACAGGAGGGATAAACTGGGTTCCAATTTCCAACAGCAGCAAGTGCTCCAGCAGTGGAAACGAAGCCGCAGTCACTTGTCTGATAGAGTTGTAAGTTAGGAAAAGCTTCACTGTATCCTTTGGCACAGCTGGAATGTCTGTGAGGTTGCAGAAAAAATATATGGAGACTTGGGCTTCTGAGTAGCACCTTCTAGAGGCGCACACCCCACTAGCCAGTGACAGGCCAAAGGCAAGGAGCAGCTGATGGCACAGCATCGTGAACCTGTGGGAAAGAAAGTGACTGCAGTGAGAATTAGTTCTGCAGTGGGCTGTCTCTGCAGTGAGTTGTGGGGCACATCTTTAACAGCTGTAGGATAGAGGAATAATGTCAAAGGACGAATACTAACCTCTTTTTTGACCTAGCATGCATTTTTAAAGGGAACATTATAAGCAGTAACATATATAATGTTTGTGACTACAAGATATTGCAGGTTACTAAAAAAGACACAACTAAACATACAGCAGGTCATTAAAGATCTTGTTTACTTTTTTACTTTTCTTTTTGCTTGAACCATGAAAATAAAACACCAAGTTACCCTTTCAATATTTGATAACTATTATATTGGTTCTTCTTGACACCATAAGGTGTTTAGCACAAAGAGTTTTAAATTACATTTATCTTTCTGACTTTTACATTTTCATCCCAGATGAGTGGCTGCTTTTCAAGTTTGGACAAAATCACAGCATCATCAAAAGCAGTGAGAGGAGAAAATACTTTGAAAAGCAATATTTAATGGACATGTGTACAATAGACAGCTAGAAAAAGCTCAAAATGTTTAGAGTGCAAGAATTAGAAAATATTGGCTTTAAATTTTAAAATACAGTTTTATTTTTATTATGAGAATATTTAAAAAGGGGAAATATTTTTAGACATCTTTTCTTCTACATTGACCCGCCTTTCCACATTCTTGTAAGCTAAAAAAATATCTAACAATTTTTTAACAGTTGTTACAGTCTAGCTCTGCTCTGGTTTAGTGACAAGCAAGATTTCACCTGTAAACTCTTTGCTCCCTTTCTGCCTGAGTTATTACCTTCTCTCCTGAATCCTTGGGCAGGAGAGGGATGCTGGCAGTAAGAAATGCCTCTTACTGCTCTTATGAGGACAGCAAAGATTTGTAATTTAGCAGAATCCCACCATGCAGCAGTTTATGCAACCCTTCACCACTGTACATCAGCATGTAAAGCCTTTTGGGAAGGATTTCTTCCCACAAAAATGAGGATCACCCCATTCAATTACATGTCTGTGCAGAGACATGAAGGGGGCTGTGTACATGCTTCATTCAGAGAATCACAGAGTCACAGAATCTTTAAGGTTGGAAAAGACCACCAATATCACTGAGTCCAACCTTTGACCAAACACCACCATGCCAGCTAAACCATAGCTCTAATTGCCAAATCCAGGTGTTTCTTGAACACTTCCAGGGATGGTGACTCCACCACCTCCCTGGGCTGCATCTTCCAATGTTTAATCAACCTTCCCGTGAAAAAAATTTTCCTGATGTCCAATCTGAACCTCCCCCGTGGTGCTTGAGTCTGTATCCTCTTATCCTGTCAACTATTGACAATATTCATTATTGAAAACCAGGGCACTGAAGTTTAGAGACCCACAGCCTAGCATGTGAGATTTTGTTTCCTTCTACTGCACTGATGCCAGAAGGGGTAAGCAGTAAAGGGAAGGGGGAAAGTGGGAAGGCTCTGAGTCATCTGGAACTGACCTTCACTATTGTACTCCATTTTTAACTGATTTTGCTAACCTGGTTTCAAACCACCCAGAAACCTTCACTAGCACAGCAAAAGAGGATGGGAACTGGCAGTACCTGAAAGTGGATGTTGTAGCAGTGCCTGTGTCTCTCAGCAGAGCTGTGTTTGCCTCAGGACACCCAGAGACTGTCAGTCAGCAGGGCTGGGAGTAAAGCTGAAAAGGAGGGCTCACACTGCCTCTTTTTGTTATTCCTGCCTGAGTAGCAACTCTCCCCTGGAGATTTAGAGAGCCCTCGCCACTCCCCTTTCCACACCCCCAACCAAAACGCACTGGATTTCACACAAACAAAGAGTGGGTTACATACCCTGCTTCTGTCCTTGCTGGGGCTCAAGGCTTGCTTTTTAAGAGAGTGACCTGGAAAGGAAAATGTCAGTCTCAGAAGTGGTTTTGTGCAGCATTCAGCAGCATGCTCGCTCTCCTCAGCTGCCCCCAGTGCTTCCATCACAGCAAACTAAGTCAAAACTGAGCCAGCAAGTGTCAGTGGGAGAGAACAGGTAGGAACTGGGTGTGCTTAGGAAAATGAGCAGCAGCTCTAAGTGGTCGTCAGTTGTCAGCCATAGGTTTTGGGTTCCTGGGTAGCCTTCAGAGAAGACCAGTCTGATATTATCATCACAAAGATTTAGAGTTTAAAAATGCTTTTAATAACCTAGTGCAGTGACCATGATATCCTTCTAAGAGGATCCTTCCTTGATGGTGACACAGTCAGAGGAATTGTGTGCCCACCACAGGAGAAGACTGCTTGAAATAATTCCACAAAGATGAAATCCTGTGACCAAGAATACCAGTCATTTAGGAGTGGATAAAAAGATAAAGACAGATGTAAAGTTGGTAAGATTTTCATATCTGCACCAAAAAGCAGAAAAAATAAGTGAATTTTTCACTAGTGGTAATTTTCATGAAAACAAGCATGTCATTTTCTGCAGGTCACTGAATCACAGATGAGTAGGGTATATATCTATAAAATAAAGGTTGCAGTAATTTTTGCTGAGTGCATGAGAATCTCATCTCTAATTGCTGCAAACCTGCTTTAGGATTAAGGATTAAGGGATAAACATCAATCTTCCTGCCAAGCTGGAAGAATTTTCTTCTCTGTAGCTCCATAGCTTAGGGTCTTGCTGTTTGGACAGCAAGAATCTGAGAGCTCTCTTGATGCCTTCACGAGTGCTGCTGTCACCCTGATGTCTTTCTGTGAAACACCAACCACTGCTTGTCACAGGTAGCACAAAAGCTCCCCAGAGAAAGGGAAAAAGAAAGATAGGATTCAGCAGCTTCAGGGTGTATTTCTTGCCTGTAAAACCAGTACAGAGCTGAAAGTCTTTTCCCCCTCTATGCCCCAAAATATTAGGCACTGAAGAGACAAACACTGTCTTAGTTGTCCCTTATTACTGTTTTCTATAGTGAGATGAGTTTGTGTATAAAATCACAGATTTAAGTTAGAATTTGATATGCACACTGCTTTCATCATCAGTTTACAACTTTTCTTGTGACTGTTTTGGAATATATTTAAACCAACTTCTTTACATGTATGTCCAGAGTCCGGCTAACTGAAAAGAGACTATTTTATATTCATCTAACCTGAATTACTCTTCCTAGTTCATTAACCCAGATCTTCCTGCCAAGAACTGGCAAAATGCAGCACTCATAAAAATACCAATAAAGAAATCAGCTGCAGGTACAAAGCACACAGGCATGAAAGAGCCACTGGGAAGGGAAGCAAAGATGAGGAGGAGTCTGGAACCTGTGGTGGGTTGGCCCTGGAGGCCAGGTGCCCACCACAGCTGTTCTATCAATCCCCTCCTCAGCTGGACAAGACATAAAATGTAATGAAAGGCTCACGGGTCAAGATAAATGCAGGGAGAGATTACTCACTGATTACTGTCATGGGCAAAACAGACTCAGCTCAGGGAAATTAGTTTAATTTATTACCACTCAAATCAGAGTGGGGTAATGAGAAATAAATACTAAATTGTAAAATACCTTACTCCACCCCTCCCTCCTTCCTGCGCTTAACTTTACCCCCAAATTCTCTACCTCCTCCTCTGCCCAGTGACAGAGGAGGACAGGGAATGGGGGTTGTGGTCAGTTCACCCCATGTTGTTTCCCCCACTCCTTCCTCCTCAGGAGGAGGACTCCTCACATGCTCCCCCTGCTCCAGCATGGGCTGTCTCTCATGGGAGACAGTGCTCCACAAACTTCTCCAGTGGGAGTCCCTTCCACAGGCTGCAGTTCACAAGCTGCCCCAGCATGGGCTCATTCCACAGGGTATGATCCTGCAGGAACAGGCTGCTCCAGTACAGCCCACTGCAGGGTCACAAGTCCTGCCAGTAAACCTGCTCATTGGCTCCTCTCTCCTTAGGGCCACAGGTCCTACCAGGAGTCTGCTCCAGAGAAGGCTTCCCACAGGGTCACAGCCTCCTTTGGATGCTGATGTGCTCCAGTGTGGGCTCCTGCAGGGGCTGCAGCTGGATCTCAGCATCCCCATGGGTCCCCATGGGCTGCAGGGGCACAGCTGCCTCACCCTGGGCTGCACCACAGCCTGCAGGGGAATCTCAGCTCCAACGCCTGGGGCACCTTCTCCCCCTCCTTCTGCATTGATCTCAGTGTCTGCAGAGCTGTTCCTCTCACACATTCTCACTCTGCTCTTCTCTGGTTACAATTACATCTGCACAATATCTTTTTCCTCCTTCTTAAATATGTTATCACAGAGGTGCTGCTGTCATTCCTAATGGTCTTGGCCTTAGCCAGGGGCACATCTGTTCTGGAGCTGGCTGGCATTGGCACTGTTGGACACAGGAGAACCTTCTGGCAGCTTCTCAGAAGCCACCCCTGTAGCCTCCACTCCTACCAAAACCTACACAAACTCAGCACAGAACTTTTGGGTAAGTAAGGACATTTTTGCTTAGTTTAAGGTTAAGCCTGACTCAGCATAGATAATCTCAACTAGGAGGACTCTCAGGTTTCAAAATTTTTCCTGATTCAGGCTGCAAGTTCTAGACAAGAACTCTAACAAAGTCAAAGAAATCCTTTCTTCTCCTTCCTCTTTCAAACACAGATACTTTTGATAACAAATTTTACTTTTGATACCAATGTTAGGAGAACATTCATGTCCTGATAGCATTAAAGTTAAAATAACTGATCTTCTTTTACCTCTGTAGCTGGTCTTTGGCCATGGCCATATTGTATAAGGTCATATTATATAGGGCCACAAGGTGCATGGAACAGCCCTGGGAAAGGAGTTATGGTAGGTACAGCAGCCTGATAGCACCCAGCCATGCTGACAGGACAAAGCTGAGCTGTTAAGGTGCAACAGAGCACACACAGAACTTGCTGGCAGGTAGGGCTGATGTGCCTCAGGACACCACTGGCCCTCCTGTCTGCAAAGGCACTGCTGGCTCCTGGTCAGCTTGTCACCCACCAAGACTCCCAGGTCCTTATAATGCTCTTCAGTAGCTCAGCCCCAGCCTGTGCTGGTACTTGGGGTTATTCCTGCCCATATGCAGGACCCTACACTTGCCCTTGCTGAAAATCCTCACAGCTGGTGTGCACAGTTTGTGCAGGAGATGTCCCATTGCCTCACACACGTACGTGCCTTGTGGTCAAAGCTGTTTCCTTGAGTGAGAACCAGACTGAAGGTTCTCAGGCTGAGGAAGGCAAAGTACTCAGGTCTTCTGCTTCCTTTAATGGTCTAACTGGGTCACAGTATCAGAGACCTCTCCTTTCCTTGGCTAAAGTTTGTAAGCGAACGTCCATGGCTGATTTGTCCTGCACTAGACTCGGAGAGGAGTGCTCCATGCAGACTCCCCTGCTTGGGGCCACATTCTTCACATGAACCTCCCCAACACCTGCAGTTGCTGTGCACTTGCTGCCTAAACCCCACTGAAATTCACCTGAACAGACAAATGCGTCTCAATCTCCTTCTTCAGATCCTGAGCGCCTTCCAGCCATGCAAATGTGTCTCCCATGTGCAGTCTTCTCTTTATATTCCCAGATCACCACTCTGTAGGGAAATGAGGATCATTCCTACTTCTTGGAGAAAGTACAGAACAAAATATCATTGCTTGATGCCCTAATATCATTCATGTTATCCTCACTTGTGGCAAAAACCATGAGTATCTTTCCTAGAGGCTGGTGATGTTCACTGAATGTGCAGGAATATTTGTATTTGGTGCTTGGTAAAATTTCTCAGAAAAAAACCCCAAAGACCTTCAAAAAGCACCCTTTTCCTTTTAATCTAACAGAAAGCCTACTGACAAGGAGTCTGTAATATTTATTTAGGCCATTAAAAAGATCTTGAAAGATATGTTGCAAAACAGTAAGCCTTTGTTCTTAGACTGGTCAGATAAAGGCCAATTGCTATTGTGAAAATATGTATTGCTGATGTTATCTGATAGATCAAATCTACTTACTGAAACAAAAATAAAGCTCCAAGCTTTTGCCTGGGCTTTAAGCCATCATAATATATGCACTTGTGCTCATAAAAAGTTGTGCAGTGTAAACACACTTTTTATCATGGGGGCCCTCTAGCCAGTCAAAATCTGAAAAAGAAACTATTTCATTCATCAGATGGTTAATGAATGTGCCCTGTCCCACCCCCTCAGCCTCTCCCTTAAGTTGCCAGGATGCTTAACTCAAATATAGTATGTTTCCTCCTAAAATCAGGAAGCATCTTATAAGGTAAGTGGGCACTCTGACAGTTTCTGTCATTGATGAAGAAAAGCATAAGGCAATAAGGCATTTAACGACCTGGCTGAGCAGCAGGACCACAAACCCAGCACTGGTTTTGGTGTAATGATCTACTTCCTGTTTGTATTTATCTGTTTGTTTTGATATCCCATCAGATTATATGATGAGATGTAAACACACAAAGGCAGATGTGACTCCTCTAATTATAGTGTAACAGTAACAAGAGAGCAGTCCCCAGAAGGAAAGGAAAATAAAGACTAAAGAAACAGAAAATAGAGACTAAAACATGTTGTGGGCTATTCAGTGGAGGACAGGAGTAAACTGGGTAGGCAGAGAGAGAGTGCCTTAGTCCCAGACCCCAGCTGCTGGCCCCAGCTCAGCTGTTTTTAGCCTCTAGCACTGTTCTGAGTGTGTCCCTGCTGAGCAGAGCCAGCCTGCCCCTTTCCCTGCCCAGCAGCCAGCTGGGCTGGTTGTTCCAGAAGGGCCCCAGCCCTGAGCACTGGTCCCGAGCCAGCCCTGGGGAGCCCCGCTCTGCCCTGTGCCTCACCTGAGCCTCAGAAGAGGACCAACAACCAGTCTTTCAGGTCCTAAGGAAATAAGGCTTCAGTGAAGAAGATTTGGAGGTTCGAGGACTTTTGGGGTTGGTTTTTGTTTCTTGGGTTTCAGTTGTGGCGGCTTTTTTGTTGTTTTTGGGGTTTTTTGGTTTTTGGGGTTTTTTTGCAAGTTTTTGCTACTGTTGTTTTCCAGCAGAGGCAACTCATTCCAAGCTGCACAAACCACCTGTGGGCAGTCACAGTCACCACTTAGGTATTCTTACCTCACATCCTGAGCCCATGTTTTCCTTATTCTTTGAAACCTGTCACGTGAAAACTGCCTGGTCTGTACTAGAAGCCACCCTGGGGAAAAAAATGTCTCCTTCTGTTAGTTTCCCTTCCTTCTTTGCTGTAATTTTGGACTGTGTTTTTCACAAAGTAGATTTAGCCCAGGGACACAATGTCCTTTTTATGTGCTTGCAGGATAATTAGAAGCAGCCAGGATTTAAGCTCTCACCTGGAAAAGATCAACGTGATAACAGGAAAGGAGTCTTAAGAATGACAGTCAAGTTTTTAAGTTTCAGGAAGCCAGCTTTCACAGAGGAGACAGAAGTTCTTCAGGCAGCAGCAAATTCCTGAGGAAGTGGAGAAGCAGCATGCAGACTCTTAACTCCTAGGGTCACAAGCAGAGCTCTGTACAGCTCTTTTTAAAGCTCTCACCTTTTTATAAAGCTCATCAGTGCTGCCATGCCTGTGAAACAGTTGTCAGGCATGAAACCCTGGTAATGGTTTGGTAGCCTCAAGTCAGCAAAGGTGAGTTACAGTGGCCAGCCAGAGGGGGAGTGGCATAGTTACCACTCCTGCACATCTGGGACCAAATCTGGGCACATTTTTTATGAAAGAATTATTTTAAAAGTATGGAAACAGATTCTTGAACATGTGGAGCCAAATGGAACAAAGTATAACAGAGATGTTTGCTTTTGCAAGTATTTTTTTTTTTTGCACATGCATTTTAAAAAAGCAATCAAAAAGATAACAAGCTGCAAATATCCAGTGGCAAAAGGACCATAAATATAATACAAAGAGAGATAAAATCTGTCCAGCTTTTAAGTGAAATTAGAAACCTTCTCCAGACTTTGCAGGAATCAAGATGTTTATTTGAAATAGGCTTTAGATCTGAGTGAGTTTGAGTTTGTTCTTGGTGGTGGAGGAGAAAAATGTGAAAATTTCACTTACTAGCATGGCTGACAAAACTCTGTGCTGTTGAATCAGCAATGCAATGAAGATCTACCACGTCAAGAAGGCAGAGGAGTAGCTGGTAGCCTTCCTGAAGCCATTCCTGTGGGAGGCTCTTGGTGAGGGAGCTGTTCCATTGACTTCCAGCATGGCAGTAGCATCCCAGGGCTCACCTGCATATACATCCCAGATCAATTGATTATCCCCTGATTATCCTCACACAGGATAGTCCCAACCCAGGCCAGAAGAACAGCTGTCACACAGGCTGAGCTGCATGAAAGGCATTTAGAGTGGAAGCAGGAGGCTGAATTACACACTCCATGCAGTGCATCTAGGAAAACACACACCTGATATTTGAACCCACAAAGACCTGCAGTGAGATACCAAGGGAGTGCCAAAACAGAAATCTGCATGCATATTTTAAATTCTCTCCCTACCCAGCTCTTTCCAGAGAGAAAGCCAGCTATGTCTTCATTTAGCACATTAATCCGTCAAGGAAAACAGCTACAGTCAGCTCTGTTTTCTTCACAATGCAACACCAAACCCTTTTTCACACTCATACCCACTAACAGTGGAAGCATTGGTTATTTTGGACAGGAGGTCTTCTGTTCTGGCTTTTCCAACTGAGTGAATAATGTTCAAGATTCTCTAAATCAAAGATGTGTCTCAGCCTAATGAGGGGTTGGGGGATGCTTTGTATGGGGCCAAGGGAGGGAAGGGAGGAGATCTGCTCTGGGCTGCTTCCATATTCTGACTATTCACATGTCCAACCTAGAAACCATCCTTAGAGAGCACTGTGGAGGCCCTCCTTGCCCTACCCTCTGGTTCCTGTCTTTCACCACCTCACTCAGCTTCTGAAAGTTCTTGCATAATGACACAGCTTCACAAGGAAGCTGGAGGAGGCCAAAATGAGCCTGTTGCAAATTAAGAGGAAGAGACGTCTCATTCACCCTCGGGCAGAGATCTGGACTGAACTCTCCCATAACGTGAGCGAATGCTCCCCGCCATCAGTCACGGAATTAAAGGAACACAGCAGCAGCTCACTGCTCCATTTTGCACCACTGCTGTGTTTTAGGCTAGGTCTGAGCTAGAAGACTGCCTACCTGATAGGTGCCAATCAGCCCTGCCGGACTCGGGCACTGCTGGGTATCTGCAAAAGCAAACCACTTCGTGCTCAAGTTCTCAAGTACTGAAGTCCGGCGTGGGACTGCTGACATCCCACAAACTGCACTCTTCAAAGGCCAGGTGCAGATGTGGCCCTGTCTTATGAAGTCCCACCTCCAACGCCTGTGTGCCTCTTAGGGACTTTGAACCCCACGGATCTATTTTTTCCCCTCATAAAAGGAGTTTAATAATCCTTGTCCGCCTCGGGCGGGGGGAAGTGAATGAATGCTAACTTAGGTCGTGCTTTAAGCGCAACCCTGCTGCCAAAACATTCTTCTAGGGGTGGAAAACCTTGTTTCTTGGCTGCTTAAAGGGACAGTGCAAAGAGGGGAGGTCGAGGATGGGAAGGGAGGGTGAACACTGACCCTTGGGGTGCCGTGGGCTGTGAGGGACCCGTCCAAGGCTGTCGCTCTCTGCCGCGGCTCCCAGCGCCGTGTCCCGGCACCACCGCCGGCGCTCCGGGGCGGAGCAGCCCCGCACGGAGAGGCGGCCGGGAAGAGCCGCTTGTTCCCCGCGTTGTTCCCGCACACACAGCGGCCGGCTGGAGCGGGACAGCGGCCTCCACCTGCCGGGAATGGCCGCAGTACGGTGCCGGCGGGGGAAGCACCGCCCCAGGGCCCCCGGGAACGAGCCGTGTGCCTGAGCTGCTTACTCACCCATCCAAGGCGAGAGTAAACAAAGGGCTGAGCCAGGGAGCTGCGGTACTGCCGGGGTGAGGAGTGGAGGAAAGTGGTGATTTTGTGGATATGGAAGGGGAAGAAAAGTATTTTAAAAGGTAGAATCATCAGTGAAGAAGCACTGGAAGGTAAATCCCCCAGCAGAATGGAAATCCTCCCTGGCTCTACAAACTCAATTCCAGCCACACACTGTGAGGAGCCTGAACACAGCATAGGCTTCAGAGAACCACAGGTTCTGAGAGGACCCAAGCACCCTCCAACTTCCACGAACAGCCACTACAACCGCCTGTATTCCTGCAATTCCAGAGTTCACACCATGGGATTTTTTGCATTGGAGAAATCACACTGCAGCTCCAGCAAAAGCAGAGTGTACCAACCTTCACTGTCAACCCCCCCTTCCCAGAAAGCCAGACTCACTAAGGGCAGGAAATGTTTCCTTGATCTGACAACAGGAACTTCCAACTTGAGGCAGCTGAGAGGGTCATCCATTCTTGTACAAGACAGTCTGTGTGAGATCATTCCAGTCTGGCTTAGCTCTACACCACCTTTTTGGGGAGAGTCACAAATGGTCCCACCCAATTCTGAGTGGGAAGGTTTTCAATACTTTTGTTGAAATGGACATGAAGAGTCCTGGTGATGCCAGTTTTCCTGCAAGGAAAGAACGTCTGCTCTAAGCATCTCTCTCCAGTCCCCTCCTTCCTGGGAGCAGGGAACCAACACCCCAAAGGCCACAGATCCATTCCCAGGAGACTTAATCTTGGTTTAGGTGAGGCTAAAGGGGAAAAGGGCAGGACTGCACAGAAAATGAATCTTCCTTATCACAAAGCAATTCTCTTCCATGCAAAGAATGGTGAATACAATCCCAAGCTGGTCTTTCCTTGCAAGACAGTCCAAACAAGAACTTGGCTATCAGGCTGTGTGCCACCTCCATATTTTTTGGGTGCATTTCTCAAATGTCTACATGCTGATGTTGCCAGGAATCAGGACTTCTCTAAGAACTAGTTGTGCATCCTAAACCTTTCCTTCTTTTCTCCCTTTCCATGTCATCCTCCTCCTCTCCAACAGCACGTTTTGCTTTTGTTTGTTTCTACTTAAGCAAGGTCATTGAACCTTAAGCAAGGTTTGGGACAGAGAAGCCATAGCAAAAGTCATTTAGAGATGAACCAAAAAATGTGTTTGTTTTGTTGGGTTTTTTAAAAAACAAATTAAATCACTTTCCACAGCAAAGAGGGAGTCCAAAAGCAGAACATCTGTAACTCTAACACTGCATAGCATTTAACAGGCAAAGGGGCACATCCCACACAGGCAGCTCTTGCTCCCCTATGAAACTTCCAAGAATCAGACAGGACACTGAAATCCTTAGGAAGAGGGGCAACAAACACTTCTCGCCCCAAGTGCTGGTGGGTACTAAGTCCCTTCGGGAGCAGGAGCATGACAAGAGGCAGGAACGTGAAGCACCGCACCTTCCAGCAGGGTGCATTTAGTACCGATGCGCTCATGCCATGCTCCCGGGCGAGCACCAGGCTTGCTCCTGCTGCTCGGCGATGCAAGGAATTTTGTGGAGCTGGTCTGGCACCCGCTGGCCATCTCTGGTATTGCTCCTCACCACAGTCAATTTATCTACTTCTGTAACTGGGAAGGCCACCGCATGAAACACAGCAAACAAAAATCCCAGAGGCCCTGCAGGAGTGCCTGGACAGACATTAAACACACACCTGTAAATGAGACACGGTAATAGCTGGGCAAATAAACCAAAAGTTACACCTGAGGCTTTCCATCCTATTGATTTCTTGGCTGCTTAACTGCAGAGGTTTGCACTGGACACGCTTCTCACAAATTCTCATCCAACCTCCACTGCTCCAAGTGAGCAGCTGGTCTGCCCTCCTCATGCTCTTCATTGCTCTCAAACTACCAGGATTAGATCAGAAGGGAGGACTTATTTCCAGTTTCTTTCTCCAGACAAAGGACACACAGTTTAGTCCTTGACTGGCTGAGACCTTCTTTGGCTTTGCAGATAAGTTTTAAGGATTAGAAAGTGCACAGCACTGGCAGTTACCAGCTCCCAGGTGAGAGCAGTTTCTGATCCAGGAGGCCATTGCTTGCAGCTGCCACAGCCACACTGTCACACACAGCAGCTCCTTGAGGGCTGAGGACAGGGCAACTTGGCTGTCCTAACCCCAGAACTCACCCCCTGCCACCAGCTGGCTGTCACTGAAACAGATTCACAGGATCTCAATGTCCATGAGAACCAGGAAAGAAGAAAATGCTCTTAAGATCCCGCTGCTCTCCCTGCTGCCAGGTTCTCTCCCAGCTCCACTCCCGGCATAGGGGGTGCTATAGGGCTCCACTTCTGGTGCATAGGAAGGATGGACAGAGGCTGTGCCAACCGTACAGGGACAAGGGGCAGTGGTGGCAAGTTCCCAATGCCATCATTCCCCACATCCACACAGTGCAAACAGGACATTCTGCCTGCTCTTTCACCCCAACCCAGGGCTCCTGCTTCACCTTCTGGAAGGGCTGGGATGCAGACACAGGTAGGACCTTGCAGGACCAAAGCACAGCTGGCTCCTTGTGTTACTCCACACCTCAAAAGCTCAGCAGACCAGCACTCACAGAAAGAGAACACCCCTCCATTCACACCCCTCTCTTGCCCGAGCCAAAGCCTGCCTGCACACAGTGACATCAGCAGGATTGGTTAAAAACTGACACATCAGTTCAGCCTCCTTTGGTGGCCTGAGTACCATGTGCAAGTGTTAGCACGTATTTTCACAGCATCTCAGAACTGAAAACAAATAAAGCCCAGCTTTATACAGTAGTAACTTTGATTTACTGTCAGCTAAAACCCTCTGAAGTCTGAGAGCCTCCACCTGCTGCCCTTCTTCCTCCAGCTCTCCAGACCCAAGAACATCTCTTCCAGCTTTGTCCGGAACACAATGCCCTGCACTTCCAGACAGTGCTGCAACCCCAGCAAGCCCAGCTGTGGACAAATCAATGGCTACAACTAAAAGGGAGGGAGACAAGAAGTCTGGAACAACATATGCTTTGCACAACATCATAACCTTTTAGGTTGCCTTCCTCCTCCACTAGAAATCTGCCTTCTACAAGCAGCATTTCATCTTTAACCACCACCTGAAGCTACCTAAAGTCTCTCTCAACAAACACCACAGGACAGGTATTTGGTAAAAGAGATGTATATTTATTCACTTTACAAAGAGGGTGGTATTTAGTTGCAACAGCTCCATTTATAGACAAATATATTATTGTACATTATAGTGGTGAATGGCTCAAAACTTTACCTTGTTTTGCTCTTAAAAACGTGTTTGCACCACTTCAGCTTCCATTAGCTGAGCAAATAGCTGTCCTTGTTCTGCCACTGAGAGATTAAAAATCCGTAAGAAAGGTATAGCTCTGTGCTATGTATTCACAAGCATTCACCTTCTCCTTTCCCTGTGTTACTCCCCTCTCCCCACCCAACATGGTCTGTCCTCTGGGTTAGCATTAAACTTATATACAGCCTCCATTAAAACAAAAATTAGGAGCCAATGATAGTTCTAATGTCCTTTTAAAGCACAAGAAAAGTCACTGATTTGTACATATAAAAGTCTTGAGTTCAAACTTGTTAAAAAAAAAAAAGAAAAATCAATTTACTTATATACAGCCTCCATTAAAACAAAATTAGGAGCCAATGATAGTTCTAAGGTCCTTTTAAAGCACAAGAAAAGTCACTGATTTGTACATATAAAAGTCTTGAGTTCAAACTTGTTAAAAAAAAAAAAAGAAAAATCAATTTTGAAGTCGAGTTGGCATTTACATACTGCCAAAGTATGGCTAAGCCAATGAAAGGGGGGAAGAAAAGAATTTCAGGACAGAATTTAAATATTACAAAAATATCTTTTTTTCTTTTTTCTGTTTCCTTTAAAAAAAAAAAATCAACAGGATGCCCACTTGCTATTGCTAACTGAAGCACGGAAAGAAGGTATAGACCAGTTGTCTTTGATCCTTGAATATTTGAAACAAATTCAATGTAAAGCTGAACCAAGTTTCCCACACAAACAGCGGTGGCAGATTTATTTCACTTGAGATACAAATGCATGTCCACATGACAGGCATAATCTGACCAGGAGGTGGAGGAAATGTTTCTCTAGTAAGCGCAGGGAAGGAGGGCGAGAGAAGGCTGGCACGGTTAAACATTCTGGATTCAGAAATGCAGTGCCCCACAGGTGCCTCTGCACACAGGCTGTGCAGTGCTCTGCACTCCTGATATGCAAATACAGCATCTTTCAGCAACAGGATCCAGAATCAAAGAGCTTGGTGGCCCACTTGTTCCAACTGCTAAAATTACTCTTTCGTGCTGTTATTCTTCTTCACTTTCATTTTCTGGTTCCAAATCAGAATCACCATTGATTTCCTTTTCAACAGTCATGTCTTGTTCATCAGATTGCTCCTCTTTTTCTTCATCTTCATCCCAGTTTTCCTGGGGAAAAAATAACACGGAAATGTTTGAACCTTTGTCAGTCACACCATTTTTGCTACAAGCAAATGGGAGAAGATCTGGTCCGATTCCACTTACGTCAGAGTCTTTATCTGCAATCATCTCATCATCTGAGCCTTCCTCCTCCGAGGAGTCTGCAAAGAGAAAACAACCTCTCAGTCTGGGAAACAGCCTTTAAAATATCATTGTGCAAATGAAGTCCAGTCCCACATGCTGCCAAGACTTCCAACTGTGCTATTTCCATACCAAAGCTAATTCTGCCTGGAGATGAGGTAACTAACATCAGTTATGACCAGGTCACTTCCATTACCAATACACAGGGTGAAGATGCAGCAGGAAAAAAGCCAAACTGGGAGTGTGCACTCACACCCATGGACATCCCCTACACTGATGTCCTGCTGACTCAAACATAGCAGTGCCTTCACTCCATCTACCTTAGCACAAGGGCAGGTAACACTAGGAAGTTTAGCTTGCCAGGTAAGTTAAAGCAGCACACTGAACTTCCAATTCACTGATTTCATTTGTGAAGCAAGGCTGGGAGGGAATTAAAGGAGATAAAAGGAAGGGAAGGAAGGAGTAACTAACTACAAGATGTCCACACTATTAGCCACTGATTCTCCTGCCATGGATATCTCACAAAACCCCTCTATTTGCAGACTGTACATTGGCAGATAAGCACAGGAGCATGATGAACAGCCATCAAGTGTAGGCTGTCATGTGAATTCAGGAGCTGAGCTCCACTTAGCATACAACACTTACCATCCTCATAGACCAGCTTTGCAGTCTGATTAACCTCAGGTACTTCCTGAACTGTTTGTGATGCTGCAACCTGAATGAAATTTGCAGATTAGCCTTAGATTAAATCATATATTTCAACCTTAAAAGGCAACAAAACTCTTTTAACAATGTAAATGAAATCTACATTATGGGTAGCACACACTAATTCACTTACAGTGCTGGTTTAACAGCCAAAAAAGTAAAAATGACAAAAGTAAAATCAGAGAGGCATCTGCTCCAAAGTGGCCAGTGCCGCCTATTTATTCCTCTTTAAAACTCTGTGGGTGAGCAGCAACATTTGGTAGGACAAAACACTCCCAGTGGGCAGGGACTGACAGGACAGTCAATTAAGGGACTGCTCTGAGCATTATCAGCAGCTGCATCAAGGTCCCCGGGACAGATCCCATCAGATGCAATCCCATCAGGAAGCGAAGTCAGCAAACAATACCCCTTGCACATCCCAGGTTACATAGTTGAAGCTCACCTGGGTGACAAGAATGAAGAGTCTTCCATGGAGACGGGAAAGCTTTTGCAAAGTTTTTACTCTGCTCTCCATCAACTGGTATAACATTCCCAGCTGAGGAATAAGGTCTGGCAACTTGGGAGAAGAGAAAGATGAAAAAAAATGAAGCTGTTAACAAACACATTCCCAAACTTTTTGTTCTTTTAAACTACTTTTGTATGTTTGGGGCAAGCAACACTTGCTTACATTATTCTAGATAGAAGGGAGAGTTGAGGGTACACAGGAACCACCTGCAGCCTAATCAATTAATGCTTAGCCACGTTTAGAAACATCATCTACTTTTAAAGCATGGCAATTCTTAGACTCCTTTTCCTTTCCACAGGCACTGCCACACTCAGGGGTGAAGCACTGCTCAGAAAGCTGTGTGGGTGGGAACTGAATATACACTGGTGTCCGAATGCAGTGTGCAATGTGTGCAAGCTCTGCTGCTCAGCAATCCTACAGCAAATGGCAGAAAGGACTGACAGTGCCCAAATGTCTTTTTCTTAACCCAGCAGTGCTGTATCCATCATTTGTAAGGCATGGCTGGACTTCAATCCAGAAGCTACAGCATTACTTTCTACCCTGCCAGCTTTGGCACACACCCTACAAATCTGGCCATGCCCAAGACAGTCTCAATATGAGCATCACCAGAACAAAGAAAACGTAGCTCTGTAAGATCTAGTGACACAGGCTAGATTACTCTTTGGCAGTAATTTTGTTCCCTCTCACATAATTTATCTTGGTTTGACTTTGGGATAGCTATAATTATGTCAGGAATGACTGAGACAATTTATCAGCAACGTGCAGTAGGTTCAGCAAAAGTGGTGTAAGCATAGCTCTCTATACATTGATTTGGGCACTGCCATATGCAGAGAGCAAATTCCTGAATTAACAATATACATTTATTTAAGCATTTAAATCGTTTTACTTAATTGCATTGGCATAAATGAAAATACTTACTGTGGAAAGGTAGGATGCATGTAGGGTAAAAACAGATTTCAGCCATCGAACCATTACTGAGGCACTGGAGAAGAGAGATAAATTATATCCAAGAGATACTGGCTGAGAGACACCCATTTCACATTCTAGATGCTAAATAAATATATATAGATACTTCTATATAGTGTTCCTCTTTAATTAGAGAGCAAGATAAATGCAGATGGAAACGTAGTTTGGCTGTCCCTGTGAGGTATGTAAGTTATTTGTTAGGAAAAAACCAGACATTTCAGTGAGGGATTAAACTAGACAAGCCCAGGGGTCTGTACTTCTGAAATCTTTTATGGATGGTCTCAATGAATAAAAGATCAAAGCATGCTACTTTATTCTCCACCTACAATGAGGGAATTTATATTTAGAAAAAATAAACCCAAACCCAAACCAACCTAACTCCAACAACTCAGCACAGCCCATCTCAACAAAGCTGTCCTTATGGCAACATAACAAGATGGAGGGGGAGAAGCTGGTTTTGTTATTGAACACCATGCTAACAGATGTCTAAATACATTTGATAATTAAACAAGCTCCACACCTGAGAGTTATTTTACTTATTGATCAGGTCGTTTGGGGCCTTCAATTAAATTCTCAGAGTTACATGCTCATTTCAGGTATCCTTTTCCCTTTTTAAATTCACTTCAGCCACCCTGACAAAGCAGTGCTTTAAGTGTTTGAAGTTCCTCTTTCCACCCACAATGAGGTGAGTTTTTACCTCCAGATGGTGCAGTTTAATTGAGGTTACTATGGAAATCTATCACATACATGATAGGAAGGACTATAACACACATGTGAAAAGTTTTAGGTGAATTAAACTGTAGCCGAGTTGTCTCTTACCTGTATGGGTTGCCCTGCAATCTCTTTGTAAGCTAAAAAGACAAAAAAAAACCAGTCAGCAATAATTAACAAACCTAATGAGTTTAGAACCCCAACAACAGATCCATTTGACAGCCCCAATACTGAGGCAGAAAGTTCTCCAGGCATTTGAAGTTTGCTGGGATTCACCACTGCCAGGCTCCAGAAAATGACACTGCTGGCTCTACCACCCTCTACACAGGCTGGTCACTTGCAGAAGCTGGGTTTCAGTATTACAAGAAAGCTGGAACTCTTAACATGCAAATTATCTACTGAAACTTAAACCTGGCAGGAAAAAATAGGATGAAATCTTTTTCATGTCTGTTTATCTGCTTAGCAGAGCAGTTGTTACAGGGTGGACAAGTTGGGGAAACAAGTGAAGGTGGTATCAGGTAAAGGCCATTTCACACAACAAATCTCAAGACCAAGTTACACAAAGGTCTGACCATCCACTGAGATTACAGTTAAACACTTGCACTTGGATTTCCTGACAAAGGTCCCAGGGAAGAAACACAGCATCTCAACATAAGCCTAAGGAGGTGCTGCAAGACCAGACATTCAGCACCAGGCCATCTGCATAATTTAGTTAAGATCAGTACCATAAATAAAAATTAAATATTATTTGTGGTCAGCACATTAAAATACAAAAGAAACAGAACCATATCTTACATTATAGAATGTCATTCACATAACATAAGCTACTAACCAATGATCAGTTCTAAAAAGTAATGTCCAGTCAAGGCTAATCATTAAAATACTTCTGTCCAAATAAAGAGTTTATTTAATATCACTGAATAAGCAGTTCAGAAGCCAGATCCCTTTTAAAATTACTACTAAGTGATGTTCAAGGTTTAAGTACAGCAAATGGACTTTGCGATGCTTCAAATAACCATCCATGTTAGCAGCTGAGAAGATGTAATGGTGATTGTTTGCCATGGACTAAACAAGCTTTTGCTTAATCTCTTCCCTTTCTTCTTCCCACATAATCATTTAAGATAGTAATACATGATTTAATGCTCTTCCTAGCTTTGATAGTGACACTTGGTCCTTTGGTTAAGCTTCAGCCAGAAAAGATAAAAAGTGTATCAGAGATAAATTAAGAAACATTTCAGTCCTCTTACAGTACCAAACCAATTTCAAAAATAATGAGACATATCCTGGATTTTTAGAAGCTAGAAGGCAAACCACATGTGGCTTGTATGACAGTACAAGTGCAGTCTCCTACCTCATGCAGCAGTGGAATGACAGCATGTATAGGCATTCTGGCTACTGTGTTCTTTACTATGTTTTCTTTTCTTGTGTTAAGCACTTTCTGTTAAAATGAAAAACATATGATCAGAGAATAATTCAGCTTTAACATGTGTATGAGCAATCAGCAAATTCAAAAATTCCTGGCTGTAAATCTCTTTCTACTCCACTAATATATGCTGAGAATAATGAGCAAAAAGATTTGGTGTGAATAGGAATTTCATTTTCCAAGTCAGCTACAATTAACTAAATACACTCAAACTCATCTAAAACAATCTAGCTTTGCCCCTAGCCTACCTGCCCCATATTAAGAAATGATGCATTACAGGCACATGAAAATCTCCCTTGACATTTTCTGTTTGACTTCCATAAATAAATGCCTTTCACCAGCATCTGTGACAAGAAATTTCTATTCAGCATCAAATTCTTAACAGTTACCCCCCCCAGTACTATTACATCCACCTAGTCCAAATGCAAAGGTGAGCTTTTCAAGTGAAACTTGTCATCAATTCATTTTTCAAACAGTATCTTGCTTGAAAAATGTACCCTCAGGAGACTAAGCACAGACTGTGCTCCAGCCTGAGCTAAAGGGAACATGGCTGCATTGATAGCATCACTTCTCTCTTAACAAATTCATCATCAACAAAGTGCCTCAAACTTCGTGGACTGACTCAAAGTAAGACAGGTAACAACAGAAAAGTAACACCACCATTATAACTCATAATAGCACTGCCTTGAGCAGCAAATCAGCAAAAAGGAGCTGGGAGAAACAACAGGTTCTGAACTGCTCAGCCCCTCCAGCTTTCAGGAAGGCTCCCCACCAGTCCCAGTGAACAGATTCAACAGCACACACCGAGCTTCTAAGACTTACATTTAAGATTTCTGCATCGTTGCTTTCCAAGCCCTGAACCAGCAGCACGGCAAAGCTGTCTGTTTGGGGAAGGCCACCTGGAGTTTTTACTTTGCTCACATCAATATCCAATGCCCCAAGGCGCTCCTCGATGCTCTCCTGCAGAGGGGAAATAAGGGCAGTGCTGTGTCACTGCAGTTTCTCACAAGTATCAGCCAAAAGCAAAGTACCTAACTTAGAGCATTCCCTCTAATCCTGCTGGAAAAGAACACAAATTTTTCATGTTCTCTCAAATGGGTTGGCAGAAAATAGCATGAGGAAAGAAAAGCAGAGGGAGTTTTAGATGAAAAGCACTAATATATCTTGGCATAGCCAGCCACAAGTGTGTGACAAAGCTCTGCAACAACCTGGCAAAACCACAGGCAAGGCACAGAGAGCTTGAACAAAGGAAATGTTTTAAGCAGGGAGAAGTCTCATTCATACAAAAATATGGTATCAATAGCCTTTCTTCCACAGCAAAAAAAGCAAATTCAAGTTCACCTAAAGAAGGTATAGCAATGATTTATGATTCTAGTTTCTGCATCCTTGCTGAGTTTGAAAGAGGAAGCCCTTTACCTCTGTCTCTCCTGGTTTCCTCTTGTTTTTCTTTTTCTCCTTTCCCAAGGCTGGAGTTTTGACAGCTGTACTATGTCCTGGAATGCCAGGCACTAGAACTTTGGTGTCCGAGTTCACAACAGGTGTCTTTACCTAGTACACAGAGATAACCACATGTCCATGAATTGCTATTCCATTGCTATTTCCAATGAATTTCCATTCAGCTTTCTTCCAATTTAAAATACGGATTTCATTCTTAGACTCTCACAGATGTGGTAAAACCAGCCTGACACAACCCATTTTCTTGGCATAAATATTAGGCAAATCCAACACACTTTAGAGAATGAATAACCTCAAGAAACAGCAACTTTTCATCATTAACTAGAGCAATGGTCTCTTTGGAATCACCCGTGAATCATTTTTCTTACAAGCTTTTGCTGTAACGTTCATAGAACTGTTTGTATCCAGCACCAAGTTTTTGGATGTTTGCTAGCAATAGATACCACCTGTGTTAATAGTCAGGCCCATAAAACACATGCAGATTAATTCAGCATCCACTGGAAGGCAGTAACCAACCACAAAAAGCAGCACAGTGTAACAGCAAAAGGTAGTCACTATTCACTTCAATCCCAGCTCCTTTCTTCTAGGGATTGCACAGAACTCAGCTGTCGGAATTAGGCTGTGACCACTGTGACAAAAAGAGGCTCTTTAGCTTATACCAAACAAGCTAAGGCACCATCTTCAATGAACACAATGGAGATGGAATTCTCTACTGTTCTTCTGACTCACAGAGGATGTAAGGCAGTAGGCCACTTCCAGAATATCAAAAATGCAACCTGTTACTTCCAGAACGCTTCTTTAACCATAGCACTTCTATCCAGGCCTTTTTTTTCTGAAGTACCTCTGAAGTAATAGAAGTATAATCTATTATAGAGAGCAAGGCAACCTCCAATTTCCAGCAAGTTGATTTTTTGCATCAATAATTTTATCCTAGAACACCAGTGATGATAAAATACCATTCCCTTAGCTCACCACACTCATCACTGACCTTCTTCCCCACACAGCATGCTCAGACAGCCAAGAGAAATTCGTCTTCAGTGGAATTCAGCAAAAAGCGAAACCAAGATGGGTATCATCACTGCATGCCAGGGAGGCCCTACACCTGTCCCTGCAGTTCAGCTCTGCTACCCACCAGCTCCAGGACTGAGCAATCAGCACAAAGCCCTGCCTGGCTGATGGAGCACCACATCCAGTAAGCAACCAGAGGGTCAGAGTAACAGGGCTGTCTGCTCACTTCACTGAAACTCCAAGCATTTCAAACCTTCAAGGCCTTGAATATGCACAGTGGTTAAGAACTTTACAGCCTCTAAACACCAAGGAGATCCTGCATGAGAGAGCACAGTGGCAAGTGGTCTCAGTGGACACTGCTGCCATGTAAAGTGCCAAGCTCACATTCCCAGGTCCCTGTGAGTAGGAACACATGAAGGCCACACTAAGAAAGAGCAAAAAGGATGTGCCCCTTAAGGTTCCACCACATTTTATTTAGACTCTGAAACAAAGTCATCCCACCTTCACCCCAAACTATCAGGAGTCAAAGAGGCTGTACAAACCAACAGACTCTGAGGGAAGGACTGATCTTAGGTAGAAAAACCAATCAGTCCTGTCTCTCAAGCAGAACTGCTGAGCTACAGGAGGGCCACCATGTGTTCTCTAACACATGCCAGGACACACAGCAGCCATGAAGATCTCTTTACCCACACCTGCCTGAGTGCTATGGACATGTACAGCTACCTCTGCAGCTCTGAACAGGTCCATCCAGAAATCCAATCTCAAATTAAGAGATTAGTGAATTCATTTCTGAAGTAAAACAAGAGAAGCAACAAAATCACATTTCATGCAAAGCTCACCTTTATTAGAGCAGCATCTGTTTTAAGTGACAGCACTTTCTGGATATCCCGTACCAAACATATGTGGGGTTCACTGGTGTTCAAAGACTACGAGGACAGGAACAAAACCAGTTAATATATTTGACACTCACCTGTGATTCATTATGCTACTGAAAGATAGGAACAAATTCCACTGGTATAAATTAGAATGAACTTTCTTTTCACTCTAGAATAGCAGCAACTCCTTTGCATATTGTTACTAGATCTCTGTACTCTCCAAGGAAGCTCACAAAGGTAAACCAGAACTGTATTAAAACCAGTTTCAGTGGCCCAACTCAGCAACAGCTGAAATGGCAAGAAACTGTCAGCAATGATGTCAACCTGCACTCCAGCTGAAAAAATGGAAGAATACAAATCACCTTTTCAAACAGCTCAGGGACAGCAGTCACAGCTCCCAAAACAAGAGCAAGGAATATATTTTGTATTGTTATACAGCTCCAAAGCAGTAAAAAAATAATAAAACCCAAAAAAATAATAAAACCCAAAACTTCTCCAACTGAAAGCAGTACGCAGTTCATATTACAGAATCCAAACCCTGCCAGCTAAGTTCTACATACCACTTTCTCTATGATGGGCTGTAAGGTGTTTCCATACACCAGCAGCAGAGACTGTTTGTCTGTGCAAAACGCAGCTGCTAGAATAGGGACTGGTTTCGGTGTGGAGTCCCCATCATTCCCAGGTGTTGCTATCTGGATAGTACAGTTTGATGTTAAAGGTTTTTTGCAATAACTGGGGAAACAAAGAAAGAAATTTTAAAATTCCAAGTGGTTTGGCTTGAACACTTCAGTATCTTGTACATCTAAGAATCTTTCATTAGCAGGTCCTCAGCAAACTCAGCCATTTTACACCTTTTACAGATGGCTAAGATGAGGCACAGACACAAAAAATCGGGGTTAAAGCCACACGTAATACCAAAGTGCAACACAGTCCCCAGCAAGTGAGTTCCCCAAAAATATGTCCAGTAACCCAAGACAAAGAAGCAGCTGGAACCTGGCTCACGAGCATATAAGAGAGCTTAAAGGCAGCAGTATAACAAAACTGAACTTTGCCTTACAGCAGCCTCAGACCTTTCCTGAAGACACCCTCAAGATGAATCCTGACTTACCCATTCAAGATATGTTCAAATAAATGCAACTGCCCATCTCTGCACACAACTGCTAACTTCACAGGCTGAAAGAAGGCACAATAAGAGAGTTTCATTAGATCAAAGAAAGACCCTCCTGAAAGTTCAGGATATCAAGAGACAGTTTTAGGGCTACAATTTGACTTTTTTCAGTATTTAAGAACATTACACTAAATCTGTAAGGAAGATCAAAGACATAACTCAGGAACATTGAGTACAAGTGTTAGAAGATTAAAAAGATAACTCACAACTGTACTTTATCACTAGCAACATATCCTGAGTCAAACAGCACAGCAGCAGACATGTCTAGAGGCATGGGTCTGCAAAGGCACTGACACTGTGAATATGCTTAGAGGAAAGAAACTGAGATGACTCCTCTGAGAAACTGAATGACAGGGGTACATTAGAGAATACTCTCCAATACATGCAGGATGAGAGAACTGGAAACATTAGAAAAATATAGCATGAAATACTGCTTTGAAAATTGAAATGAAATTTAAAGACAGCAGGAGAAAAATGTTTTAAATAATTACAGAAACAGTTTGTGAACATGTTTCGCATTCACACATCTTTCATAAGGCAAGTAGTTCGAAAGACTTGTGCTTGTTAAAACTGAGAGATTTGGCAAATGCACACTGCTACTTTAACTCATTCAAGTTAATTCCAAATGCATTTACACTGCCAAAACCACTTAAAATCAGAAAAAAAAACAGGACCACACAGAACCAGATTTTTAGAAATAATTTCTTTTGTGTTTTTTTTTTTTGCTGCCAAGTTCTAACAATCATTTTGATTACTAACTTGTTCTAAATAGGCAACAACTGACATTTCCGCCATCATGAAGAAAATGTCTGAAAAAACCCACTGAATTTGCACCCCGTAGCTTTGAAAAGGAGTATTTCAAACTACCAGCTTAGTAAATGCACCTGTAATAAATATCCTTACACCCATGAATTCACATTTAGATCTCATCTCGGCATAACAGAACCCAACTACAAACCAAGCCTCTTTCTTTACACTGTTAAAAGGAAACTGATGTGATAAGTGAAAATTGTTGAACAGATTTGGTTACAAATTATGGCTCCTACCTCTTCTTTGACTTCTGATACAGTCAGGTCAACAAAAGTTGGTTCATCTGTTACTGTGAAAGACATCACAGCATTCTTTTCTTTCCTATCTGACCTGATCTGCCTGGAAGACACAAAAGGTACACATTATTTACCACAACACAAACAGCACCCTCGGCACCAGACAAGCATTACAAAGCCTATAAATCTCTAGTAAATGTGGTGGTATCTACCATATCCAAAAGCACCACACTGACATTTCACTGTTCAGCTTAGAAAATGTTCTAACTTCTAAGAGCAAACTAACTCCTGAGTGAAACTGAGCAAGAAAACTGCATAAACCTTAAAATAAGTGCGAAGAACAAGGAAGTTTATTACACAATATGTTCTGGCACATCCTAATGACATAAATGGCAACTGGAAGCATGCTCAGACACAGCCAAGGAAAATCTCGTCTTCACTCAACAATCAGTGAGTCGAAACCACCATTAAAGAGATCATCACTGCATTTTTCCAGAATGCCCCTTCTGCTTTACCTTGTTTCACCACCATCACTTGGTGGGTCTATGCTCAGTACTGATCACAGCCACAAACAATGAAAAGCTTACATACCACACACTCAATAATCGGTCATGTATAGCTCCAGACAAGAAGTAAAGTCCTGTAATTCCATCAAAGGGTTTACTTTCATTCATAGGTTTCACTGTGGTAAACATTAATGATGACACTGATGTAGCATGGCCTGTGAAATGCTAAGAGAAAAAACAGCATCTTTCCATCATTGTCATAAGCAGTCATGGCAAAAATCAAAACATTAGTTAATAAAGAACATTAGGAAAGATTCGAGTGTTACTCAGTCAACAAGGACAGCTCAGTAGTTTCTAACTAGTGATCAGTTTCCTTGCTTTTCTGTATGTCAAGGAAGCTTTTCCTGACCTGACAGATATTTATCAGCATTTTAAAAGTTAAATGGGGAATCAAAGGCAAATTCACTGGGACTAAATCCATGCAAAAGAAATCACATCCACCTTTACTGCTGTTACTGTTGCAAAGCACTCCCCTCTGCCCTCCCAATTTTACACTTCAACCTTTCCAACAGAACTAGATTCACAGTTTCATTCTCAGCTTTAACAATGGACAAATGTGTGCTGACACACTAAATTCGGGCAAAACACCACCCTCAAGGGCCCCCCAAAAATTGGTTCCTCAATCTACTTTTGCAAATAGTGGCTTTGGTCATTACAGAATGCAGACATACATGGTAGCTGCCATGTGCCAGCAAGCCCACAGTAACAGCACATGTGTACACACTCACCTGACAGCAAGTACCAGGAGATTCAGAGACTATCCCTGTCCTGTCTGCTAGCAGGCAAGAGAACACGGCAGCATTCACGGATCAGCTAAAGCATGGCCATTTGCTCAATGTCTGAGCCCTGCTCAGAGAACAATAAGGAGTTGCTCCTATGCCTTCCAACTGTTTCAACAGCAAAACTGATAATGCCACCAGTTACATGAAGTTTAGCAAGGAAACTCGAAGGCTTTGTGGAGGGACTTGGATTAAAACCCATGCCAGCAGTAACTGATACAGTGGTGAACTGAGTTCTCCTGACAGAAGGGTGGGTACCAGACAGGCACCCAGTTAAAAAGAACAGCATCCATCTTTCTCCTACAGCTTTGAGAAAGGATGCTGGCAGCATGCTCAGAAACAAAAATTTAATGTCCTCATTCAATTCTCAGCCAGTTGAAACTGCAGTTTAGGGTACCATCACAGCAAAAATGTCCAGAAATCCCAAAACTACCAACTGTATCCTCACACACAGTGAAATTTCCAGATGTGTGATCAGGAAACACCAGATAGGTAGTGCCACCAATCAAGAAGGGCACATTTTTGCATCTAGTTTAACAGAGGTACAGAAGTACTTACTCTGTAGACTTCTTTGGTCTCCAAGTCCCACAGTTTAATAGTTCTACCAGCTGACAGCAGCATTTTTCCATCTGGACTGATGCATAGACAGGTGACACTGCTGGTGTCGCCTTTCCACTTACTAGAATTGGGATGGAGAGTTTTTGTACCCAAGGAGAAAGATGGAGAAATAGAAAAAAACAGTATTCATTAGGATAATCTCAAAACCACCATGATGGAAAATTTAAGGCAAAATTTAAAAACCAGTAATATAAGTAGTCAAAGAAGAGGTCAAAACTACTCTGCTTCTGCACTTTGCCTTCAAATTAGTTTCCAAAAAACCACAACTCAAAAATATAAATCCATTCAATACTGAACTGTTGATTTCTTTTTTGACAACTGTTTATTCTGTTCTGAATTCCTTTTAAAGTTTTCTACTTCTGAAAATAGAGCAAGAAGAGCCATACCATTTTCAAGACTTCTCTATTCACCAACCCTTTCAGAAAGGCCTTCTCAACACTAAAATGCAGAGTTTCAAGGCCCATTCAGTTCCTGGCCCTCCTCCCAAGTCTCTGAATGTTACTGACAATAATGAACTTCACCTTAACGGCCTATGGTTCAAAGTACTACTTAAAAATACAAAAAACAAAACAAAACAAAACAAAAAAAAAAAGGGAAAAAATAAGGATGCTGTCATGAGAAGCCTGAATGTGCTTTGAAGGAATATTGATACTATGTGTTTCTCACAGGACAAAACTGCAAGGAAAGCATTAACACCAACCCTTTACACTTAAGAGATAACCTGCAACACGCCACGTTTTGACCATAAATCGCCTTTCTGGAAATAGTTCCAAATTACTTTCACATGCCCAAGCAACACCTCTCCTGTTTTCTAAAACAGAGATCATTTACTGTATCACTTTTGATAGAAGCTGAAAATTTTACAACTCACAAACCTGAAAAACAACGCTGCACCTCACAGAAAGTATGACAAGATTTTGTATTCTCTTACGAAGACAAGGTCATGACTAATAATTTAAAAATGTAAACCAAGAAGGTATTTTTAAACATACTAAAGAGACAAGTCTAAACTAGACTGAAGAATATAAAACACAGCAAAAATCCCTTGGTTTTCACTTTGGATACTCTTTATGTAATTTTTACAGGAAAGAGTTTTAAACAGGATCTCAGAAAGGACATGTCCAGAATGCCTCTAAATAGTCAAGAGTACTTAAGATGTGAAAAAGCTACAGAGAGGCAAGAAGTCAGCCAGAATGTTTCAGTCTACCCCTCTACAACACTTTGTCTCGCCTCTTCAGAGACTCTCTTCCCTAACAGCTTGTCCCTCTGCCAGAGGTTCCATGTGGGCTGCCCACACCTCCTGAAGTGGCCCTGTGGAGTACTCCTACAGTAGTTAAGGAAGTCAAACCTAAAGCCACATAGTTTCAATTCCCTTTCTAGCAGTCCATACCTCTATAGAAACATGTCTAGAAGCCTAAAAAGCAAATTTAAAAAAAATTAATGCCACTTTTCTATCCCAGGAGCAACCATCCAGATTTCCTCTGTGGGTTACACAAATATTAATTTCCAGGTCCTGACAGGTGTTAAGGAGTGAAGGCACTCTCACATGTACATTGGGTGTGAGCAATTGTGAATAATTTGTTCCTTCTGGTAGGTAAAATTTTAAGAGAACTGATTTCTTCTACTCTTTCCAACATGAGTTACATTAGGGATGACTTGTAACATTACCACAGAAAATTTTCAGGTAAAAACTATGATGTTACACTGCTCATGTACTTTCAATCTATACACTCTGGGAATGATTTTCCATTGCCATCTTTAAAATGAAATAACACAATGCCTCAAATTACATTTCATAACCACATCCCCCCCTGCCCACTCCATGTTCCCTGGTATGGGACAGGGGCAGAGGGAAACATCCAAAAAGTATGACAGCAAAACCTCTCACTTTTCCTGAGAAAGCAGCAAGGCTGGGACCCATCTCCAGTACTTGTACATAAACACAAATGCTATGGGATACAAATGGTGAATGAGACATCCACGGACAGCTTCAGAGCTTTGCTCTCACTGGGCTCACAGAACAGCAGTGGGATGCCTTGCAAGACAAGGACCTTCAGGAAGGCACTTCAGCAATGACATGCCAGGAAGGCAAAAACAAGAGGGGTTTCTCCACAGAAAAGTGTACCATGAAGGCATGGAACTTTGCTTTTAAACAGGGAAGGAGACAGAACTTCCATGTGCACAGAAGGAGAATCCAGGAAACAACAGGGAAAGTTATACAATAAATCCACCTGGAAACTATTTCCAGGAACTGAAAGGTCAAAAAAAGTGTCTAGGTACGTCCAGCAGAGAATTACAAATGGCAAACCATGTCTAACCAACCTGATTGCCTTGTTAATGAGACAACTGCGTTCATTGATGAGGAGAGACACATCTAAGTTGACTTCAGCAATGCTTTTGACAAGGTCTCCTTGCAGCCAAAGTATCCTTGCAGCCAAACTGGAGATATATAGTCTGAATGGATGGTCTCTCAGGAGAGAAAGCTCTGGCTGCATCACTGAGTTCAAACAGTTGTGACTAGTATGAAGTGCAGCTGGTGGCCAGGTACTGCTGTTACTCCCTAAGGACATCCTAATACTGCTTAATATCCTCCATAAGTGCCCAGGCCTTCATTAATGATCTCAAAACAGGACACAATGCACATATAACCTCACACTCAATCCCAAATTAGGGAGAGTAGATGATATCCTGGAGGACATGGCTGCTACTCAGCAGGCCTGAGAAGAAATAGGCTGTCAGAATCTCAAAGCTTAACAGGAAAATGTGAAGTCCTGCAGGTGAGATGGAAAAATTCCAGTACAGGTTGGGGACAAACAGCTAGAAAGTAGCTTTGCGCAAAACAGACTTGCAGTGCTTACAGTAAAGCTGAGCACAAGCAAGCAGGGAGTCCTTGTGGCAATGAGGCCAGCTGTGTATGATCTGCACTAGCCAGAGTGCTGTCAGCAGCTTAAGGAATGTGACTCCTCTGCTCTGTACAACTCTAGAACCTGCACCTGAGCACTAGGTTCAGTGGGACAGTACAACAAAGCCACTGAACTGTGGAGTAAATCCAGTGGGGGGCCATGAAGGCACCTTAGGCACTTAGCACATAATGGAAGAAGGAAAGGTGAAGGAACTGGGAGTGTTCAATTCTAATAGAGAGCCAGAGGGAGATTTTACAGCCATCTTCTGCTACTTTGCATAGGGTCTCAACATAATACAACCTTAGAATGCATCTCTCTCCTAGAGATACCAAAGAGGCTACTGATCATGGGCTGCCCATGCCAACCTTAAAACCAAGAGCACTGCAGTAATAACCCAACAGTGGGAAATGTCACAAAAGAGGAAACAATATCAAGAGAAGGATCAATGGGCCAAATGGGAAGGATCCTGGGAAGGATCACAGTAAGCTTTTATTGAAGAAATGTAACTAGGTTTGTTAATAGTAATCTTGGTTTCTTCTTTGAAGTTTAAAAACAATTTGACTTTATTACAAAAGAAAATAAATGCCCACACCAGACATTTTGCTACTCAGAACAAAGCTCAGTTTTGCTCAACACTAGCAGCCTGCTCAGACAGCCAAGTGAAAGTGTCCCCACAGCACATCAGTAGCAAGCGAAACCAAGTGGGTTATCATCACAGCAAGGCCCTTTGAGCAAAGCTGGGTGCATGTAGCAGGCATCACTGGAATGAGGTCTTCCTGTATCTGCTCAAGGATTTTCTTCTAGAATTTAGATTTTTCAGCATTTAGTGGGACTTTTAGTCTTTCAGTTGCACTAAAAGTTAACATGGAGGGATCCAAACCCCTCTAAGAAGTTTCATCTACCCTTTCCAACACACACAGGAAGATAGCCAATTATGACAATTATGCTTTCATCCCTTAATAAAACGACTTCCATTTCGGAAAAATAACAGTCATTTTGGGGCATGAAGCCTGGAAAGCATTTCCAAAACCTGCCAGGGAGAAAACACACAAAAGCAAGTGTGAAAAAATTCAACCAAAAAGCAGCACTACTCACCACTTTACTTTGCAAGTCTGTGTGTTCCATTCCACAATGTGTTTGTCATCTGAACAGCTATACAAGCAGCAGTTGTCTTGATGCCATCTCACACAGTTTACTCTACTGTCGTGACCACCATCCTGCAAAAGGTAACAGAGGGTCAACTCACTGGAGTTGTCTTGACAACTGAGTCTTCTCCACACCAAGAATGTCAACAAGGTGCTGTTTCAAGAACTAAATTCCAATCATTAGCATCTTGAAGAATGTGTATGGTGTTAAAGAACATAAATACACAGTTATGTAAATTAGAGATATTCCATATTTTGATACATACACTAAAGTATTTTGGCTTGGCTTACACAGCCTAGAAGAGACATTGCCTACAGCTTCTTCACATAGTGAAGCAAAGGGGCAGACAAAATACTGATCTCTTCTCTCTGGTGGACAGTGACAGAACCACAGGGAATGGCAAGAAGCTGTATTGGGTGAGGGACAGTCAGGGTGGATATTAGGAAAAAGTTCTTCACCCATAGGGCACAGGCTCCCCAAGGAAGTGGCCACAGCCCCAAGCCTGCCAAGAGTTCAAGAAGCATTTGGACCATGCCCTCAGGCACATGGTGTGATTCCTGGGGCTGTCCTGTGCAGGGCCATGTAGAAGCCTAGAAGATAGTCTAATACGTATGTCTCAAAACCTAACAGCCATGTATAGCCATGGAACCAACCCAGGATGGTTGGAAAGAACACATTGTGGGAAAGAACAGGATGTGGCTGGAAGAGGGGGCCATGTGAAGGCAGGACAGCACTCTCCTGGTCCATCCTTGTTCTGGCTGCTGGTGATCAGCACAACATAGCACAGCACAAGTGCAGGAATGACTCAAGAGGTGGGCCTGGACTGTTGACAAAAGGCACCCCCAGTAGGGGGGGATCAAGACCACCAAAGCCCTCCAGCCCATTTCCAGAAAGGTTCTAGAACGAACTGCACATGCTAACTAATTCACACAGAAAGTCAGAAACTTTGCTCCAGGGTAGGCAGAACTTGTCTACAAAAAGGTACCCCCACAAAGCCCAAGTAATACCCCAAGACACAGGACACTCCATCAGCTGGTTTGATGCTGAAGCCAGGACTGGTGATTTTCTTTCTTTATACCTTTTTTTCTCTTTCCCTTCTCTTCTACCCCTTATTCAAAACTCACCACTGTGCTGGATTTGTAGAAGACACCAATTTCCATGCCAAGTGTATAATTTACTGATAGAACTTTGTAGATTTTGTGGAGCCTTTGACTTTTGTCATTCCTTCTTGACCACAAGCATCTACATACTTGCATGTTCCCTTCAGTTTCAAGGTGGGATGCCACCAGAGAGGAGTTGTGCTTTGAAGATTCTTTCCAACTGAGGATATTCTATGATTCTATGATTTTTCTAGCACTTCGGAGTTAGGGAAAAAAAAAGCTGTCCTGCCTGCTATTTTGTACAGACAGCCAAACAAGGCTAACAGTATGAAATCTGCTCAAAGGGAAGACTAGCCACAGGTGTCTTGCTGAAGTCAGATTTAAGTGCCTACTTCCTTAAGGGCACTGAGAGGTGAGTAACCTTCCCTTTTTGTCAGCATTCAAGAGCAGACTATCATCAGATCAAAAGACCCTACAAGCAGTATCACTGCTCTTAACAACCAAAATCTCTGCAGCTCCAAATATAACCTTGAATTATTCATGAAAATATTTCATGGAGTCTGTTTCACTATTTGGATTAACAACCTGCTGAGATTACTCCCAAAAGAATCGTTGCAAATGAACTTTGAGCAAGACAAAAGTACATTATAGCAAGATATTCTATGATTCTATGATTCTAAGATGTTCAGTAAGGATAGCTATAAGATTTGTAACAGGAGAAATCTTTTAATTGAACCTATATGTAAAAAACAAAGTATTCATAACATCTGCTGTCTTCTATGGAAAAAGAGTGTTTTCAAACCAGTGACAGCTACACTTTTCAAGCATGGTTCTTCCATACAGCAGAGTTGATATTCATAAGCTGCTGTCACTTGCACACATCCTAATTCTCAGAAATTACTGCTTTCTACAAATTCACGTATGTTTATCACCCTACCTACAACTTAAGAGTTTAGAAGCAAAAGTATACCAAAATATCTCAAAAGCATTGCACAGCCATTCACATGGATTCATTTTGCTTGTTATGTAACCCACAACTAAAATGGAGGCACTTGGAAGCTCGGAAAGGCAAAATGAAAGTCACTGTCTATCATTCAAAAAAGATCTTGTGCTGAGAGAGCTCAAGAGCTTCCATTAGGGAGGTAAATTTACAGAAGAGTCCATCAGTGTGATGCCTTCCCAAACATTGATGAGTTCTGCCCTTCTCTCCCACAATGCTGTGCAGGAACTGAGGGTAGGACAATCCCACCGAGGATTTAACCCTCCAGTTAAGTGCCAGTGAGGCATTTAATCATCACTGTTTTCAGCCTAAACTGACTGAAACCAGCACTGTTTGGTAGCCTGTGATGAAGAGTGCATTACTTACTAGCTTGCTCTGTAATTCTCCTTTTACTGTGCTGTACAACAAAATGCTACCAACTGCTGTACCAATAGCCAGGATGTCTAACTGCTTGTCCACTTCTCCAACTTCAGACTTCCGTTTTTTCCTCTGGGGGCCATCCTGGAAAAACAAAAGAGAGAAACCATGAAATAATCAGTCCGACTGGCTAATTTCAGTGTTAAAGCAGAGGGAAGAAAAACCTTAAGAGAAGTTTGAGACCCAGACAGCCAGCACAAACTCAGCTAAGACACAAAACGACCACTGAAGTGTACAGAATCCTAGAAACTCATCTTGTACCTCCACGTACAAGGTAAAAAACTTGCTATGAGTCACTTGGAAACACCTGATGGAGACCATTTTGCTACCCTCCCAACCATATGCATGTGGGGAAAAAACACATTTAAGTTTTTCACAAAGTTCCTGTCCCAGAGGCAGAAGCAAAGATTAACACATTCAGAATACTTCACCCACAAAATGGAAACACTTGACCACGATCAGTTTGTTTCTTCTCAAAAGGTAATCAAAAGAGTCTTGCAAATCTGAAGCATTCATAATGCTTCTTAAAAAGAAAGTGCTACCCCATTCCACAGAGGAAAGTGACTTCGACTCAAAGGAAAGTGCTCTGCCCAAGTCCTGTTGTCTGCACCAGAGGTCCTCATATGATCAGGCAATCCATAAGTCTTCACTCTCTTGCTCTGCAAGTGCTATCAGCCACTTCAAGGAGGGATTTCACTTTGTCTCCCTTAACCAAGAACTTGAGAATGCAGATCACTGGGAAGGGGAGAAGGAATAAAACTGGTTCTTAAACATATGAAACTAAATTAAAGAGGGCAGAAGAAGCCATTACATTTATTCTCACTGGGTTAATCACTAATTGCACACACACAAATTAAAAAAAAGAAAATAAAAAACTGTTCAAGGACATGAAAAGAAAAAAAAAATCCCTAATGCTACTGGATTAGTTTTTAAGTTGGACCTTAGTAAGTCTCCTTACATTTGTTACATCACAGCAAAGCATTCTCTCCAATGTAAAAATTACACATCCTAATGCTTCCTCTATACAACAAATCTATTTGCACTGAGAAGCAGCCTGCAGAAGCCCAAGGAGACTGATAAAATTTGAGAAACCCACTCTGTTCAGGTTCCATGTGGTATAACTAAACTGTTTTATAACAGACATGACACAGTGAAGACAAATTATTTCTACTCAGGTGAGGTAGTTTGCACCACAACTATGATATAAAAGTTTGATACTGAAGGATAAATACTTTGGTTCTTTGAAGCAGGATTTTCTGTTCCTTCTGTATTTCGCAGAGATAACACCTTCTGCAAAGAAGAGTGTTTTGGTTTAGGCCAAGAAATACCAAATTGCCATAAAGATAACTTTTACATCAAAAGCAGACTCCTGAGAAAAGACATTACACTAGAGGTTTTTGCAAGTATTTGTTTGGGCTTTATCTTTCCTGGGAAAGAAAAGTATTTATAAAATACTAAAAAACAGATGCTGAGAAACCATCAGAGTTGCAAAGCACAACTGGGTAAATTAAGTAGGTTTTAAGACCAAAACTGATAAAACACTAAACCAGTACATTTTTGGCAGCAGTGGCAACTAATTGAAACTGCTGTCTGACATGCGAAGACAAAGGCCACAGAGGGGAGATGCAAGTACAATTCATGTGTTTTCTGGTACTTCTCGATCTCTTTATGTAGTTTTACAAATTACCCCACACACCCCCGCTGCAAAGCAAACCCAAATTTAGTAACAGACTCTTTCTCTTTCCCTGAATAAATGTTTCAACTAAATTTTTTTCACCCTCCATTTCAGTTTGCTATAGCACATTTCCTTGGAACAACTCAAAGGCACAACAGAATTCCCACAAGTGTACAGTTATTTTCAGGGTCAAGAGAAAGCAAGGGGCAGTGAAGGTTTCTCCAGTTTTTTTTCCACATGCTTTCCTCTACTGACTACCCCTTATCAGCAATACAAGTGGAGCACTTTGTCAGAAAGTTCTGCATGAAGAAATGCCAGTGGAAAATTCAGACACCTGTTACTGTTTGAGATGATTTGAAAAAACACTCTAAGAACTTTAAAAAAAGAAACCAATCAAACTTCTCTACCCTGCATTAGATTAGTACACAGAGAGACTGACAACTGCACTTAACATCCATGTGGGATTCACTTGTTGATCAGGGTTTTAAACAGAAGAGCACCCTGCTGTCATGGACAGGATAAGTAGCAGCTTCCTTGTCATTTGATTTATTTTTCAGATTTATGGAAACTCAAGCTTATTTAGAAATCCTTCAACTTTGCCAGAAAAAGCACAATGCTTTAATTAGTAGAGATGGTTAAAAGAAGTTACTTGAAAAGGAATGGTGCACGCATTTTTCCATAATGTTCTTCCTTGACTAGGTAAGCCACTGAGACTTTCTAAACAGAAATCTCTTTCTCACATGTGAAATAAAGGACTTTGAACACTGAAATGGGGAGAAATCTAAAGGTCTTGACAGCTGACAGTGACAGTTGCAGCTTGTTAGGAAGAAAGTGGAAGAAGGTGTTTTGAATGCTGGAGGTCCAGTCTTGCACAAGACACCACATGGAGCAGGAGGTGATGAACGCTGCACACAGGAAGCACTGACTGGAAGCACATGGGCAGGGAGCATCCCAGTAAAGGCAGCCCTGCATCAGCAATTCCAGAGCCTGCAGTTCAAAACGTGATTGCTAATATTCCCTGTAACACGTGGCCTCCATTAGCATGGCAACAGTCCAGAACACACAGAATTTAAGTGTAATTTAGCCAAACACCATTTATAGCTATCTACTGGCAGAGTTCTGCCCCTGAACACCAGATATTGGAACTGCCTAGACAGATGTCAACTCTCCAGGAATAAAAAAAAAAAAAGACTAAATAATATCAGAAAAAACACATTTAATAAAATGGTTTTGGCACAACTACTACAGTTTTAGTTCTACAACTCAGTCTGAGGAAAAAACCAATGACTTATAAAGGGTTTGTAGCACAATTATTCCAAGAAACAGTATGTTTCCCAGCTCCACTTTAAAATGTACCAGCTTGCAAGCAGGGGACAGGATTCAAACTACTGGAATAACTAGAAAGCACTGAGAAGTAGCTTAGTGCTGTTTGGTTAAGTCCATTTTCATACAACCTTAAACCAGGTTAAATTCAAAGACCTGTGGGGCTTAGGAGTGTGTCTCTAGAAAAGGTTATCTTAAAGTTTTAAAAGCCCCTCAGAAACCTCCTGTGCTTGACTTCAATCACCACAGCAGCGCAGCGTGTCAGCTTTAGCTTTATTCCCCACAGGACAGGTTAACCCCATTTTCACATGCCAGTTTCAGTGAATTTAGGAGCAAAGAACCTACACAGCTTTGCAACTAATGCACGGGTCCTTTTTACTCCAAAGTCACAGGACAAAGGAACAGGTTCAGGCCCATCTAAAACCGATTCTTTCTGCCTCATTCTTCTAAAGTCCCAATAGTTTCCAAAAGTTCAGGGACTAAACTGCTCAACTGCACAAAACAAGTCAACATTGCCCTCATCTGGGTTGATAATCTGTGTTTTAAGCATTTTGAAACAGCCTTTACAGCATTTCAAATACACTGAATTGCTGAAATACCAAAACACACTTCAAAGAGCACCCCCTACTTCTTATGATAAAGGGGATGGATTTCACATACTTTATCCAGGTTTTGCATATTTTTTTCCTCATTAAATGGTACGTTCCAACTGAAGAAAATGGCATTACTTCAACATAAAGAGGATGAACAGGTACCCTGGTAAATACTCCAGATATTTTCAGGTTCAGTGTTGACGTGAGGTGAAGTTAACTAAAACTTGATCAAGGTGGAGAACATCCAAGCACTCCTGATGGTAAATGCTGTAAATGGAATTACTGAACACCTTCTTGCAGGACTCCTGGAGTCAGGAAGATGAATCATAGACAGTGTAACAGCTTGCATGGAAGTACTTCCAGGGGTAAGGAAGTGTAGAGAGATACTGCCTTTACCGGAAAGTGAATTAAATGGGCGTTCAGCAGCCGACCTGCTCTGCAGCATCACCTTTTCAATTAAGGCAAGACGTGCCACCAAGTAACATACCTCGCTCCTCCAAGGAAGGCTTCTTCCACGCAGGTAATACAAGAGACAAATAGTTTTACACAGTCAGCGCTTCTGCCGAATTTTTGTTTCAAAAAGACACAAAACAAAGCCTCCAGAGCCGCTTCCCCCACCAACACGTGAAATTTACCTTGTGCAGCCTAATCCTGCCAGGGGAAGCGGCTCCCCC
>VXAC01003633.1:993306-1030133 GCA_013399225.1 Rhipidura dahli
TGACGGGAAGCCCCGCAGGCGGGCATGGGAGACGTCGCTGTCGCCGCTGGAGCGGGTGAGGCGGCTGCTGCCGCCCGAGGAAGCGGCGGCGGTGGCGCGGTGCGCGGCGGCGCCGCCGCCGCCTCAGGCTCCCCCTAAGGAGGAGAAGGAGGCGGAGGTGGAGGCCGCCCCCCCTCGTCAAGCGCTGGTTGAGGCGGCGGCTCCGCGTCCCGGTGCTTTCCGCCTCGGGGAGCTGGCGCTGGCGGAGGTGCGGAGGAAGCGCAACGCCACGCTGAAGGTGCTGTGCCGGCTGGCGGCGGAGGGGGTGCTGGCCAGCCCCGGCGGGGTCCTGCCACACCGCGACATCATCGGGCAGCTGCCCGGCCAGGTGCTGCGCACTTCGGGTGGGATGCGGCTGCTGCTGAGGCGGCCCTCGCTGGAGGAGTACGTGCTGCTCATGCCTCGGGGACCCACCATCGCCTACCCCAAGGTAGGGGTTGGTGACTGGGAGGTCGCTGGCGGAATCTCTGTTTTAATTTTTCGCGAATAGTAACGTGCCGTGTTTTTCTCGCTCGCAGGACATAACTGCTATGTTAATGATGACGGATATCCACCCTGGGGACACCGTGTTGGAAACTGGCAGCGGGTCTGGTGCTATGAGCTTGTTTCTGTCAAGAGCCGGTGAGAACCTGGCTTTAGAAAATACAGTCTTTATTTATTTCCTTATCACACCTTGCTTTTTTTTTTTTTACTTTTTTGCCTAGATACCTATAGTTCTTGTGGTTCTCAGTAGTTGGCTCATAAAAGCTTTGTTGCAGTTCACGTGTTTGTGTATATAGTTTGTTGACTTGAAAGAAAGTTACATCAGCAGAGGGGCTGCAAACCATTTTGACTGTGCTTAGAGGGCCGTGGTGCAAATGGTTACCTAAAGGCCCTGCAGAAAGCCGAGTTTCAGTCATTGTTATTGTTGGCTTTCCCTTAACCGTACTTGGCTCTCTCTCCAATCTCTTGCTTTTCTTCGTTTGTTTTTTCCTCATCTTGATGCAGCACATGAATGATCCAATTGCTGGGTACCAGTGAGAATGCTGATGAGGATACACGCTGTTTATCATGTTACAGCTAGCCTCGTTTGATCAAGGTCTCCGTGCCCTGAAAGATAGAGAGCCTTTGCACTCAGCCATGTGAGTGAGAGTGAAAGCACACTTAAAACTCATCTTGTTTGTAGGCATCCAGTTAGTAGACTGCATTTCAGAATAATCTGATTTATGGGCTCCTGGTAGAACAAATTCCTTATGAAAAGGAAACAAACCTGTCACCATTGTTTGCGGTATTAAAGGACTTGGGAGGGTAAGGACAAGAACTTCATCACTGATCATCTTCACTGATAGAGCAGGAAAGCACAAGTTGCATGTCCTGAAGACGTTCAAAGTCAGTGTTTGAGGGCATCCCACTGTCAGACTAACTGTACCTGAGCTTCAGTGAAACTAGCATTTCTTCTTTTACTATATTCTAGTGTTCATTAAAGCCACACTGTAGTCTATGCTGTGTCTAAAATGTTTATAGTTTGATCTGCCTTTGTGGATTTGCTCTGTATCCTCCAGCAATTCAAAATAGAACATTTCTGCTCCTACTTAGAGCCAGCCACATGTCTGTGGGAGGTGATGTGAGGGAGACAAACTCAACAAAAAAGCTGCTCTTTTTCTTCAAGACCACAGAACAGCCTTAGAACTAGCTCTTACTCTCCTGTGGAGCTGTGTTGGATACCTGCTGTCCCTTGGCATGTGCTCCAGGGTAGCAATACAAGGCTTTTTAGAAGAGTGAGTTTTCTGAGGAAATTCAGTATTCAGCAAGTATGTTACCAGAGCCATCGATCCAACTTTTGAGGAACGGTACAAGATAGAGTGCTGAGATCTGTTAGGAACTTAAGATTGGTGAGGGTATGTAAGCAGCAGCAAGGGGAATCTGGAGGGTCCTTTTCCATGAAGAACAGAGTAGTTTGTTCTTCTTAGTCCTCATTTTAGCTGTAACCTGCATCTGGCATGCTGATCTGGTTGAAGATGCTTGTGTCAGTGATCAGCCATTAAACACTGCCCCAAGATCACTCAGCTGTACCTGGTCTTGATATGTTGGGCCCAAGTTTCAGGGTCAGCACTTGCATCTCTGCTCCCTCTCCCTCTTTCTGCCTCCTACTGCTATTCCTTGGTTTCTTCTGATCATCTTTCTGAAATAAACTAGTCTTTTGGAGTGTTTTAGTTCCACTGGGATTTTGAAGCTATCATGGGATTATCCTCAAAGCAACCATTGCTGCTGTAGGAGCTAGAAGCTGACAAAGCAGAAGATTAACATCAGCACTTGTCCTTCCATTTAAAGAGAGGGAAAGTAAGAGTTGTTAGCTTTCCCCATCTTGCCCAACATGCAGACCCAAAACAAAGAGATGGAATACCTGCTCTGGCTAAGGCAAAAATTAGCTCTTGCTAAATACAGCAACTGATTGTTCTGCCTTGGATATTCAATCTGCTGTGGCCATTTCATACAAACACACCTGAACTTGCCAATTATTTCCTCTCATTTTTCAGTCTTGTCCAACAGTTTTTTTCCTAATCACTTTATTTTAGCTGTAAATGGGCCAAGTTGGCAAAATCATTGGCTTTACCAGGCTGTTAACCCTATCCATGGAAAGAATGCAGTTGTTGTGTGCCAGATCAGATCTATTTTGAGGAGTGGGAAAAAGGTATGAAATTGTACTGCTAGTTTCAAATGTATTGACTTTGAATTGGCATCAAATACAGACAGTTGTAGTCACAGCTGAACACACTTTTGTGCTGACACAGAAATAAATAAATTTGTTTTGCTGTTTCCTAATGGTGGCTGCTTTTGCCACCATTAAATATGCACCAGTGATACCCAACAAGGAAAACAGCTGCTACATGGGTAAATGCTGGAATTCAAGTCTAGTGGACACCTTACCAATGTCCACTGAATTATTTAATTTCCAAAATTCTCATTGATTTCACAGATTTCATTCATCTCTTCTCTTAATTATTATTCATTTTGTGTTTTCTTTTCCATTATTTCTTTAATCATTCCTAGAAACTACTGACATGCAACAGGATAAAATTAAGAGAGTGGTATTTGCCATGGCTTTAAGATCTTTGAGAACTGGAAAATGCAGTGTATGCAAACTTGACATACTGTAGCTTCACAGTAATGAAGTTTTGTCTAGATATTTCACCTTGTTGTTCTTATTTTTTAAAAAAAGCAGTTTCAGAAAGTAGGAATTACTTTGAAGGAGTGGGGGTAAGACTGACCCCCTAGTGAGAAGAACTTTATTTTTCTGATGTGTTTAAACTGATAATCTGAAGTAATAAAGAGTTGGCACTGTAACTCTGCAACTGTTTCAGGTGATCAAAGGCAACATGCTGAAACCTTCCCTTTCTTACAAGTTGATTTTGGTCTTTGTCTGATCATCCCTTCTTTTATTCAGTCACCTGAATGGATTTGCAGTGGGATCACATAGGTGAAGGAAGGAACCTGGTAACTTCAAACTGAAATGGCTTAGAAAGGCACAGAACCTGACCCAGGGAGCTGCTGCTTCCTGAAAGCTCCCTGCACCCATTCCAAATCCGCAAGGAGAGAGAAGTGAGTGGTGGGACAGGCTTGAGGAATTGGAGTAATACAAATATAGAATAATACAGCAGTGCACACCCTGCTGTCTGCCTGGACAGCCTAGAAATGCTTTCTTTATGAGAAACATTGCACATTGGACTTGTGGTAAATTTCAGAATACTAAATTTAGACTTAACAATTTATTACTGTTGCAGACAATAACAAGAAAATCACACAAACTTGTGTAAATCAAAAAGTGCACCAGGAAACTTGTTTGTGGGGCTGACATCAGTGAGCAGGTCTGGGAGTTTTCTTAGCCTGTGAGCTGTGAACACTGGTGCAGCATTCTCAGCTGGTACCTCTGGTTGCTCTAACAGAAGGATCTGGGGCCACAGATGCTCAGCTTGTCTTTTGCTGCAGGAGTGACTTCAGGAGAACATCTCAGGAACAGTCTGTACTACTATAACTACACTGTCTTTCATCTGTGCTTTGATGGATTTCTGTCTGTGGAAGAACTAACATGGCACTTCTTCTGCATATGTTTGTTTTAAATGTAAAGAAAACATAGATTGTCATTGATTATTCCATATGTGATGGTTTCCTTAAGTGGAGATGCAAAGGTGTATTTATATTATAGACTATGTTTTTTGCTTTTTTTTTGGTGGTTTATTGTTCTCAAGTCTTTATAACAGCAGTGTCAAGTGGTGAGTGGAGTGTCTTTTGTTTGTTTTCAGTGGGGCCCAAAGGACGTGTTCTAAGTTACGAAGTCAGAGAGGATCATCACAGTTTAGCTAAGAAGAATTACAGGCACTGGCGTTCTGCGTGGGAAATAGGACACATGGATGAGTGGCCAGATAACGTGGAGTTCATTCTTAAAGACATTTCAACAGCTGCTGCAGATATGAAATCTGTGACACTTGATGCAGTGAGTAAATCCAAACAATTCCCCTATTTGATCTGTGTCTTTTCTCCATAAATGAAAACCTCTAGAGCTCACCCTCACAACAGGATTCCCATATCTAGTGTAACATAAGAAATAGCAATCAGGTCCTCATCAGTGAAAGAAACATTGTAATTATTTTGTCAGATACAAATATTTCCAAGGCTTCAGTTACAGGTTCTCAAATGAATGATAAAGCTATACTATAGAAATATTACAATTAGTTACTGCTGTTTCATAAGCAAAGATCAATTTATTTTTTTGTATTTTTGAGAAACGGGTATTTTTATAACTATGAGGTACATATTTCAAGCATTAAATTTCAGAAGAATACATTACATTATTAAAAATGTAACTATGTGACCACATTGCTATCAGCTATATAGAATGCACAATGTAACTACACTGTAATTTACAGAATGCTATTGCTTGCTCTCCTGTCCTGCTTCTTTGTATCCAGATTTCCTGAAAGGAGACATGCTGGGGAAAACAGCTGGATGTTAACCACTCTTCCCTGTAAAGCAGACAAACTACTTACAACTACTTACAAATGCTCTAAAGAAATAGCAATTTTTAAAATGGAGCAAGTGTAGAAATATAATACATAGCATAAAAATACCATTTCAAGAAATGTTTTAAGTAATAGTCCTGCAGGAAGGATCAGGTATTGCTGATCCTGTTGTTTTACGATCTGAATTACTTCCTAGCAGACGATGGATAAAATGCCAGACAGAAGGTTTTTTTAATCTTGAAACAAACACCAAGTTTGACACCGAGACCAAAAATATGCTCTTTTTATTCATTTGAACTATCTTTTTCCACATTTGAGAAATAGGTATTCAAATGTGTTAGTAAATGTAGTCTTCTAAAAGTTTTTATTACTGTTAGGACCATGGGATTTAATTACTAGGAGGTTTAACTTCCTAGTAACCTATGTAGCTGGTCAAATGCTGCTTGCTGTTTTAACAGAAATTCATTTGGAAGTAGAGAGGACTTCATTTTGTGTAAGTGTGCACCTCAGGTTTTGAGAGGCAGTAATAAGACTGGTTGATGATTACATACTGCTGTTGTATGCATCTCTTTTCCATAACCTTTTTTTTGCCCCAAGCATTGCTGTATGTTACACTGATAGGTGTACATATGTTTCCCCAGTAAAGATTAATGTGTCTTTCTCCTGCAGGTAGTTCTGGATATGCTGAACCCTCAGTGTGCTCTGCCTGTTGTACACCCAAGCCTGAAGCAAGGTGGGGTGTGTGCTGTGTACTTAGCAAAGTAAGTATTTACTTTTGGCACCTTTATTCAGGTATTACCTGGCCTTGGTATGAAACCAAGCATCTTCTGAAATACACATCTAGCATTAATGAAATGGTTAACAAAGTTGGGTTTTTTCTCCATATAACTTTATTTGAGGAGTTGCCCTCAGTATAAATTACACTTGGCCAAATCCTTTGGTGTCTACTTTGGGAATGTTCTCGTTCCCCAAGTTTGCATTTTATGACATCCTCAGAGTAACTGCGCTGTTCTGCAATAGTGAAGTTGCTCCTTTACCCTAAAACTGAAGGACTTGCCTAACCTCAAAGGTAAAGAATGTGCTAAAGTCAATATAACTGAGACTGTGTGATTTGAGTTTTCAGAATACTACTTTATCCTTTGCATTTCTTCAAAAGCATCACACAGGTTATTGACCTTTTAGACAGAATACGGAGCTGCAAGCTTCCTTTCTTGTGTGAAAAGATAATTGAGGTAACTCACAGAAGCTGGTCAGTACTCCCTGCTAAAATCAAGCATTGCAAATCAAGCCAAATGGTGGAAACTCAAGAAAATATTGAAGAACCACTTCAAAATGAGTACGAAGAAATCCATATTCAGGATCAAGCAGTTCTTAAAGAAAGCAAATACAATGGTAAGAACTTCACTGCTGATGAGATACCCTATTACTGCACTTAGATAATCCAGGATAGGAAGAGGCAGTATTTTTTCTTAGGTCAGCTGAGAATATGCAAGGTTTTGGACAGCCTAGACCTTGTCAGGTTTAAAAATGACTAATAATTGTTATTTAAGTTTAAATATCTTATTAAAAACCTGGGCTAAATAGAAAATAAATTGCAAACCGCAATAAAGAATGACTGCCCTTCTACTACCATTTTCAAAATTTTGGTTTTTAATAAAATTCAGTTCTTTATAGTTATCCTATAGCTGCTTTAGAGGACACTGATGGACTTAAGGATTCCTTAGGAGAAACAGTGCCAGTGTGCTTTGTTTTAAAATTATGCTGTATGGCAAATCCAAAAATGATACCGTATATATATGTATATGACAGATGTAAATATATATACAGTATAGATCTGTGAAATACATACTAGAGCAAAGAGTTTTGAATATACTCATAGGTGACAACAAAAAAAAAAACATGTCAGAGAAAAATACCACATGCACATTGTCAACTCTAGTCTGCATGAAGGTCTTAAAGTTGTGGGAACGAAGTAAAAACCAAATGCCCTTCTCACAGAATCACTGTGTGATGCTGCTGAAACAAACTGCTCGGTGCCTTACATTGCCCGACCATCCCACTGGCAGGAGGCTCATTCAGGTGAGACACTTGGAAAATCTTTATCTTCAATGTTTTGTGGTATTTTTATTTTTTAAAAAAACTTGGGGGTTTTTTGTATTAGCATTTGGTATGTTCCTAGATCATGAAATCACAAAACTTATAATAATAAAATAATCTTTTTGTATTGAAATACTAAAGTAGTAACTTTTGTTTTTTAATTAGCATTCCTTACCAAGCTGATAAAGTTTCGACCACTTCTTTCTTGACGCTGCTGCCTCCTTTGCTGCTAATTTGAATATTGTATCAGAATAAAATAAAACATTACAACGTAGATGCTACATTTTGCAAGTTGTGTAACTTTTAAGTAACGACTACTCTGATATCTACCTCACATCAAGTTTGTAACACCAATCATTACCCCACTATGCAAAGAAAAAAATTTTAAGTGAATCATTAGGTCTGGTGTTGTGATGCAGCCCAGATTGTTCTGCAAATCACAGTATCTGCTTCTGTCTTATCAGGTGTATTTCATTCTCCATTGCTTGTAAACCAGTCCATGGATTTATCTTGGTTCAGGGTGCTACATGGTTGTCTTTTGCTGGACAGGCTCTGACAGTCTACCAGAAATAATAAGAAAAAAAATTTAGTAAAAAATAAGGGATGAAAGGCTGCCCTTTGAAATGAATACTTTGGTGGCTTCCAGCTGGTTCCTATAGGTTTCTTTAAGAACAACGTTCTTAAGAAACCTATAGGAACCAGTTGGACGTTCTTAAGATTTCAGAATCTTAAGAGATTCTGAAATTCACTGAATGTCTTTGCTTGATAAAGCTGTGCTTATTTCAAGATCAAAACAGTTTTTGACATGCATAGCTTTGGTTCCCTTCCAGCACTCATGCTGCAAGTTGCCTGGTTATTTGTGAACTTCACTTTATGTAAAGTATTCTCAAACATGGAGGAAACACAGTTTTTTTCTGACCCTTGTCAGAGATGGGAAGCAAGATCTCCCAAGTAAAAACAGACTTAATTTTAAGTCATTTGGGGTCTCACCTGAGCAAGTGGTGATGTTTAACACATTAAATTATTATGTTTTGTAAACACCTGACTTGTTTTGTATCTCAGGAAAGATTCAAATGCCAAATTTGAACAAGTTGAGGGATCTGTTGGGAATCATAGTTGTATTAAAGCTGTCAAAAGCAGTAACAATCTTCCTATAATAGTGAAATTATATGCAAATAAAACATACAGATCTATAAAAAACTACCCTTGTATTAAATAAGTGCAGAGGAACTCTGCACTGGTTAAGTACATGAGAATATCTTTGCAGAGCAGAGGCCTTATACAGATGTCCCAGGAAGTTTACATCTCAAGTGTGTTTCACTTTTAATAATAAATTTAATTATGCGTCTGCCTCACAACTGCTGTATGTAACAGAGGCCTCTAATACAAAGACTGAGGATGCTCTTTTGAGAATGGGCAGAGATTCAAGTACATAAACAATTTTCACATAAACTCTTGTTTTCTACTCATATACCAGTATTAAAACAGTCTTGTATAAATTGCCAACAAATGAGATACAATTAAGAGGAAAATGGGAATTGTGATTTAACCTATGTCCAAACTCATACCACAACTGAGGATCCTGCCCTTTCTCAAAACATGCTCTCAGCAAGAGCATTTTAATTCACTTAACACACAGCAGTATTTTTATTGTTCCAGACTGGACTCTCAATTTCATTTATAATGCAAAAATAGTAATAAATGCCTAAGTAGGCTGTAATGCAAACCAAAATCTACTGTAGTAGATAGAGGTAAAATGAAGACACGCAATGTAAAGCAGTTGGTGCTTCCAGGAAGTCAAGATAGAATATATGAAAATGGATCCATGAGAGTAAAAGCAGAGTTCTGCATGTGTAATAGGGAGGAACAGAGCAGTCTCTGCAGCACTCCAAAGGGTATATATAGCTCCATATATAAATTAATGGAAAATTATTTGCAATATTAAACCATACCTTGGTCTTTATAAGAAGGAGAGTCGATGAACATTTTTTCAGTTGAAAAGGTGTCCTTCAGTTTCTGGGATGAATGTAATTCCATCATCTCCAAAGTGTCAGTCGAAGAGGAGGAGGATGATAAGCCGAGGCGTACAAATCTGCCTCTCTTACCGCAGATCAGGCAGTCTGTAGGAGTAGCACTGGGTCCTCGGGGCAGCTGGACTTCATCATCGTAATTCCTCAGAGCTCCGCTGTGGTGCACAGAGCGCTCTCGCTGCCATATGTAATGTGTGGGAGCAATAGCCATCACCTATGGGAACAGCCAGCAGGTGGGATCAGGAAATGGGAGAATAACAGGAAAGCATGCAGCTGAAAACGAGAGATCCAGTTAGTGTATGGCAGGGAGTTAATGTAGCTGAAATGGGCATCATCTCTTATCTGTCTCATACTATCCCACTACGAAGTTTGCTCCCTTTGGCTGGGGTAAGTAATCCTGATATCAGTCAGGTGTAGAAACATCCCAGTTTACAGCCCTTTATGTTCACAAGAGTCATCACAAACACCAGCTCAGGTTTGGTATGTTGGACACGAGATGGTGTCTTTGGCCAGCTATGAAACATGAACTGTTCATCATCACTGACCTAATGACAGTGGGGAGCTGGGAGGGTATTCAAGGAAAAGCATCCTGGACTCGCCTTGTTCCTTGTGCTTTTCCCATCCCCAGAAATGGGCCTCTAGAGTAAATGAGATTTTCTTTTCCACCATCTGGAAGTAAACATTTACTCAGAACACAACAAGGGCTTTTCCAGACACACATTTCACCTGAAAAGTGCAGAATGTATTTTTTCCTTATAAATTGTAAAGCACACAAAATTATTTCTAAAATGGATGAAGTGAAACAAATGAAAGTAGATTTTAAATAAAAAATATTTGCATAAAGCAGATTCTAGCCAATAGAAACTTACTTTTAACAGTAGTGCAATATAAAATATTCTAATTTAGTTCAAAAATATGGTTTTAAACAATGTGTTTTAAGTGGAGAAGGAAAAAATATCGTAAAGGATAAATGGACAATTACATTCTAGCAGCATCTTTTCTTTCCCATGGATTGTCTATTTACTTTAGGGAAGAACTTGTACAGAGCTGAATTGCTACCTGATGTTAATTGTTGTGATTTCAGGATCTACAATATTAAGTCTACCTCCCTACCTCTTCACAGCAGCGTCTGCTTACAATAGCCCTGTAGTCAATTCTACTCCACAGCTGATCTCTTAACTTTAAGAAATCAGGGAAGAGCTTTCTCCAGGCTTTGCCCAAAGCCCATGGGAAAATGTCATACTTTGCTTCTTCATTGTCTTCTTCGACTGTGTTTGCCAGATACCTTCAAATATATATATGTGTATGTTTGTAAATATTATTAAATCTTAAACCACTATATTAGAATGATTTCTAATATAAAATAACAGACCTATTGCAGTGGTTCTTTTTTCTAGTATTGTGACAAAAAAACTAACAAAATACAGCCTTCTCTCTGGAATACAGTATTTTCTTAATTAGTTCCATGTGCATCCTTTGGGTAAAAAACCCAAGCTTTTATAAAAATTGCTTTACCCTAGAGTTTCCTAAATTAGTAGATAAGCAAGAACTAACATATCCTGACATCTTGCTCCAAGCTGGCAAGAAACCTTTGGACTAAAATGAACAGTTTCAGATGGATTCTTTAAATTCTTTAAATAAAGCTTAAAACTATCCTGTGAAATCTTAAACGTTACATTTTTTACTTTATGGATTTTAGCTATTCTTGGAAAATTACATTACTCATACGAAATTAGGAGCAAACAACTAAGATGGATTACTGATTCCACCACTGTTTCAAAGTACAGGCATTTTACAACTGTTCAAGTTGATTTAAATCATGTTGACAGAAAGTTTAATAAAAAGATACTCCTGAGGTGCCTGTCATGCTGAAATGTTTTGGTACAAATGACTTAAAGACTGGCAAAGAAATGAAATAGGGTCTTATAAGTGCACCTGTGAGCCACATATATGTTGCTGTGTATTGTCCTGCATGTATTTCTCATAATGCTTTAAAAAGCTCCCAAATTCAGTTTGGTAGGTAGAATGCCACTCTGTGTATCACTACACCAATGCAAGCATCCCCTGTCTGCTGCTCAGGCTTGTTCCATCAGAGGAAAAATGTTGAATTTGCATTATTTGTGCACAGTATGTAGATTATCATAGAACCACAGAATGGTTTGGGTTGGAAGGGACTTTAAAGACCACCTAGTTCCAGCCCCCCTGCCATCCCCTAGAGATGCCACCCCCTAGATCAGGTTGTTTATATACTACCTCAAGGAAAACTCATAATGATCAGTGTCATAAAGAAATAATAAAACCAGATAATTTTAAAGTACTTACAGAGCGACAAAGAAATTGATTCTGGTATGCTCACTTGGTGTGAAGTTAGCTCTCTTGAAATAAACGAAAGTCATTGCCAAGAGATACTGTTTTAAAATGTAAAATGAGGTATGAACGTGTTATTTAGGTATAGTATTTCCTAAATTGATTCACACATTTACTTGCACCAAGATATTTTCATCATTTTTAACACTGAGGAAAGCATGAATTAAGTTTCTTGAAACTTCCATGTGAACCTATTAGAAAACAATTATGTTCTGTATTTGCATTAAAGTATCAAGTAATTAAGGGCAGATTTCTTACTCAGTGTATGTTATATTAACTAAGAAGGAAATACCTTGTCAGCAATTTCACAGCAACAGTCCATCCAAAGGAAGTCTTGGATTAGATCGTCATCTGTAACAAGAGAAAGCTGTAGCGTTTCAAACACCAAAACTGTTTATGTTAGAAGGTATTTATAAATAAATAACAGATGGTCTTTCATTAAACCAAATAAGAGATGCTAGAGCCACCGGTAGAGAACAGAGAAATTGAAGGCAGTAGGAGAGGTCAGGTGTGAAATAATTTATGTGATAAAAGAAAAAAAACTACCAGAAAGGCAAGGTGGGAAATCTGGTGACTGCATTTCATCCATTCTCAGTAACAGCAAGCAAAAGTGAGAAATATTTCTTTTTTTTTCTATTTGCATCATTTCTTCCTGCATTACATGCTTCCACATGATAGCACACAGTTATTTCAGAGGAACTACAGACTGCTGAGATCCTGCACCTTGATTACCTGGCAGCCTTTACAGGGCAATACTTGCTTATTTTTGGTCAGTGCTTCATTGTCCATGACCGTGTACCGTAATTACCACGAACTGTCTCTCATTCACTTCTGTATTTAGGGGTCAAATAAAAACCAGCTCTAATCTTCCACTATTACTTAACGTCTTTGCTAAAGTAAATAAATACAAAACTTTATTTGAAAGAGACACAAATAAAGAAGAGATGCTCCAAGTCCTTAGATTGTCTTCTCGTTTCACCCCTCCCCCCAGAAGTTTATTCCCACAGTAAATAACAAGTTAAAGAGACAAGGAGTCCAATTTTTAAACCTTGTGTAAAACAAGGTGCACATTGTTCTACACATATTTGTTGAAATACAAGAGAAAATAGGAAGGAAAATTATCATAAAATAAAAAGTAGCAAACCACCTTGGTTTCACTTGTAATTTAAAAAAAGATACTTTTCATCAGTTTGGTAGCCCTTGTATTTTTAACTTAAGCATTAAATATTTATATACCAAGATATAAGAACAAAATGTTATGATAAAGAATTGCCATTAGTTTCAATATAAAAAGCACTCTCAAAATTACTGAGCTTAGAAAACGTTCTGTTCAGTCTATACATTCATATCTCACATTATTAACCTACCAAATAATTTAAAGAAAGCTGTCATTTCCTGACGCTGAATAACTAGACATGGTCCCTTTGGACATTTGTATTTCTGATTAGCAGCCCCTTTTTCACAATTTTCTTGATGGTCTTTAAAAGCAGGTCTCTTTAGTCTAGTAAGTTTTTTTTGCTGATGTGATCTGGATGCACTCGATTTTACATGAACAGTGACAGTGGGAGGTGTCTGACACACCAGATTGTGTTTCATTTCGTTAAGCAAGGGTTCCTGTTAAAAAAATAAGAAGAAATTAACTACAAAAGTGGTCAGTTTGAGCTCTAGTACATTTCTTTTCACATGATATGTTACATGAGTTTGTACGTTAGGTGATGGAAAATTAATTTTATCCGTACTGATTATCTAAGTCTTGTGCCCTAAGACAGCCATGTAGAGTTCTGATTTAATTATAATTTTATAAAGCTTTTCTTTTTTCCATAGTAGAAGGAGCCTTCAATTTTTCTTTTTCCAGTCAACTTTGGAAAATGGGAAAAGAGCCTTTCTAGAAAAGGTTGCTGTTTGTCAGGTCCTTGTTAGGTCCACACACTTAGATCTACCAAAACACTTGTGTCCTTCCCCTCCAATTTGTGATTGCATCTTTTTTAAAAGGAGTATTAATGGAATTAATGCAGCAGAACTGTGATTGCACCATGTAACATTAAAATCAAGTCTTGAGCTCTTAAGTGCCATTGGGAATTAAATTTATCCCTCTAGTTGGACATACCCTGAAGGCACAACCAAGGAAACATACCTGTGGTGTTTGAAACCGCAAAATTTAAGGGGATGCCAAATGGAGAGTGAGGAAGGGTTATTTTTTGGCGGGATTAAATGTATTTACGTCTTCAGGAGGTCTCTCCGCAGGGGGCTGTTTGAGGCTGGCTCACAGCAGCCTACGTGACTCCCCAGCTCTTAATGGCTGCCGCATGAACACGAAAGGCCCCTCAGTCGTGGCTGTGATTTTGGCTCCCAGCGGCAAAGCCCAAAACCGCCCGTGCCCGTGCCCGCCCTTTCCCGCCTCCCTCAGCGGCCTCCCCCTCACGCCTCCGCACCTCGAGTGGCGTGTGCCGCAGCCAATCAGCGTGCGCGGGGCAGCCGTCTCAGCCAATCGGGCGGCGGCGGGCTCTCTCCGCCCGCCCCTCCTGTTGCCGCCCAGGGCGCGGTAGCCAATGGGAGCGGGGCTTGGCGGGCCCCGGGCGTGGCGGCACCGCCTCCCGCCCCTGGCTCCGTCACGGGCCGGCCTCAAACCCGGCTCGGCTCTCTCAGCTGCCCGGCAGCGCTACAAAACCTTTCTTGCTTCCTTGGCTTTTTACAAGGGGATGTAGTGACAGGATAAGGGGGAATGGACCCCGCTTGAGAGCAGGTTTAGGTTAGCTATTAGGCAGAAATTCTTTACTGTGAGGGCGGTGAGGCACTGGCACAGGTTTCCCACAGAAGCTGTGGATGCTCCGTCCCTGGAAGTGTCCAAGGCCAGGTTGGATGGGGCTCTGAGCAACCCGGTCTACTGGAAGTTGTACCTCCCTGCCCATGGCCGGAGTTGGAACGAGATGATCTTTAAACCTTTAAACCCAAACCATTCTATGATTAAAACATCTCCCCAGGAGACATAGGTCAAAGAAGGGGTACTTTTCTCTAAAGATCATTAAACACGGAGGTGCAGGGTATCCTGCTGCTACCTTTCCACAGAGGCAATTAATGCAGGTACTAGTATGCAATTAATCTAAGGCAGTCTATTGAAATGTAATAACAAGTATGAAAAAAAATATCCCTTTGCTACTAAGATACAGTGTGAAATCTTACTGTTGCTTTTTCTTATAAAAAGGTTTACTCTAGGAAGATAGCAAGACATACATCCATTTTCATTGTTTCCTCCTGTGCAGGTCAATTAAAGTGTAACTGGCCTCATTTGTTATAATAATGAGAATTTACACCTTCCTCATCTTTTATTAATAATTTGCTAGATTATTTAGGTGCTCTGAGTCAGTGGGCATATTCAGGGAGAGAGATAAAAACATACCAAGTGGTAAATGTACCTACTACCAGCATCTGTTTCTGGAACAGGCTGAAATCAGAAACCTTGGCAGCAGGGTGGAGATAATACCAAATACATCAGCAGGGCAAAAGTCTGTTTCTTTAAGGTTCTCTCTTCTTGGACACATATTCACAGTGAGTTACCCTGTATTAGCTGTTCTCTTTTTGCATATTACTTTTCATCTGAGGAATTCAAAGCACTCATCAATTAACTACTGTTCATTTGATAACTGTGAAAAACAGAGGAAGGGCAGCTGCAGAAACTTCCACATAACCATCTAAATCTTTAAGAACAGGAAAAAAATTTCTTTTTTTTTTTCCTATTGCAAAACATGAAGCTGCAATAATTGTGACATGCATCCTTCCTTATTCTTTACACCTTTACATCAATAAAAATTGACTTACAATGTTGATCTTTATCCACACAGATCTTCCTGTAGATCTCCCCCTTCTAAAAGAATTTTTGGGTTGATGTTTCTGCAACAAAATATTAATTTTTTTTTTCCACTCAAAAATCTGTCACAATCAAGTTATTGAACAGGTATTGTGACTCTTCTCCCAGTGTACCATCCCCAGCCTGCCAGGATCAGGTCTCTGCTCTGATTCAGACCTGTTGCATAACGTTGGGTCAGACTCTTGGGGAAACTGAGCTTGTGAGGAGCTGTGAGGATGTCTGGAACTCTACCTTTCTTTCCTTGCAGGTCTCTGCAGCCTGAGGTAGGACTGAGATGGGGATGACTCAAGGATTCAACTTGGAAACGTTATGGGAAAACATCAGCATGGGAAGGTTGATGCCTGAACCCAGGGACAATAAGGAAATAGAATTTTATCTAAGTCCTCTGCATGAGATAGTGGAATTAACTGGTTCTCAACTTTGCTTTTTATTAACTACAACTTTCAGAAGGTTGTTGAACAATTTTTCACCCAAGAATATCGGGAAGAATGTAGCTTTTGTTCTTCCAAGTCGCTCGCTGGACATCAGGGAGCGCTGTTTCACCACCAGCGATTTGAACCGAGACAATGTAGTATTTGTCTGGCATAAAACACAGGGTTTCCTGTTGTGCCTCTTTCCTAACCCTTCCTGCAGGTGGACATGAAATCAGTTTAGCCATTTTTCATCTTTATATGTAATCACAGTTTGAAATTACATTTTAAATGTACAACTTCATAAATATTTTTGGGGTTTTTTTCTATATAAATATGTGTATATACTTTTTATTTTTATATAAGATTTATATATATAAAATTATTAAGACCTGGATTTGAAAGACCTGGGATTCTTACAAAATCTTATTTCTGGAAAAGAAAAAAAAAAAATTCCATATATATACTAGAACTCCATTATATGAGATATATAGTTGTATAACTATACAGAATTTGGTCCAAAAAGGCAGTTGTAGAGCAGTTTATTTCCTTTAAATGGAAAAATAACTTGAAATTTTTCAGTGAATGAGTTGTTTACAGATAGATTAAGAAGGACCACTGAAGAAAAACACAAGGATAATATTTTAATAAATTACATTTAGGATATATGTACTTTTTTCCCAGATTTTGATATTTTTGAGATGCCTTTGACCTTTGATATCCTTCCCAGTGAACTTTTTTTTTTACCTAAGAAGGATAAAATACCATAGGCAAAACACCTGGTATTCCTTTTCAAACAAAGTCATAAAGAACCACCATTGATTCTTTTAAATACAGATCATTAACCACAATAAAATATCTATTTTTCCTTTAGACACTTTTCCTACTTCCTGAAGAGGGTGAAATTGGAAAAAAGTCTCTCTTCCCTGTGGATATGACTGCTGACCCTGCTAGGGGAACCTGGCCTCTTAATCAAATACATTCTAAATGAAATGCTCATGGATTGAGAACTCCATTCCTGAAGTCCCATAGTGAAACTGAAACAAGCATCTAAAAAGCAAACTTTGGACATGAGGTTAATTCTTTCAGAGTAAAGGGTGTAGCAAGTCACAGGAGTAAATTAAAGTAAAAAGGAACAGATGAACCACCTGAACCCACATCTGTCACCAGAAACCTGTTTTATATGTGGGAAGGGAGAGTAAGGATTTAGATGAGTTGTGTGAAACAAATTATTAGGGCATCGTGGTGCCTGGACTAGGACTAAGCATAACAGACTGAACATGGCTTACCAGTTTGCTGCTGGGGGTAGTAAGCAAGGCTACAGGAAAGATGCCTGGCAGTTAAATCTTTGCTTCTGACAAATGTTACAGTATGATTAAAATCAAAAATGGTTCAGTGCCACTTAAGTGTATGTCACTGATGGATGGAATGGGCAGGAAAACTCTTTCCAGCTTTGTTTACTTGAAAAGAACATCTGAGCACAAAGCAGTGTTTTCTAATATTTAAGTTCCAGAAGAGCTGTACTTGTTCACAGGTACTGAGAAGTTCAGGAGCTAGAAGGAAAAAATTATTTGGAAATTATGCAGTGAACAAGAAGTGTAGTGACTAGATTAATAGAGCAAACAGGAAAGGAAAGTGGAGGCCACCAACAAACACAGTGCATGTTTAAACATGCTGCTCCTGCGTACTTCGAAACAGCCAAGCACTCTGCAGCAACAAATCTCCATAAAGTGCCTGGGACATAAGTTTCAACTTGTTCATCCCTACTGTGAATAGACTGATGTATCCTGTATGAACTTAACTAATTCAAAGCAGACAGGGGAGCTTTTAAGATTGATTTTTAAGGATTGGCACCTGTGTGCTGGTTGTAAATGAAACAAAGGAGTCTTACCCAAAGAGTTCCAATTTGTCAGTAAAGGTAAATAGATGAGATAGACTACATTATGTCTTCACCATCACATCACAAAAGATGAATGATATCTCTCAACATCAGTAACTCAAAACTAGCCCTGTGTATTTTACATTAAAGGGAAAGGAGATGATCTGCACTGTTCTCCTTTAACTGTTTTTTGAACCTTCTGATGTCATCCACCACAGTCTAACTACTTTTTGGCCACCGAAGACTGCATTTTGGATTTGCAAGTATTTAATAGCCATGGCTATTTGTTACCCAGTTGTGCCCATGCTGTTTCTTCATGCTGAATTGTGCAAAGAGCCCTAATAAACAGGACTCCTCTCTACCTCCATGGCCCTGGAGCCATTTGTTCCAGATGCCGAGAGCACCAGGCTTCCTGAGAGGCAGGTGCAGGAGCAAAGGGCAGGTGTGCAACCGTGCCCAGGGCGCTGCCCATGTCCTGTGCATGCGCACAGGGACTGGATTGCCTACATTCACACTGGGAAACAGGAACTTCTCACCTTTTCTCCTCTTTCCTCTCAGAAACAACTATCAAACGCCAGACTTAAAAAATCTTCCAGGTGAAAATGTAGCTGAACAAAAAGGTTTCAAGAGTTTGACTTAAGAAATCCTTTTTAATGAAATGCCATTAGCTAAAATGTGTTTCGTTCCATCTGGCATATAACACACATGCTTTGCCTCACTGCTGTAATGTATACGTACACATTAATACACTAAACTGCAGAACATCTAAGGAACCTATTATCCAGGAAATATATCTTATGTTATTATCTACGGACATCAAAAGTAGAAAAACATTGGTGCTTTCAAAATAACATCCTAATTCTTTTCCTGAAGGCAAGTTTCCTAAATAATAGCTGTTTGAGTGGCTAAAGAATAGGTGGGAGCCTTCAACTTTTAGCTAGCTGGCTTATGATTCTATAACAGGGCAAAATGTGTAAATTTCACCAAATCTTTCTCATCTTATTTTCCAGTTCCAAAGTTTACTGGTCACATAATTCAGATCACAAACTCTTTCAAACACAGTGTCTATTTATTCTCTGTTTTTACACTATTGAACACAATTAAATCTTTGTCCATGACTACAGCTCCTGTAATATGAAACAATAGTGGTAATTAAGACAGGACAATTTTTCTGTTGTCAAGAGCTGTATTTGCATGGCATGGCATTCAAAAGACTCACCCCGTGAAAGGATTAATCAAAAGTAGTGTAGCTGTAATTTCTGAAGCAAGAGGAAATTGTTTTCATATGCAAATAATTTGGCTCCCATGCTCTCATACTGCTAAGAAAGGAGCAGCGTCAAGTTCAGTAGTGGGAAGGCAGAACTTCAAGGACAGACAAGTTCAAATACGACCTGGAAAAAGTCCAGGGTTTACTTTCTTTAACTCGTATCCAATGGTCCAGGCTGCACAGAGTTAAATTGGAATTGCCACAGTTTGTTAAACATTGAATGCCCCTCCCAAGAAGCAATGGGGTCTATAATTACTCCCCAACAGGTCAAAAAGCTTTCTTGTTTCTCCAAGTTCAGTAATCACAAGCTGTAAAAGTTCTCTCACTCAGAGGTTGAAGCAATAAAATGACTGGTAAAGGGCTGTAAATTAAAGTGCAAAGAGGAACAGATGAACTTTGGTAACAGCTATTGCTAACCGAAAAAAAGAAGGGAAACTCATGAACTGTGAAAACAGTCACAACACAGAAGCAATTTATTTCAGCGAGGGACAAAAAAAAGCAAAACGCTGATGGCACGCCCACCTCTTTTAACCCCACTCCCTGCTGCCCCTTGTGTCCGTGTTGGTGGGATGAGATTTTCCTGCCCAGCTCATGGGTGTATTTATTCACCTTTGCTTGGGGTATGACTACGCACACAAATTAGAGTGAGGCAAGAGTGGGTGGGGATTTACAGCATGTTAGCTGCTCCCTGGAACTGCCTGTGTGCAGGCTGTGACCCTGTTTTCGTTGAGGAATACACGGCTTCTGCTCGCTGCCAGGTGCAGCCGTGTCCATGGCTTGTTACAGGGGGTTACCTGACAAGCTGTAAATCCACACCCTCGCTAGCCCCCTAGCAACCTGTACAAGTCCAGCACAAGCAAATGCAACGGCAGGTTTTATGACAGAAGTACTCATTGTGCCTTCTGATAACACCACACTGAGAGACAGGACAACTCTCTGTATAACCATCTGCTTCAGTTGTGCCTACAGCCCACAGATGTTGTCACTCGATAAAGCATGGTTGAAACTACTTAGGACACTCTCAAACAGTTTTCAACAAGTGTTTTGACAAAGTTCCATCGATACCTTCTTCCACAGAGAAGGGCTAAAAGGCGGGGAAATAAAGTATCTTAGATGCCAAAACTGAAACAATTTAAATGTAAACAGTTTATTTCATTGCAACTTGTTATCTTGTGTTTTCCTCTGAGCCCTTTCCAAACCCTATAAACCTGAGGGATTGGGCACAGTATGAAATCAGAAGGTTTGCCTGGCTGCTGTGCAGCAGTCTGGATGAGGAGTTATTACGGTTTTTACATCTAATGCTGTTTATTTTAAGCAGCTTTGAATGCTGACAATAGATGTTCTAAAAATGCTGTCAGTTTTAGAGCCACGGAGATGCATTTTGAGGTACATAAAGATGAGGGTGACAAACCTGTTACTGGCCCCACCCCCTGCAGCTAAGACTAAGCCCTGGCAGAGAGGTGAGGATGCCACAACATATCAGACAGGTTGGTTTCTATAATCCTCAGAGACACAAATAGAACATACATTAATTGCATGAGTATTTCTCTCCTGTGGCTACACCCTGTCTAGTTTTATGAATCTCTGAACCAACAGCCCTGTACCTCTTAGTAGCTACTCTTACTTTCACAGGTCTCCAACCCTGATAGAGACCCAAGCTGCAGGCTTCTGAAGCTTTATGAGAGTTGCCACTCTGAACTAGTTTCCATCTTCAGTGTGCATAACACACAAGCACTGGGTTATTAATTAAAAACAAAAAAACAAAAAAAAACATGAACTAGAAATAGGCCAAAAAGACCCAGATGTGTAAAATAGCTTTTTAGGGGGATTTTTTACAGTGTTTTGAAGTAGTTAGACAGTCTAGCAGAAAGACATGACTGCTCGTTTATTTTCTGATTTGCTCTATACTTGATCACCTCCATACAGCCAAAACTTCTAAGTTCTCCAGGACTCCAAATGTTCTCATTATTCAAATCAGTGTAACAAGGCTTACCTGTTTTCTGGCGGTTTTCAAACAGTCAGGAATAATAAAATACACAGAAGCACCAGTTTTATTACAGTCCTTTGAGCAGCAGCATGTGTCGATTTGTGACAACATGGAATCTTCAGAAACACCTCATGGACAAGGTGTTGCACATTATTTCTCAATACTGTCCTCTTCCTACAGTTCTTTCAAGGTTTCATTCTATGCAAATGATGAAGTCTGACAAAAATGTTAAATACAAACATTCTGAAGCTGTCCTAATAAAAAGTTCCTGAGCAAGTCTATAATAGAATGACATATCTAGCAATGTCTGCTGTCCAAAATACCTGCTGGCACTTTTGAGCATCAGTGTTTCTGGTTGTTACTATCTTCGTCAGCTGTAACCAGGTAAAAGTCATGATGGATTTTCAAAAGTCATTAATTTTGTTGGAAAAAGATTAATAAGACTATGTTTCACAATTTGGTCTCATACATGACCTATTTTCTAGGGATGAGACTTTGGTTATCTTCAGGAGGGTACACCCAAAACCAATCAGGTTTGCAGCCTCTGAAGAATCTCAGTTAGACTGAGGTTGCCAAATACCCCAGTGGCATTGATCACGCTCTCTCTACTCATCTCTCTGATCTGCTGACCACAGTGCATGTCACAGCCCCACCTCGAATCGTTTCCTGATACTTCAGGAGTGACTCAGACATCCTTGCGACTTTCCCTGACAGCAGATTCAGTCCCTTTTCGGTGCCTGGAGAGTTTCACAAAGCCCACTTACCTAATTTCTAGTGAAGACCTGGAAATGACCTTACCTTATATCCCAGTATCACACTCATTCTTACTGGTTTCAGAAAGAGCTGGTTTTATCTCCTTGGATCTGATTCACAGTTCACTCGAATCAACAGAAAATCTCCCACTGGAGTCCATGGCTCTGGAGTATTTTAGTGACTAGTACTTCATTCTCCAAACAGATCCGGATCAGATGTAAATTAGGGAGCAAAAGTTGAAAAATACAGATCACATGAGTTTTCCTAATGTAAGTTTACATATTTTGTGTATATAGAGTTTGGTGACCAAAACTTTTTTCTTTTTGCTATATAGTAGAGCCAGTAATATGCTCGTAGCATTTAAATTATAATTTGTCTCAGCTGTAATTATGCTTTATTAAGAGTAAACCACAACTAGCCTACACTGCACTGCCTAATCAGCAGTCAGCTATTTGATAAGAGGAGGTATCTCCAACAGTTGATAAAATTATCCTGTTTATAACCAATATGCAAAGCCTTAGCTTTAGAGCTGTGTGCTGAGGAAAGTTAATGTAGAATAGCCATTGAATATGGTCACGTATTTCAGCACAAAGAGGTACAAGCACCACAAAAGGTACAAAAAAGACACTGCCTCCCAACCTCTCAGACACCAAGGCACCTATGTTATAAACTTCAGCAGTCAGGCTCTTGTATCTGTTTAGTCTCATGTATGCTCCACTGGCTTTGATTATACCAAGAAGCTGCCCTCTACATAACCTGGAAAGAGGGTAAAGTTTAACACTGCTGTGAATGGTCCTCATTTCCATTGCCTTGCTGGTGAACGGGATCATGTAGAGCAACTCTCCTTCAAAAATACTGAGCAATGTTTAAACAGTAATTTCTTCACGTCTGGTGAGACCACAGGTAGTGAGGCCCTCATTTGTTCCTGCAAACTGGAGACAAATTAAATGCTATACTACAAAAAGCAGCATGATGCACCTACATTTGCAGCAGTTACTTTATGACTTTCGGCAGGCACTAACTCACATTTCGTAATGTGTCACAACACAACAGTGCTGAAACACACAGTGAGAGCCTCTAGGCCACACAAATACCCTAAAACCATTCAGCCCCTAGATACTAAAGGTTATGGCTATTTTTTGACGACAAAGATACCAATGTGGTATATGAAGGTGGTTGCTGAAGCAGGGCTACTTTCAGTAGTAGCCACGCCAAGATTTCAGGACTGCTTGGGTTTGTAAAACTAGACAGAGAGTTTTACCTACACAGAACAAAGATCAGGAGGAAAAAGAGGACTAGCTGTACCAAGCCCGTTCTGTTCTTCTATGTTTACGTATTAAAAAATAAATTAAATAAAGGCAAAAGCCTATCATAAAATTTATTGGTCCTTACTATCAAGGCTTACGTAGGTCAGCTTAGCAATTTGATATGACAAGATAGCTCTTCTCATCTTGAACAAACCTGTACATTAACATGGAATAAGAGGTTTATGATAAGGCAGGCATTTCTGGCCTATTGATCCTACTCATCATTCTGGATAATGCCATTACTTGACAAAAGCGATGTGAGAAGTCCATATTCAAGACTTATGTCTTCCCAAGTTTTCATATTCCTAGGTCAAGCTTTCATTTTGAGTCTTTGACAAGTATATCAGAAGAATACACTTATCAATCAGAAACCATGCAAAACCACAAGAAGAATCAAGATAAATGCTGCAAAACTCTGATTCGGGCTGTACCAGGAGCAAATCCAAAGAGCAGTCCTTTAACTCAGACCCATGTGAGACAGGAGGGCACTGGAGACTAAAACAACATACAAACCCAGGTACAGCACAAACACAGCTGCACACAGAGACAAAACCACTAAGACAGTTCATCAGCACTTCCACTTCAAACATGCAAAGCTTTCAAACAGTTTCACTTACTGAGGTCTGCATATGCAGAAGCAGAAACATGTTTTTATTGTGTAGTGAACTGGTAAGAGGAAGCTTCAAGTCTTTGGGCAGAATGTCATTGTGGTTTCATCCTGTACTAAAATAACTTGTTTTTCTAGGGTGCTAGTGTATCTTTTAGGAAGATCTATGCATATTTTTAACTGAATAAATAAACTCAAGGTTCATAAAGCATTTCCAGTGTACCATATCTATCTTTTGTCTTCCATTTTGGCACTGCTTTTACATTTTGGAAAGCCATCTTAAAGCCTGCAGCCGGCTTTCCCGTGTTTCCTCCTCGGCAACCTGGTAGGGCTCTGGCATTACCTCCCACAAAGCTGCGCTGCTCAGAGACAAAGCACTCAGGACTGCTTTTTCCTGGGCGAGGAAACGAGGATACTGCAGCACCAGGAGCGAATCTTCAGAGCAACCTCGAGGTAGAGACTTCTACTATATATTCCAGAAAGGAACCAAAACCGAAAATAAAACCAAAATGCGTAACCAGTAAAGATCCTTTCAAAAACGTTCATTCTATACAGATAAACGTTCTGCTTTTCAATTTACTGAGGAATTATCAGAATTTATGTCAAACACGGAGTAGTTCACACGGCACCCCCGGATGCGAACAAAGCTCGCTATAAAGTGCGAGTGTTCCCTGCTTGCTCTCAGCTCGCCGAGAGGGGAGCGGAAACACCCCCCCGCCTGTCCCGAGGGATGAGCCCGGGGCCACCAGGCCAGGCCAGGGACCTCGGGATCGCCCCGGAGCTCCGAAGGTCAGCGGCGGGCGCGGGAAGCCCCGAGCCGGGAGGCACACAGGCTCTGCTGTCCCTGCCCGTGTGTCACAAGGCAAACACGCCTGGGAGCTCCCGGGGATGACTAACACTTTCCCATCGACGGCGGGGGCGGCTGTCCCCCAACTCCCCGCCACAGCCCCGGCCCGCCGCCCCTCGGCGCGGGCGGGGTGGTTTCACAGCCGGGGTGGTTTCATAGCCCCGGTAAAAAGCGGGCATGGCGCCTCTCGCACCGCCGCTCCCCCTCCCCATTCCGCAGGAGAGGCACTCTTAGGGCCGGGCCGGGAGCAGGTCCCGCCCTGCCCCATCCAGTTTCGCCCCGGTGCGGGGGGAGGAGGAGGAGGAGGCGGCCGTGGTTTAAGAGCGCGCCCGGCGGGCCCGGGGGAGGAGCCGTCGGTGCCGCCGCTGCTCCCCCCGCGCGTCCCAGGTGTAACCGGAGCCGGGAGGGCGCGGCGCAGCCACCACCACCTGTGGAACCTGTCGGGCGGCTCACACTGCTCCGCCGCCGCTGCCGCGCACGCACCGCTCCCTCTCTGCCCGCGTCCCCGAGAACTTTCCTCCGGCCTCTCCGCACCCCGCTGCCTGCCCCAGCCATGAAGCCGCTCTGCGGGGCTGCGCTCCTGCTGCTGCTGCTCTGCGCCGCTGCTACTGCCCAGCAGAAGCGTGAGTGCCCGCGCCCCGCTCCTGACCGGGCCTCCCCGCCCCGGGACCCCCTCCAGCCCCCCTCTCTCCTCTGGGCACCACATGTCGCCATGTGGCGACACCATCCCGCCCCCTTCGCCGGGAGCGCGGAGGGGGCAGGAGCGCCCGGCCCTCGTAGCGCCCCTTTGTCTGAGCCCTGACGGGAGCCCGGCCCTCGGGAAGGGGGGGGTGGGTGGCCGAGGGGGAAGCGAGAGGTGCGGGCACGGCACGCCCGGCCGGTGAGGAGCGGCTTTGTCCGTCCTGCCCGGCGGCGGAGCGCGGGTGGCGGTGCCCCGCCGTCCCCTTTGTCCGTCCTGCCCGGCGGCGGAGCGCGGGTGGCGGCTGCCTGCCCGAGGTGCCCGGCTCACGGCCGCGCTTCTCTTGCAGCGTGTGTCTGCGAGAAGAACAAGCGTGTCATCAACTGCAGGGAGATAAACGGACGCTGCACTTGCGAAGCCATCGGCTCTGGCCTCACCGTCGGCTGCGACACCCGTGAGTAAAAGGGCACGGCCGGGTGGGTGGCACGGAAATGCGCCTGCAGAGAGAGCCGGGGAACATGTGAGAACGACCACTGAGTTCCCAGCAAATAATGGAGACAAGGAAGGAGTTCTTAATCCTGGTCTTCCAGGTCAGCTGGTGTTGGAGGATAAGCGTTTAGGGTTTCTCTGCTTGTACTGATGTAGCCTCCCCCTCCTCCTTAAAATTTGTTCTCCAGTGGCAAGAATTTATTGAAGATGACTGTTAGCTTCCTTGTAAGCACGTATCCTCACCTCTACAAATCTAGAGGGGAAAGAGCTTTGTGACAAAGCCTTCCTCTGGCTTCGAGCTCAGCTAAGCTGTGAGCAAGCCTCTGGCTGTGAGAAATGGAAGCTGGAAGTCCTACGGCTGGACCTGCTGGGACTTTGCCTCGAGAGGCTCACACACCCCGGCTGTATTGATTTTACACAGCGCTCACACGTTAGACATCTGCTCTTCTGTGTAGTGGCTTTAGATTTGGTTGCTGCTGATGTAACCTTGTGTTTCTCTGGACTCAGGGCTCTGTTTCGGACATGCTTGGTCTGATGCTGTATAACATGATTTTCTGGTTATTTTTAGTGACTTCAAAATGCCTGTTGATGAAAGCAGAAGTAGCAGGTTCAAAATCGGGTCGTCGTGAGAAACCAAAAGATGCGTTTGAAGATACCGATGGCCTCTACGATCCTGAGTGTGAAAATAGTGGTGCTTTCAAGGCAAAGCAGTGCAATGGAACCACCTGCTGGTGTGTGAATACAGCTGGAGTTAGAAGAACTGACAAACATGATGCAGACTTGAAGTGCAATAAATTAGTCAGAACGATGTAAGTCTTTCAACAGGGTGTGCTGTGACACGAAAACATTCCCGTGTGAGGCTCTGCCTTGTGTGAATGATGCACTGGGAATGAATGAAGATGGAGCAATCAACACTTGGTTACTGCTGAGTCTTTTTCTTCAGAAAAAAGGAGACATTGAAGGGGTTTGGAAGAGACTTTGCTTGCTTTGTTTTTGTCTCACTGGTCTGTTGTTTTTAGCCTGGGGTTAGAATTTTTTTGGTATATATGCATGTACTTCAAGAATATTCATTGTGCTTTAGGTGGATCATCATTGAAATGAAACATGCTGAGAGAGATGCTCCTCTGAATCCTGATTCTTTAAAGAAGTAAGTAGTGATAGTGATGTGTCATGGTAGCATATGCATGTCCTACTAGATATCTAGTTTATTTCCAAACAGTTAAAAACATTTTCAGACCTGTGAACTAATTTCTAAGACATCTTAGAAGGGAACTGCAATTCCTGTATAGAATTGCTTTAATTTTTATTGAAAACAAATTAACTGCTGAAGAGATACCCTTCCATTTAAAATTGATTGCTACTTTTCCCTCCCCTCTCATATCAATATACTAAAAGAAATGGAAGGTAATAGGTGAAACTGTTCAGAAAGTAAACTGACAAAAATGACAGGAGGTCTATATAGAAACAGTAGGAGGAAAACAAGAGTTTAGCCATTTTTTTCAATTTTGTTAAAACAAGCTCCTGTTTGTAGCTATTATTTCAGCTCCTTTTCAGAACAAAACTTGCTGCCCTATAGCTCTTTTTCTGAACTCTTCAAACTGGTAAAACTTTTGTGTAACACAGGTGTTTATTTTTCACTACAAGCATCTTCACTGTTAGGAGTGAATTGAACTCTGGTATGAAGAGGGGGCACTGACTTTGGTAGTGGCAGAGTTAATTTTCTTGGTAGCAGTTGCTGTGGTGCTGTGTTTTAGACCAGTGACCAAAACAGTGTTGATAAATCCACCAGTGTTTTAGCTGCTGCGGAACAGTGCTTACATAATGTCAAGGCCTTCTCAGGCTCTCACTCTGCTGCCCCAGTGAGTAGGTTGGGGATGGGCAAGAAGCTGGGAAGGGGACAGGGCTGACCTGAATTGACTGAACAGATAGTCCATATTGTATAATCCTATGTTCAGCAATTAATCTGGGGGAAAGTTTTTTTTTTCCCCAAGTAGTCATTGCTCAGAGGTTGGCTGGACATTGATCTGTCAGTGACGACTGATTGCTTTTACATCACTTGAGGTTTTATATTTCCCCCACCCAGCCCTTTCACTTACCTGCCTGCCTTTTATTTTAGCTGCTGAAGGTTGCTTTGGTTGGTTTTTTTCCTTGCTTTTGCCATTCTGATTCTTTTCCCAATCCTGCTATGGGGAAGTGAGTGAGAGACTAGGTGAACATTTAGCTGCTAGCTGAGGTCCACCCACCACAGAGACTGCAAAAGAAAACAATTCCACTGATCTTATCTACTTCAGAAATGATATGTGTGAAATAGTACTGTTTTTACAGCCATGGCTTTTGTATCCTTACAGGTTTTTCATGGATACCATTACCAGTCGTTACCAGCTGGATGGCCGATTTATAAGCAATATTCTGGTAAGAGGCACATCGTGTTTAGTAAAGTATCAGAACTTTATTTCGTTGTGAGTAACTTTGAAGACTCTTATTTGACTAATGCAGTACAGCATGAGGTTTAGTGGAAGCTCTCAAAATAGTGAGGCTCACTGAGCAGTTAGCAAATAGCTATATCTGAACAGAAATGCTGATTAACTCCACTGCTCTCCTTAGTCTGTAGATTACTTCTTTGCTTCACTTAAAAAGTGGAATTTGAATCCTACTGTAAACAGTTGGCTTGAGTTCAAGAGCCATAAACTTGATCCAGGATGTAAGTTCACAAACTGGATCATAATGTTTTGGTGAATATTTGATAGCTGGATTTAAACTACCTCCTTCTTAATACCACCCTATATTCTTTTGCAGTACGAAAACCCTTACATTACTATTGATTTGAAGCAAAATTCCTCAGACAAATCCTTTGGAGATGTGGACATAGCTGATGTGGCCTACTACTTTGAGAAGGATGTAAGTGGCTCACAGTGAAGTCTGCCAGAGGCTGGATGTGTGTATTGCACTGCATTCGGGAGTCTGGCTGTGTGCTGGCTAAAGGGAGGTGAATTATTCCTGTGATGAGAGAAATGCCTCCTACAATGTGAAGCAGCAAGTCTCTCTTTTCCTGCCTGTTTTAGGTAAAAGGTCAATCCGTCTTTCATAACAACGTTGGGCTAAATGTCAGCATTGACAACCAAGAGGTGAAGCTTGAGAAGACAGTGGTCTACTACGTTGATGAAATTGCACCAGAGTTTTCCATGAAGTCTCTGACTCCTGGCCTTATCGCTGTCATTGTAGTGATAGTAATAGCAGTAGTGGCTGCAATTGTTGTTCTGGTAAGTTCTAGCAAAGCTGCCAAGCTGAGCTATACCAGTGCAATTTGGGAAGTAACAACACACGTGTTTTGGACTCTGATGGAAAGTTTTCTGTCCTAAACTGGCTTGCTTCTTCAGACCTGGGAGGTGGGAAATTGGTGACGGGCATAGTGTCACTGTTGCAGGTTACAACCGAAGGGTGTCACCCGGAAAACAAGTACTGGGAACAATTCATAGAGGTGAACAAAGTATCTCCTGGTTTAAAATAGCTGAGAGTGACAGACAACCTCGTTTGTCCCTCACTTTGGAAGGAGTGGGAAAGGACAGCTTCAAGTTTTGTGTTTTTAAAGTAAAAACCAGGTGAAGTGACTTGTATATCGAGACTTAAAAAATCTTGCATCCTTCTCTTACAGGTCCTCACAAGGAGGAGGAAAGGGAAGTACGTGAAAGCTGAGGTAATTAATTTCTGTTTGTGGTGCATATGTGGGGAGGAGGTTTACCAGAATCCAGAAACTCTTAAGTTTGCTGTAGGTTAAAATCTTGCTTTGAGTGTTTCAGATGTGTTTAAGGAGACCCAAAGTACTCAAATCCTGTCGCTAAATTTCACCTCTGCAGTTCTTTGCTAGTTTCAAAGAACTGTTGATCTGCTGCTTTTCCCAGGGCTGAGGGGGTGGGGTTCTGTTTTACTGCAAGTTCTATTTTACATATGTATGGCAAAGGGCTGTGTAATCCACAGGAAGTGCTGATAGCCTTGTTCTCTGATGAAGTCCTTTACTGAGGTATTTGCATGGAGCTTCCAGTTGCCATTGAAGAGCTACTTTCCAAAGGAATAGTAAATGGTGCTTCACACGAAGTGTGGAGCCTTTTGTGAAGATATCCAAACAATGTTGTAGTTAAATAGTGCATTTAAAAAAAAAGTCTGGTACTTGTGGCATGGTTGATTCTGTTAGTGTTACATCAAATCCATGGGCTAGTGAAAATGTGGGCTGTTAAGTCCCAATGACTTATTGAGTCTTAAAAAGTTCAGAAGTAGCACAAATACTGATCTCCCTCTACCTCCTCCCCTCCAGGTGAAGGAAATGAATGAAATGCATAAAGGACTGAATGCTTAAAAAATCAACTGAAGACAAGTCAGATTCAAGCAAAGAAGACAACAAAAACATTGGAGGCATGATTTTTATCTCTTAAAAGTTCTCTCCTGAAAGGGAGGCAATTGTGCTCACTTAATGATTTTTTTTTAAACTATTAACAACCAAGACTGGTAACCATTCAACTACTTTTACTATCTGTTAAGAGTTGAATGTCCCATGTTATTCAAGTAAAACTTCACTATTGCTCCCTGGTTTTAATTTTTTTATGATGATGAATTGACAACTGCTGTTACTAGGGTTTTGGAGCATACACACTTGCTTAAATGGTTATTTTACCCGTGTGGGAGTTTTCTTGAAAACAATGACTTTGTAGCCTTGTTGTAATGAGACTGTCTCCTGTATAACTGAACACGACACGTTTTTTTGGCAGTTTGTACATATTTGAAGTTGCTGTAACTTTTTTATGACTTGAATTAATAAAACTTTGAAACAGGCTTCTATTTCTTACATGGTGAAATGATAATCTACTAAGTTATCATGCTTACAAATTTGTAGTTTGATTCCTTAAAGCAAGGAACCTCAGCATAGTTGAAAAGGTTCTAGAACTCCCAATTGGCAGTTTTCATTAGCCATCTGGTATCTCAGTAGCATGATGTTTTTTCTTAAAGCTGTGAAAAGTATGCAACAAGAGTGAAATGGTAATATAGGGATTGTTGTATAAAAAAATCAACAGGCCAAGAATGTAGTCATTTCAGGAATGCATAGCCTTCTCTTTCCAATGCTATGTGAGTATTTAAAATAAGCCTCTAGTCTAGGACATCTCTGGTTCAGGGTTGGGGGTGGGCAGGCCTGGCATCTGATGGTGGAGGTGGGCAAGAGCAATTTACCCCATTACTGTGATTTTTGTCTGTGGCAAAGCTGTTGCACAGCAAGGAGCTGTTTCTGCTGTTATTCCTGCTCTCTGCCATAGATGCTGACCAGACTCCCACAGGCTGTCTACCTCCCAGAGCCTTCCTTTGACACATGAGGGCTTGCTTTGGCTGTCAGTAACCTGTGCCATGGACGTTGGCTAGCAATCCCTCCAGCATATCTGATTTGTAAAGGAAATGCTGTAACTCCTGTTGCCAAAGAAATAATGAGATGCAAGATAAGGAACTGAATGACAAACCTTGTTACTAATGTGGTGCGTGTTTTGACCCACCCTGGCTAAAACAGGAAAAGTAGGATAAACTACTGAGAGGGATATTCTACGTACTGTTAATGAATTAAATGTGAAGTGTGCCTGCTTGATAGAACAGGGAAGCTGCTGAAGTGTGATGGTGTTACCTCTACTGTCACAGCTCACCAGTATCCCTTCTGCCTTTCAACAGGGTGGTACCACACATGCATGCATTGCTGTGCTGGGTACTGCACAAAAATCCTCAAGAAGTGAATTTACTGGAATGTTTTGCAGCCTTTTCGGGCAGATTTGTTAGTGAAAACTTCTGCAGGGCAGGCTCTTCCTCTGCTGATCTGTGCCCTTCCCCTTCTCCCCAGGTATGCAGGCAATCTGCTGAGGTGTGATGAATTTTGTACAATTCTGTAAGCTGTTAACCAAATAAAGCCCAGTTTTCAGTAAGTTGGTCTTGTGCTGAGTTGTGTGTGTTATTGTCTTGCCCACTGCTTCAGTCTCCATCTCCTCTACTTCCTTAAATGTCTGCAGTATGGGATCCTTGCCATTTCTTTCTTCCCCCCCCCATTGTTCTAATTGCATTGTTTTCTCTCCTCCTCCTTCCCTCCCCATTTCACACCATGTTTTTGGCCTGTGGGATGGAAAGAATTGTTGTGTGCCGTGGCTGGGCTGGAGCTGCACCTGTGCAGACTTGACTGGACTGGCTGGTCCATAGCTGCTGTGTGGCCTGGACCTTGTCCCATTCGGTTTGTTTGAACATCATCTTCTCCCTGGTTTACCCACAGTCCAGGGAGGCATTCAGACACTCTTCAATTCTTTTTCCTTGGTGGAGTCTTTTGTGTGGGATATGAAGCTTAGTGCTCTGTTAGGGTCTTCTTCCTTGTCAAATTTGCCTGAAACTAGCCAAGGGAATAGAAAACCAGAAAGTTTGCAGAAATTCTTAAAAAAACCCCAGAGTTTAACTAAATCTGTAACTGAAGGGAATGTACTGTCTCTAAACTCAGTTACTGTGGTATGAACATAGTGCTGCTCAGGTCTCAAAATGGTGATCAGTAATAGTTTTTTCATTAGTTTCCTGTTCTAAATAGCTTTATTGGCTTTTGTGTTGTTCTATTTACTAAATACTGTACCTGTCCAGCTGCATAAAAGTGTGTATTTATAGGGAAATGGAAAAGGATGAGGGGGAAAATACCTGAGAAATTAGTGCATTGGTATCCTGCAGCTTATAGATTTTTATACCAAGAGCAGACTAATGCACTGAAATAACAACATTTTTAAAAAGCCATTATCACATTGTGTCAACTCTCCACATATGCATGTGATAGTTTTTCTCATAAAGAGAGCAGTATGGCAAAAAAGGATTGCTAATGAAAAATAATATGGTACTAAACAGCAAAATATTAAATGTTCACTATTTTGATACTTGGATACTACTCTTGATACTATTGGAAATACTATCAGCAAAGTTAAAAAGAGAGTTTCCTGTAAAAGAAACAAACTAATAGAACTTAATAAAGGACTAGTAGCCTCTGCATCAATTTTTAACCAGGTAAATATTTTTATACTTCCATGTGCCTTATTCATTAACTTCCTTATGTAAAGGAGCATATTTTTAAAATCAAAAGTTCTACACAAAGCTGAGATACCATGTTTCCTCTCTATTAATGTAATGTCAGTTTTGAGAAAGCACGTGAAGGGCAGATTGAAAATGTGCTGAATAATTTGAGACTGGACAAATGAGATTTTTTGCGTTACAGAGAAGGATAGACACAAAAGGTGCAAGAAACCTTAGCAATAATACATATCTTGGTGCCTATGTACAACATGGGAAAATAGTGTTTGTAAAGGCAAGTGCAAATCTATTACTTCCACATGAATAATTACACTAGCAAATATATACATATTATTATTACTGCTGAGTAAAATTAAATATGTGTTTATGTAAAGACAATGACAGAGTTTTTAGAAGCGGGGTATGCAAATAATATGTTTGAGAAAGCATGACCAATAAAGTCTACACAACTTCCTTCTAAGACCTAAGCAATGCCAAAGCACAGCTTCCCCAGCTAGAAAATGAAAGGTCAGTGTTGCATGTGTAGGGTCTGTTGACAGTACTGTACCCATTACTCCCCTGAGCAGTTTGGTAAGAGAAATAACACTGTTTGTGAACCGTGTTTATTTATACCCTCACCTGCTGGACTTTGAACACCAGAATACAGTGATTTTGGATTACTTGAAATAGAAAAATATTCTAGGAAGCTAAAAATGCAGGCAGCTCTGCTGCTCCAACTTTACAAGTGCTGCTTAGGGAATTGTAGCAGCTCCCAGCAGAGGCTGCAGTCTGGTAAAGGTCCATCCCGGGGCATGCAGGCAGCCAGGCACAGTGCAGGGGTACCTCGAATGTTTGGAATAGATGGACCCAAACTCAGAGAGGTTTATGAACTTTGCTAAAATCCTTGTCTTAGCAGGGACGTGCAAGGGCAGACATGCACAAAAAGGAGGTGGTGTGTGATGGTAGAGGAAACACTGACCTGTTTATAGTGTGTGAAAACCTCACACGTGTAAGAAGTGGTTTTTCTCTGTACTATCCTCTAAATGTACTGCAGAATTCCTACGCTTGCCCACCAAGTAGAGCACGGCTGCGCCAAATCTGAGTGAAAAAAGTAAACAAAAGAAAGTTGAAAGGTTCTTTACAAGGCAACAGCCATATTTTCTGTTTTCAGACTTATGTTATCTAAATATTCTTATCTTGTTAATGTGCAGTCTCTGCTGCACGGCGCGTGTGCACACACAGATACACATCAGTCTGATACCAGATTTTCTGGTGGCATCCTCATCAGCTTGAAAGCGTTAGGGCTGTCACTGATCACAGCTGTATGCTAATTAACCACTGGCGAAAAAGAATTTATTTTTTTCTCCTTTTTTTCCCCTGTAACGTGGTTAAAGGACATCCACCTTCCTTACTGAAAAGTAACTTTCCTCTATCTGCTACCTATGCCTAAGAAAGCAACAAAATGAATTTAAGGTCTAGATTAACAGGAGTTTTCCATCTGCCATGGGCACAAAAATTACAGACATCTCATTCCCGTCGCTCCTGGTAGGCAAGGGGAAAAGCAGTTCTGTGAGACACAGCCCAGTGAAGCAACCCAACCCGGGGGCAGTGGTCCCCATTCAGAGCTGACCCGTGCGGAGCAGCCGGTCCCCGCTGGAGCTGCCCGGGGAAGAGCGATGGGACACGGAACGTGGCAGAGGCTCCAAGGGAAGGCGATCAGCGCTGAGCTGCTCCGTGCGAGGGATGCCGCAACACAAACGTTGCTCCCCGTGCGCTGCGAGCACCACGCTCGGGGCATTAGCGGCCGCTTTGGGCGGAGGCTCGCTGCCAACGGGAGCCCGCGGAGCTGCCTTGGGCACAGCGCTCAGTGAGGATGTGCGAGCAGCCCAGGGCAGAGAGAGGGAAACGCTGGAACACGCAGCAATTACAGCTTAGCAGATATTATTTTAGCGCTTCTGAAGGTGGCAGCGAGGTCCCTGGAGTCCATCTTGTCTCCAGATGTTTGTATGGGACACCCCTTTTCTCCCTGTCCTATCTCCTGCCTTATCTGTAACCATCAGTGTGTACAAAGACGAGCTGTTCCAGCTATTCAAAATGTCTGTTCTGGGCTGACCTGGTATTATCGGTGCTTGGCAAGGCTGCAAAAGGCTGTGTTTTCTAATTGACAGTTCTTTAGGCTGAACTTTACTGTGTGAGTATTGCTGCAAGCAAGCACTTTTGGTGGAGGGACATATCAGACCAGATGGTTTAGCTACTTCTGAAAGGAAGATTAGAAAAGTACACTTATTCAGACTGACAATAAATACAATTGACTTGCCAGAGCAATGTCATTTTTACAATTGTTATGGAGATAAGAGGAAGATTTTGGGCTACTACAAAGCTGTCAAAGCTGTAGAGACCTGCCTGCCTTGCTCCTTTCTTCTTAAGTCAAATGAAGGCACATGGGACTTTCTTTTCACTACCAGAGCCACCTGTGATCCTGCAGCAAATACATTTACAGAAGGGGTTTGAAGGCCTTTGCTGGAAAAGCTGTATTACCTCAGGGGTTTGGGAGGGGAAGGCTGAAGTGTGGATAGGAAACCAGGAGTGACACCGGACAGGAAGGGGGCAGAAGAGGCGACACCAAAGCGTTCCCTGGGGTGGAACGGGCAGCACGTGGCAACACCTTCACACCAAGGTAGCTCTTAAGTGGGCATCTCAGGGCCTTTTGGAAAGCACCTACTGACACCAAGAAATATTAAAGATGAGCACATTGTTTCACCAACTGGACAGAAGAGAGAAGGTAGGTGAGAAATTCTAGAAACAGAGGTCCCAAAAGTGTTCCTTAGCTGGAACCAGCTGGGAGGGAGGAAGAAAGGAAGGATGGGAGATGAGTTTCGAGACTAACACAGGGTAGAAATGAGAGAGAAAGCAATGGTGGGCAAACGAGGGGATGTTCTGTACAAGGTACACAAAGGTACACAAACCAGAACATAACATTTGTGCAACAAATACTGAGGCATGTGAAATAGAAGATGTGTTTTGTCTAGAGGTGATAGTGTGCAGGCAGCTGGATTGGGATACAAGAATTTGGGAACTGGAATACAATGGTTTCTGACTGGAAAGATGAAAAGCAGTGCAAGGCAAGAGAAGTTTCCAAGAACACTTGACTTTGCTGATGAAACATGGCATTTCTCATTGTTCTATAAAATGATCACTAAGAGAAAGATTCTTACCTACACCGTTTCTATTCCTTTGTGCCAGTACAAGATAAAACAGGCAAACAAAACAAAAAAGAAAAATGCTTAGGACAGTGCAATGAAAAGAGCACAAAAAAATCAAAACCCCAAAGCATTCTGGGCATGAGGACCACCCTGTAGTCAGGACTCGGGATACCTCTGAGTGCCGCAGGCCAATCCGTGCCCTTTCCGCCCCTGGCCTGGGTAACACCCATGTTAAGCCCTGGGGTTTTTTGGCCATTTCCCCTGTTCCTTGTGCTGCCTGGGAGGAGCGACCCCACCTGTAAGGAGAGCAAGAGCTGCTCTCTCTTTGCTGGAGGGAGCACAAGGAGTCTCGGGACAGCATTCGGGCTGTAAGCAGAGGAGGGCCTGTCACCCTTACCCCCGGCAGAGTGCCTGACCCCGGTGACAGCCCTGCTCTCGGGCCGTGCTCAGCATGCCCTTTCTGGCAGCCCGTGAATCTCCTCTGCACCGAGCCCTGGGGACCACCACACTCCAGGTCCGCAGGACACTCTCCTCCTAACGGACTAAAGCGATCACTTCGGCACGGCTGCCAGGGGCACACTGGCTGTCCAACATTAGGCCGGACATCAGGAGGAATTCTGCCCAGAGAGGTGATGGAGTCACCGTCCCTGGAGGTGTTTAAGGAAAGGCCGCCCGTGGCACTCGGTGCCATGGTCTGGCTGACACGGTCGTGTTCGGTCGAAGGTCGGATCGATGACCTCAGAGGTGTTTTCCAGCCGGAAGGATTCCGTAATTCCGGGATGAAGGCAGCACGTAGCCCCGCCCCCGCGGCCCGGCGTTGCCATGGCGACGCCGGGCGGGCCGGGCCTGCGCGCTCCCGCAGCGCAGGCAGCTGGGGGCCGGGGAGGCCGTGACGCGCGGAGCGGGCCCTGCAGCGATTGGGCGGAGCGCGGCGGGGCGGGCGTGACGTCA
>VXAC01003633.1:1030260-1120705 GCA_013399225.1 Rhipidura dahli
AAGGAGGGGGTGGTGGTGGCAGCTGCCCCTGGATGCCCCAGGCGGTCCCTGGATGCCCCAGGTCGCCCCTGGAAGCCCGCTGGAGCCGCTGGCTGCCGGTGCAGCGGTGCCCTGTTGTGAAGGCCGAGGCCTGCGGGTGTCACAAGGATCGGGCACAGTGACATTTCGTGGGTGCCTTGGGCTCAGGCTGGGGCCGGTCAGGGCGAGCGAGCGGTGCTGCGGGTTCCTTCCCGCCGCCCCCGGAGCGAATGGATGCGGGAAGGGATGTGCTGAAAAGTCCCCGGGTTCCAGTGACCACCGTGGTTCATTGAGGCCGGGAATCACTGAATGCAGTTCTTTACTTTCAAGTCTTCCTATGTATTCCGTAAGATTTCCATGCACCCCCTGCTGCTTTTCGTGTATCACTTGGTCTAAGACCGTGCCGCTTGCAGATGTCAGGTGTAAGAGCATCAGGATAAATTATATTGTTGGAAGAGACAAACCTTAGTATTAGCCTTAATCTCGAGAAACACAATGTTGCTGAGTTATTGGCTCAGATTTTGCAAAATAAACCTCTTTGTAACGAACAAATTTGTTTTGTGTGAGCCAACAGCATTTAAAAGAGCATGACATTCTCATACGCTTTTCACTTTTTATTGTATGTGATGGGCTCATATGTAAAACAAAAAAACCTTAAAACCCCAGCCTTCTCCAAAGCTTGATGTGCCTTCCAGACTAGAATCATGCACCAGTATTATTTTTGTATTCAATACAGAAGTTATTTTGCAGATGTAATCATGTGACTGCCTGCTCCAGTTTTAAACCCTCTTAAAGCCTTATTTACTATATCCAACTAAAAGCATAAAACTGCACTTGTTGCTTTCAGGATGATTTCAAAATCCAAGTGAATTTCAGCTGTTCCCCACTCCTGCCATTGTATTATGTTGTCTCAGCTGAAAGAATAAAAAAAGTTGTGTTTAGTTGGACGGTTCTATACTGGGAAAGAGAATATAATTATGCAGAATTAGGTTTTTTACCTGTTTCAGAAAATCTTAATAGAAGTTTGAGGAAGGAAAAGATCCTATTTAAAATAAACCCATAAGGAAGTTTTCTGTTTAACATCTTCCATCCAGTGTGATGAAGGCATGCTGCTAAAAGAGGGATGTGATACTCCCTATTGCCTGTGCTTACTTGGTATGCCCTCTAGCTCTCATCTCTCTGACACCAGTCTGAGTTAGTTCCACTTCCCAGCCTGGCAGAAAACTTAATGTTCTCACCAAATTGCTCACTAGTGAGATTACCTTACTCCATCAGTAGGCTGCTGCTGGAGTAGGGGAGGCTGAAGTGGTGTTACTCCTCTGGGCAGCTGTGTGGAATTAAATTTGTTCAGCTGCATCATCTCCTTGCACATACAGGAGCTGAAGCAAGAAGTTTGTCAATTAGGCACTTTCTAAGTTAGGTTTTAATGTAATCTGTTATTTTTTTTGAGGATATGTTGTTTTTACTGGATATATTGTGATAAAAGGGGAATGTCTTGGCACATGTGTTGTGTCAGTGTGATTAGGGTGGCAGTCTTTTCTGTCAGCAGAAGCTGCTTATCCAGGCAAGAAAAGGTGTTGTCCAGAAGGAGAACCTGTAGCAGACTTCTAATACTCATTAGATCCAAATGTGAGCTATTAATTATTAAGTCAAGAATAGGATGAGAGGAACATATCCCTTTGTATGTGTTAACCTACTGACTTAATGAAATTAAGAATTGGACACTGTTTTTATTTGGAGATGGAGTATGCCTTCTTCATTGGTATTAACCAGCTGAGTGTTGTGGGTTTGTGTTGTTTCATGGATTCTACATATTTGCTTCTTTGATATTAGAATAGTGTCCTCTGAAGGCTGTTCTTGGGGATTTTGATTACAGAAAATAAGCTTTATGAACAAATTCAGGCATCTCATAATTGTCTTCATTTATTTTGTAGGAACTCAGAAGCTTGAGAGTGTTGTGCTTAGTAAAATGAACTTTGAATCCTTTGTGAGGGACCTGCTTCTGGTTCGTCATTACAGAGTTGAAGTTTACAAGAACAAAGCAGGGAGCAAATCTGTCAAAGAAAATGACTGGTATTTAGCTTACAAGGTACAGCTTTCAAGCTTTCTTTATAATTGTGAGATGAAAGAAAAAAAAAAAAACCCAGCTTTTTCCTGCATGGGGTTTTGCGATTTTAAGGGACAGATGATGAAAAATCACACCTGTTTGTTCTGTATTGGTTATGTATCTGCTGTATGTATCACTATATCTTCTGGTGCTCTAAGGCTGAAAGAGCTTGCTTGGTGTCTTTGCCATAGGTTGGGAAATACAGGAAACCTGAAGTGCTTTGCTCTGTGTAGATGATATGTAAAATTCAAATGGTTAAAAAAATAAAACAGCTGTGTATTTCATATTAATGGACTGTTCAGTACTTGGTTTTATCAGTTGTTGTTTTGAAAGAAAGAAAGTGTGTTTGTGCACTCTTTTAAAAAAGTATTTATCTTTTTCTCAATAGGGTTCTCCAGGAAATCTTGCCCAGTTTGAGGAAGTTCTCTTTGCCAACAATGATATGTCCACAGCCATTGGGGTTGTGGGGGTTAAGCTGTCTGCTGCCGATGGACAGAGAGTGGTAGGAGTGGGCTATGTCGACACTACGCTGAGAAAATTGAGTGTTTGTGAGTTCCCAGATAATGATCAGTTCTCAAACCTTGAAGCTCTACTGGTTCAGCTGGGCCCGAAGGAGTGTGTGCTGCCAGGAGGAGACACTGCAGGAGAGATGGGAAAACTGAGACAAGTAAGGGAACCACTGTGGTTGACAGACAAAACCTCTGAAAAGCTCAGCTCTGTTTTTTTTAGCCAGACTCTTGTGATTTGTGGAAAAACAAAGGACCAATGTCTTAATTCAAAGAAGTTCTGATTTAAGCATACAAAATGTATTACTTGTTGATTGGTTTGCACTTCAATCAACAAAAGTTCTAAAATCTTGCCTGTCATTCCTCTCCCTGCACCCTAGCACTAAATAAATACCCTTCAGAGTTTGCTTCTGTGTGCTTGACATCTATTCCCTGAATACTGAAAGTAATTGATAACTCTGTGTGTTTGTGAAAAACAGGTCATTCAGAGGGGAGGAATCCTGATTACAGACAGGAAGAAGGCAGATTTCACAACCAAGGATATTGTTCAGGATCTCAATCGCTTGTTGAAATCAAAAAAAGAAGAGCAGATAAATAGTGCAGCACTGCCAGAGATGGAAAAGCAGGTGAGCAATGTTCAGTGCGCCTCTCTTTCTAAGAAGTGGAGTGGTGATGTGAGCTGATCTCCTCTACATTCCTGCTGAAGTGTTCAGCAGTTCTGCTTAGCTTGGGTCTGTGTCAGAGCTGGATACCAAGGGTCCTGGAAGAGCTGGAGAAAATAATTTACTTATCTCTTTAAAGCAGTAAGCTCTGATAAGCAAATAGACTGCACAAGAGGTGCCTCCTGTTCATAAGCTATCTAGCCTAAGGACTGAAATACAATACTCTGGTTATTTTGCATGACAGAAAAATTGGTATTTGAAAACAGAGTAATGTTTATGGTAATATTTTTGTGTTGTCTTATGGCTTAAGTATATGATTTAGTGCCTGCGTGTTTGTTCTTAGCTGCAAACAAGCGGCAATTTGTTGAGATAAACAAGTTTTAAAATGCCCTTCACTGCTGATGCTCACTGCAGGTGTGAGGCTCAGAGTTATCCTCCCTTAATGTGTCATTTCATAACAGATTAGAGTTGTTTGAAGTGTGTTGCAGCTGAACAAGTCAGTCATGCTGCTGCCTCTCTTTTGTGCTGGCACTCAGCAATGCCGTGCAGTGAGTCAGATCAGATCCTTGTTCTGGCTGAAAACTAACCCTGAAACCATGTCCTGAGATGATCCAGCATATCTCATTCATCTGCAGTATAACTTGTTTGTGTTCCCGAGCTGGAAACATCCTGATAACAGCTTTGGAAAGCTGGCAAGGTGTGCAACTTCACATTTTGTTTATCAGATTATGCAGATGTCTCGTGTGTTGTTCTTGCACCTGCCTAGAAAGACGCTGCAGTGCCGCAGAATGTTCCTATGGAAATGAAGTCTTGTCAAACAGGATGAGTCTCTTGTAGCCCTGCCAGAATTGACATGGCTCAAAGTCTTCCCCAGCTGTAATTTTTTAGGAGTATTTAGCCAAATCCTCTTGGACTCAGGAGTGTTTCTAACTAGAATGTGATGTGTTTTCTTTAAAAAAAAACAAACTTCAGGTTGCTGTTTCCTCTTTGTCGGCCGTTATCAAGTTTTTGGAGTTGCTGTCAGATGAGTCTAATTTTGGACAATTTGAACTGACTACTTTTGATCTTAGTCAATATATGGTTCTAGACAATGCAGCTGTTCAAGCCCTCAACCTTTTTCAGGTAAGAAATGCACACTTGAGTTAGTAACTAGTTTATAATATACTTACTTAGCTGCTTGATAATGAGCCTGACTGCCCGATTGTAGTTCCCCAGATTCAGATTAATGGCAACTTCTACATTTCAGCTTTGTTCTCAGCTACCCCCCTGCAATATGTGTTTTAAACACTTAGATCCTTTTACCACCTTTTTAGTTTTTGTTTATCTTAAATGTAGAAGGGGGAAGAAGATCATCAGAGAGGTGGGAAATGGCCACAATAGTGCTGTTCTTGGGAAAAGAATACAAGCCCGAATTAGATGGTATTCGTGGAACATGTAACCCATGGTAGGAGCAGTGCTGGTGGTGATGGGAAGGAAGGGCTGGCAGTGAACAGGACAGTACTTGAGAACATTCTGAAAGCACCATGTCATGCTAACTGGCTGATGTCAATTTTACCTTTTTTTAGACACATTTTCTACAAATCCAACAGGTTAACAGGCTCCTTCATAACCTCCTGCCAAGTCTGTTTTTCTGCTTTGCCCATTTCTGTAGTTACAGGGAAATGTGGACTCAAAGTGGTTTCAGCTTTTCTCCTTTGTTTCCACATTAGTAAGCCCGGCTTAATGATCTTTGCTTGGACCTAATCTGCTTGCATTTCAGATTTATAGGAAGAAATGACAGATTATGGCCCGTGTTTACCTTGGAGAACTTGGTGCAGGAAAACAGAACATATATTCAGCATCTGAGCTGGTTAGCCCTGAAAGAGATGTTCTGAATTTTTTATATTTTTTTTTTCCTGCTGCTGTGCCCCTCTCTAGGGAATGAAGCAAAAATTACATTTCTTCTCAAGCTTTATGGAGGGTATTCTAGGAAGTTTTGTTTTAGCCACATTCCTTTACAAGTCCTTGCAGGTGTTAAGTGTCTTGTGATAGGAAATATGCTGCTGTGTCTGTCTTCAGGGGCTGTTGTGAGTCTTGGAACAAAGGTTTTACCACGTAGCAGGAAGCTGCCTGTGTGGTAGGATGTGTGGGGGGAGGTTTTCAGACAGCAGTAAAGCAAAGACAAACTATTTTGTAGTTGGGGTTGCTTTGTGAGGTGTGTAGGTAAAGTTCTTGTGGTGCAGCTGATGCAGCTGGTTATATGGAACGTGCTGTACCTTGCACTGGATGTGCTGAAGTAGGTAATTTCTGTATAATATGCATATTCTGTGTCACTTTCTTACATTCAGAAGTTTTTCAAGTGTAGTACTGTCCAGAACACTGAAAATAGGCACATCCACTTTAGATAGTAGATATTCCAAGGGCTGAATGTGTCAGTATTCCTTCTCACTGCATTCATTTCCAGTTGTTGTGATTCTAGTTCTACATCCTAGTTGTTTGCAGGCATCCAGACCTGCTCCTAGCTGAATGCTTGCTTGCTGTTTTAATTGCAGCTTTTCTTGGTAGAGAGGGTTGAGATTTTCTTTCTGAAGTCAAGAGTTGAACCAAGCTTGTTTGTTCAATATTAACCAAAATTTTTGCTTTGTAGCTGTGTGAAAAGCAAACCACAACAAAAATGCCCAAAAGGCTGTCTGGAGTCCAGCTAATATTAAACCTGAATTTTAGGTAGTAAACTATAATTGGAACAGAGCTAAGTTTAGAGATGTTTATAGCACTGCAGAGGTGATCTGGGGAAGCTTGAGAGAATTCGGGTAACTGTTCTTCCCCAGTGCCTGATTCTGTTGTGTTGTTTCTCCCCACAGAATACCCAAAAGTTCTCAAACTAAACCCTTGAACTCAAGTTCTCTTTCTTGCTGCTGTTTTGTGCTGGACAGGACCCCTATTTTTTGCCCTTAAGAAGAGCAAACTAGCAAATATCTAGACGTATTTCCACTTTTGCTACTCAAAGAGCAAACTGCCCCATGACTAGGTACACTTTCAACTTTGCTGTTCAGTCAGGATTGGTTTCAAAATAGGCAAACCTATTCCTTGCTTGCCATGTTCCAGGGACCAGAGTTAAGTACTTTAATGCTGCACTATTTCATTTACCATTTTTGGTGGGTGCCAAGTTCCATAGGAGAAAACCATATTCTGTTCCTAAATAGCTGTGTGCCATCCAGTGGGTGCCAGTAAACTTCACTAACTAATTTTTTTTCTTTTTATATATTTTTTTTTTCATTCTTTCCAGAGTTCTGTGGAAAATGCAAATACTGCACAGTCTCTAGCTGGCTTACTGAATAAATGCAGAACCCCTCAAGGACAAAGACTAGTTAATCAATGGATCAAACAACCACTTATGGACAAGACCAGAATTGAGGAAAGGTAACAATATTATGTGTTTGATAGACTTAAACAAGTTAGTAACTATTTTATATAAGGCCCTTTCTTTTTAAGCACAGAGTGTTAACAGCCAAGAAATAACAGTGGTTGGAGTCTTTTGTGTGCTACCCTGTAATGCATTGCAGTTAGAGCAGGATATATTTTTCCTTGAGATGCAAATTGACAGGTTACTGCTGAATTAAATGCTTCTTGCAATTCTACATTTTAAAGAAGAGGTACAATGTTTAGGTGATGTGAATGATGCTGTGCTATGGGCTGAGGCAGTGTAGCAGCCACTTACTGACTGTTGTTCATATGCAAATGCTCAGTCTGTATAATAATATTTTGATGTCACTGCAAGTTTACCAGTTTAAAAAAAAACCCCAACAAAACACTCAAATAGTTAAGCAGTAGTGATGAGAAACTTACTTTTGGTTGCAGTAGGTCACTCTAATCATGCCTAGATATTGTGGGGGCTTTTTCTTTCTTGCTCTTTGATCCTGCCCTCTGTCACTGTGTGGCTGCCCTGATAACAGTGTCAGTTGATAGGAAGCCTCAGAGAATCTGGTAAATCTCTGCTGAGAATGGACAGATCTCAGTCCTTCAGAAAGGAGAACTGCAAAGGCTGTATTCCTGCTGTGTGTGTTTGTCCTGAGTACATTCACCATGCAAATACAAGTTACAGGTTTTTTAAACTACTCCTAAATGTAGCTGTATTCTTATGATCTAGAACAAAATCCCGTGCAGCTCTAGCAATCAGCAGGTTAATGCATTACAAAATGTGTATTAAAGTGTATCTTGACAAAGCAAAAGAGGCTGGAAAATTGAATTTAGCTTTGATAGATTCTCTAAGGCTCATATTTCACATCAGGCATTGCAGGTATGTCTGTGTGTGCTGTTGGGCACAGATCCCTACTACCAAAAAAAGAAATCTTGGCTTGGACATGCTGATATTTAAATAAGTTATGCAAGAGTAGTTGTTGTGGTTTAAGTCCAGCTGGCAGCTAAGCACAGAGCTGCTCTCTCACCTCCCCGTGGAATGGGGAGGAGGGGCAAAATCCAAAACACAGCACTGTACCAGCTACTGAGAAAAAACAAACTCTATCCCAGCCAAAACCAGGAGGATAGTTTTCTCTCTGGATTTCTGGAGACTGAATTATTCTGCTTCTCTTCAACAAGTTTTTCTACTTTTCCTAACCATTTGCAGAACGGTGTGTAGTAACTTGATCAGAGCCCACTTAGAAATGTTGTTAATGTGACACTGAAATATTTGTTCCCAGGTTTTTTGAATGCTGTATTTAACCCCTGCATGTGTTACAAAAGCTTTCATTGTTGGTTCTTGACGAAGTACCCGAGATCATCTGTGTTTGTCATTTTTGGATCCTAAGATCTGACCCAAGTTTAATTTTATGATGTTATGTTGTTTTTAAAAATTTGACAGAACTCCCATTTTAATTTTTTTTTATGTCAGAGTAAACATTAGAAATTTTAACTTTTGTGTGAGACATGTTTGCTTATTACTGTACATCAGAAATCTCCCAGCTTTGGAAGAGACAGTGTTTTCTTTATAAAACTGGGGTTGAGTTGTGGGCAGAAAATGTAACTTGACCTGTTTGGTAGAGCTACTGTCACCTCTGTGTTTTGTGTTGAGATTCTGTGTGGCTAATGTTGGCTGCATGTAGCAACAGGTATATTTAAAGGAGGAGGGGAGTGATTAGATGGAGTTAAGCTCTTAGTGAAGCCTGTAAAGGTCAGTGTATCTAAGTGTTATGAATTTGACAGAAGTCCACTGGTAGGCTCCTGTATCTTGCCCAACTGCAGAGTCCTTGCAACTGCAATTTTTTAGAAGTATTTTGCTTTAACCTCTCCTTATGGGCACTGAAATACCTTAGTGACAACTTTTCACTTTGTTCTGCTGCATCCTGCCTGAATGCATCTTGCTTTCAAGTACTGCTTGGATGAGTTCAGTTCTCTGAGATAAAAGCAATGTAATTTACTTGTAAGCTTCATCCTCCCAAACTTCATGCTTTTCAAAGGGTGTAGGACTGTTCTTTTTTTAATCCCAAGGGACAAGTGTGATAAGAGAAGCTGTTAGTGGGGCTGGTGAGATGTACTGACAGATTCAAATATCTTTTGAAAGATAGGCAGCCACCAAGTTGTTTTCTGAGGACTTTACAGTATATTGTGGCTGTTTTAAGGGTTATAAACCACAGTTTAGAACATAAGGTGGCTTGAGGAGGAAATAACTGTTCTGTTCTTCCTTAACCATCTCCTTTGTCATCAAGGGGAGCTACTGATTTTTTCTTAGCTTGAAGTGTGCCTTGTTAAGGACCCCATTTAACACTAACCAGTGCAGATCCCCTCAAACGAAGCAGAACTGCCCAAGCTGGACTGATGTTCAGTGGCTGTTTTGAAGGAAGCCTCTTGTTTTGCTTGTACACGAGGTATTTGACTTAACTCTTGTCCCAGTGGGGTAAAATTGGTATCTGAAAGTTTTACTTTTTTTTTTTTTTTTTTTCCCAAAAGTTAGGCTGTTGTAACCCTCTGCTAAGGCCTGCAGGTGGTGCAAGTCATCTTTTGGAGATAAAGGAATCCACATCTTTAAGTAGTGTCTAATCTGCAGTGTGTTGTTAACCAGTGTGGATAAATGGAACACAGAGTTGCATCAGCAGTCCATATTAACTCTTGATACAGTAACAACACAAATTAAAGTAAATGGTAAATTTTATCTTCAGATAAAATGATGTTTACTGACTGGAGCAGCTCCTGATGAGAAGTGAGAAAACAGAGGCTCCTGATAGGAGCCTGTCTTGTAGGACTTGGGGTTCTACCAGTGTCCATCTGGTTTTCCTTGATTACAAAAATAATTATCAGTCATAAGTATACACAATACAGCCCTGCTTCTCCTATGTGGTGTTTTCAGAAGGCAAGTATATGAGGTTCTTGCTCCTTGTCTCATAGTCAGCATATTTGAAATTAAAATGTAGTCTCAGAGCCAGCATGTGCAAATAGAAATATTAATTGCATAACCAAATTGACTGCAATACAGCAGACAGCTTCAGTATGTCATGTTTATTCTTCAGGTACTGGAAAGTCTGAGTAATGTGGCACAGTGTAAAATAGTGCTTGTTCTGTTATATCCTGAGAAGAGAGTTCATGCTGAATAGGTTTAATTTTTTTTTTTTATTTCTGGGATAAGCCCTTATCTGACATTTATACACAGCATAAATAAGAGATTCCAGCTCACCTTTTATAGTCCTTTCTGTATACTGTGGTTGAACCTCTCATATGCCTGTGTCCCATGATGGAAGAGATGCAGGGGTCTCAGAGGAATTAAAGGCTGTACTCAAACATCACCTGCTCTGATCCAAGCCTATTTTGAGCTTTCCTCCTGTGTTTCTAAATATCATGCTGCACAGGGGCCAGATTGTAGAAACAAGTCCTGTCTCTGGCAGAGTCAGGAAGTAACAGATTCGGGCAGTTTGAGGTGAATAAATGGCTAGCAGGGTGAAATTTCTAATTTTGTAGAACATTTTCATGCTGATACTTGACTGATAATTTAAGTAGCAGTTGGTTTAAAAATGAAAAAAACCCCCAACCCTAACTTGTTCCCTTGAGACAAGAAGGAACATAATCAAAGGCCCTGGCTCTCTTGGAGCACCTGCTGGGGTGAGGTATGAGGATGGTCAAGACTCTGGAATGTGTGCTCAGAGAGGGGGGGATCTCTGTTCTTGCTCAGCGCTCGACTGAACTCAGCCTTGCTTTGAGCAAGAGCTGTAACCAGAGGCCTGGAGCTCCAGCATGAGTTGTTCTGCAGGAAGTTTTCACTGCTTTGGTGTTCTTTCCTAAGCTGCAGCTGTCCCTGCAAAGCATTGCAGATGAGCCTTGTTGCTTTTGCCATTCTGGTTAGCAGCTCTGGAAAGACCCTCGGTGCTTTTCTGAGCACAGGTCAGGACCTCTCCAGGGCCACAGACAGATTCCAGCAGCTGAATTAGTAATTTGTGATGGCCTGTGTCCTCAGTAAGGGAGGGCAAGATGTGACCAGCTTGGAAACTTGTCTAAATGACCTCCTTAAAATGCATTTTAGGCACTGGGGAGTGCTCCTAATGCCTCTAGAGAAGCTTTTGAAATACAGATTGAATCTGAGCAGATTTGAAGACAGAAATGTGATTTCTTATTGTCATGGAGATCATGATGCAATAAATATTTCCCACGAAAGATGCTGTCATTCCAGTGACATGGAAATGGTGTTGGCTTCCAGTAAGCCTCTAGAAATGTTAGAAAAATGTCATTCCTAAAGTTACCATCACTAGTATGATGTTCACTAGTTCCCTAGAGAAATGTTTGGAGCTTGAAACTCTCAATGCTTCTTCTTTAACCCCCTCCCCTCCATTGACCTATGTTTGCTGTTTCCAAAACTACTCATTTATCTCTACTTTCTTTTGGGTTTGCTTGTAAAACTGAGGTTGGCATTGAGTGCTGTCTAGAGACATTAAAGAAGAACTCTGCTAGACAAGCATACATCACACAGGTGATGTCTCTAGGAAGGAATTTCCATCAGAATCCCAGGAACTCAGAACCTCTTGAAAAGCTGAGATTGTTGTGTTGCAAAAGACTTATTTTTAGTTTCCTTGTCTGAGGAGCTGAAAGAAAGACTCCTTTCATGACACCTTCAGGTGTGGGAAAGACAGTGTTGGTGTTTGTATTCTGCATGTTATCCAGATCATTTGTCTTCTGGATCAGGGATCAGCGATCAGCATTGCAAATCTGTAAGTTACAGGTGGCACTGAGTGGTGCAGCACTGCAGCAGGTAGTCACAGTATCTCCTAGTTGATACTTCCAGCTCGCCCACTTCTTCCTGACAAGTCCTCTCTCAGTGCAAAATACATAGAAGGATTAAGCTTTTAGTCATTTCTTTTGTGTCTGAATTTTGAGGCTCAACAGAAATGAAAATTCAACTAAAATTTGATTGAAATGTCAGATTGGTTTTCAGACTTGTAAGACACAATGAGACTGCTATTTGTTCAGAGAAATGTGAATCTGTAGCTGCCATGCTGTTCTTTGGCTCCCATCCTGCCAAAATTAGGTGGATGGCACTCACTGCCATAGTTAAATTTTGCTTAGAATCTGTGCTTAAGTATTCAGGACTGTATGAAAACTTACTATGCACAGGTGCAAAGCTGTCAGGTTTGTAGCAGTGTTCTTGGTAGTCACTGTTTTGAATGCTGGATACAGGAATATTGTGTATTCTCTGTGAAATTACAGTGACCACATTATTGTTTCTGCTCTGTGTAATTTATGTCCAAAAACATGGGAAAGGTGCCATGTTAAGACATTGCAATGGAAGCTCTTGGCAAGAAAATTTCGTCTTGACTTGTAATTTAATTTCATTTATCATGTATGAGGACTGTAAGAGTCTTTAATGTTTTGTTGACATACAGTTTTAAGTTTCTTCTGTACAGAATGAATTCAAATGAAGAAATATTTGTTTTTCTACAGCTAAGAAATAGAACTTGTTCAGTATGCTCTTAGTTTGCACAAGATTAAAGAAATCCACATGTCAGCATTTAAAAGGGTATTAATGTTGATGGAGTAATGTAATAAATGTAACCTCCTAATTTTAATAATGTATGGAAACTTGTAAGGAATAAAGCACAAAAGTAATAATGGAAATACCTTTCCTCAGTTGACTCTAGTCTTTGAAGACCATGCAGTAATGCAGTTTTATCGATGGATCCCAAAATGCCATATTTAATTAAAAAGCAAGACTGGCAGAAAAGCTCTGTGGTGTAAGGCATTAGGCTGGGAAGCAATTTCCATCTTGGGTTTCTCTGGAAGGTTTTGGGTGGAGCAGTTTCACTGTGTGGGGTTTACAAATGTGCCCATGACTGTGCAGTATTTGGTGAGTTCTTGCTCCATGGACTTCACTGTTCTTTGTTACCATATAAGAAATTGAGGTTTTTTAGGAATTCTTAAAAGATGGGCATTTGTTGTTTTGTCTCAAGGCCTAAACACTGTGTTCTTCTTGTCTTTATTCAAATTAGGATCTTCTTGCCTTCATGTCCTTGACACTTGCTCATGCTGTCTGTTCTGTATGTAGGGTTCCTTTGGTCTTCAGGATTTAGTGTGGAAGTTTTTCATTTGTTTTTGACTCTTATGCACCATGCACTGAGTTGTTTCATAGATTGCTCCTACTGTCTGTAACTACTTTAAACTAAAAGGTGCACTCAGCTTTCCCTGGCTGTGGACTGCCACTTGTTCCCTTGTTATTGGCACTGGCACTGGTGTTCCTGTAGCTGCCTCGTTCATCTCTTGATGGGGAGTTTATCATGCTTAAATAATCAAGGCTGTCATGCTGGATAGCAAATAATCCAGAAAACCCTCAGCAGTTGCCAAAAGGGGCAGTCCATACCTCCTACTTCCTTTTTTTTTGGTCTCATAGCTAAAGATCAATTTGATTTGGCTTGTTCACCTGATGAAAACTAGTCCTTGAAAAAAAATTAACCTTTTTGCTCCTCTGCAGCTGGTCCATGAGCTGCTATCCTCATAAACATCATAAGTGCAGGTCAATAAATACCAGAAGCCAGGAGCTGTTCAGATTTAATAATCTGACTTGAGTTTGCTTTTGTTGGTATTTTGACTGTTCTAGAGATTATGCCAATAAATTTATGCTGTGAGTTACATGGCCAGACTTGCTACAGGAGGATAGAATGGGTTTCTGCCTGTCCTTTGACTGGAGCAGTGAATCTGTGAAATGGAGCTGTGCACTACCACTGCTCAATAAACCTGCTGCTTTCCTGACAAATGTGCTGTAAAGATGCTGTTTGACTATTTTTAGCTCCTACAGAAAAGACTATGAAAATTTTATGAAAAAGACTGTATGCATGGAAATAAACATTGGGGAGACAAAAAAAACGTGTCTTTGACAAAGATTTTGGGAGATACTTCTTGTTTTATGAGTTGTCCCTGTATCATTTCTGTCTGTACAGTTTCTTGAGGGTAACAGACTGCTTAGTCCAGCAGGATTGCAATGGGCTTTGAGATGGGAATGGATTTGCTGTATTGAATATTCCACTTTGCTGGTAGATACTGTGGGTTTTTTTCTTCTATAAACATGCATGTTTAAAATTTGGGAACACTGTGTATCATTCTGTGAAGTAGTGTGTTACTATAAGGTGAGAATTTCCCCTTTTTATCCCAGTTCCTCTTCTGTGGAGCTGTTTAATTCATTAAGAGTAATGATTTTGTTTTTCCTTAACTGAGAAAGAGGAGGAGAAGGGGAATCAAATCTAAATAGTGCTGTTACATAAAACTCCTTTGACAGGCAGTTCTTGGTAAAAATTAAAAAGTACTTTGTTCTTAGCTGGGAAATACAGCTTTTGGGAAAAGTAAGTAATGGTTTATTTTCCTTGCCTATCACCTGGATATTGGCTGTTACTGTATGTAATACACCCAGGCTGAGGAATAAAGGAGGGACATAAAAGGAGGGAGATAAAAGATGCCTGGTTCTGGTTTTAACTGTGACTGGGATGATTGTGTGGGTGTAGGTTGGATGAACAGGTGTAGGAAAGTGCCTTTAGAATCTAGACAGGGTCAATACATTTTGTTTTAAATAATATTTTCAGGACCTGAGTCTTGTAGAGCCAGGGCTGGTCTGCCATGGGAAGGAGCCCTCGGCAGGAGGTGGTGAGAAGGAGATGTCTCTGTGTCCCTGCTGCAGGGCACAGGTGGCCTTCAGTCTTACCTGGAGAGAAACAGCAGGAGCCCTGCCAGCTCTGGTCACCTCCTGCATGCAGAAATGCTCCCTGCAGATCCCCCTCTGTTCTCCTGTGAGGCACAGCTCACAGCCTGCAGCTGCTGGCCGTGGGGCTCCCTTCCCTCAGGCTCTAAAAATATTGCTGTTGCAGCAGTCTGCTTCAGCAGCAAGGTCTTAATTGCATCAAGTGGTACTTTGCTGACAAGAATAAGACCAAAGAGTTTATTTTTCTGCTGAAGAATTGTTTTCTTTACTTTGCTTGATCTGCTGAGGTTGGGACGTTCATAAGCGCTCGTGCAAAGATAATGAATTATTGGTAACATCAGACTTTAATAAATAGCTTGGGAGGAAAAAGCCCCAGTGTTGTCTTGGAATTAATGGCTTTTCCTGATAATCCTGGGGGTTTTTAAATTCTGATTTTATCTTACCTCATAGTCAATACATACAGCTTTCAAATCTTTGCTTGATTTTTACAAAAATTAGTTACTTTGTGCCTGGTACCCCTGATAGAATCCCAGGGCTTTAATTTGCTCTCTAGCCTTTGCCATAATACTCAAATGGTGTATTCAGGAATGACTGCAGGGTGGTAAAGAGTCTGTTGCTCTCCTGATACATATTATTTACATGTTATATGAATGTAACTGATGTAGAGGAGTGTGAGCTCTGGTTATTTGGAAGAATGCATTTATTTGAATTATAAAATTTGTCTGTAAATGAACTCTCCTGAAGTTAGCAATAGCCATTGTTGTTATCATGGTAGAATGGTTTAGGGACTAATTAGGAAAACCAGAAAAGGCATGAGGCTGATATTTGGGTGTTGCTTTCTCTCACATTTCTAAATTGTCCAGGTTTAGCAGCAGGGAGCCTGATCTGCCCAGCTGCTTAGGAGCACACTCTGTGTACCCAGAGCTCTGGGAAGTGTGTGCAGTTTGATTTCTGTGGCTCTCCAAGGGTCTAAAGCTGCTCTTCAAACTTTGGACTCTGTATTACAAGGGATTGTACTTCAATAGGGCTGTGAAAAATGGTCAGGATATTCATGGTCTCTTCAAGTTACATTTAAGATTAAAAGACAACAGTAGACACTTCCAGTAGACCCTTTGGAATGTGCAGTTCCAAAAAGCTGCACGGTTCTAATGCAGTGAAAGCCAATTGCTGGATACATGCTGAGGGCTTCAGATCCCTCTGTGCCTGGAGATCCCTTGGTTTAGTTCATTTAAAACTTAAGGGAGAAGGTATGGCAGGTGGAAGAGCAGTGGGAACCTCACACTTGTGGTGGTGGCAGTGCTGCTCTCTGCCAGCTTGGCAGTGGTGGTGGGACTGGGGTTAAGGGCATCATTTCCTGGCCAGTTTAGGCCAACATCAGGATGCAGCTGGGCTTGTCCACAGCTGGCAGGGCCAGCCCAGGGTGAGGTCGTTCAGGAGAGCCAGAGGTGAAGAGTAAATACAGCCACAGCAAATAAAGATGTGTGTTTTGAGGAGGGGGCTGCAGCTGGGAGCATCACCCTGAGTGTCAAACTGAGGTGCCCACAGCTGCCCTTCCCAGACTGCCAGGTTTTGTTCCTGCCTGCTTCATGGGCGGTCTGTGTAAAGAGCAGGACAGCTCTCCAGCTGTGCCACTGAGCCACGTCATGCTTGGTCTCTCTGACTTTTTTGTTTTGGCAGAGGGGAAGTTTTGAAACTCTGTTTGGGTCTAGAACTGTGAATGATTGCAAAATGCTGTGAGAAACTAGGGAGATCATCAGAGTCCAAGGAGTGCTGTAATCTTACTGGGATGACAGGGTTGTCATTGTAAGAACACAGACAGTACAGGTGAGCTGTGAAATGCATCACCCTGAGGCTCTTTGTTCCTGGTTTGCTGTTTCTGTTAGTGTACTGTGTCATACAATATCTTCTCATTTGTTAAAAGCCTGTAATTTCACATCCCTCCCATGAAACAGTAATGCACTTGAAATTCTGAATTGAGGAGTACTGTTGTACTTCTTCACTGTCATCTTCCAAGTTTTCTTTTGTAAGCAGCTGTATCTTTCAGCTTAGCTTTTCAGGGGTGTTTAGTTTGTGACAGTAGATTTCAGGGAGGGAAGCTGTGAAGTAATTTGATAATACAGAAACATTCATAGCACGTTAACTGAGAAAACAAAGCCAACTTTGTGCTCACATGCCAGGAGGAAACAATGGCAAGGTAGCACTGTTTGGGCAAGAGCAGGTGGGAAAGAGAACTCGAGCCATTTGGTGTGGAGGGGAATCCATGTGAAGGTTCAGGTTGCTCTCCTTTTTGGCAGACAGCAGGGAGAAGTCTTGATTACCTGGGTGCAAGTATCTCACCTGGGTGTCTTGCAATTGCCTGGGTTGTCTGCTTCCGAGCTACAGGCCCTTGTGTGTGCATGCACATTTGGGAGAACTGGAGGAGAGCTTGCTCAGGTGAACAAATTGTGAGACTCAGACACAAGAATTTGGACCCTAATGATATTGTATGGCCAGATGGGTACAACTTCATTAAAACAGCAGAAAGATTCCAACCCCTTGCTTGGGATGTTCCATGACATGTAAGAAGTGCTGGAGAGGTGTGTGTACAGCTCACCCGGAAAGCAACATTCTGAGTTCTTGGTGAGTCAAAAACCTGGCTTCAAATCTAGTGTCTTCAAAGTCCTGCAAGGACTGGGGCCCGTGGTGAGCCCCTTCCAAGGCTGTTACTGTGGTTTGGGTTAATGTTGCTCTCAGCTGGAGACTCGCTGCCAGAAACCAGAGCACCTTCTGGCTGTGCAGAGGCTGCGGTGTGAGCTGAGTGGGCACTGAGATCAGTGGTCCTAAGCCTGTGATGTAAGACTGAAGGAAAATGGCTTTTGATGGTATTTGTCTTTTTAAAGCTGCTGGTTCTTCATTCCTCAGGGTTTGTGTTACATTTATTTCGAATTGTTTGCAAAGGCCGCTCCAGTTTCATAAAAAAAAGTCTTTTGTGCATAACTAAGCACTTCCAAAAGCATGTGTGGGTTGCCTAGCTATTTTGCATTATTTCTTTGTGCTTGTCTGAGAGAAATTTTAGATGTTATTTTTATAAATGTATGAAACAGCTCTGATTGTCTGAGGCAAAATGACCTGGGATTGTCAGTGTGATTTTTGTGCTGCTGTGTGCTGAATTACTGAAGTAATTCTCAGTATCAGGCTTCAGATTTCTGACCTGGGCTCCCATGTGCCAATCTTAGGTGTCTGCAATAATACTTCAAAGGCTGTAAAACATACTGAAGTTCTCTGGCATGGAAAGAGCTTTGCAAATTTAAGGTGGTATCTACTGCTTACCCTGGGGCAGTGAACTGGATTATGGCTGATTTTTGGGAGAGAGATGATTGTCTGGGGAATGACTTCTTCACCAGGAGAAATTTATAAAGGGAGCTTAGGACAGTGCCTTGCCTATTTCTGGCTGGAAAAAAACCCCAACTTGTTGGTTTCTGAGCTTCCTCCAGGGTGTTAAAATACCGTGTGCTTTGTGTGAAAAAGAAAACCAAATTAGAACAGGTAAGGTGGTGGGTATCATTTTACATGTCTAGGTTAAGTATGTCCAGGGAGCATTTGCTTTGGCTACATTGGATTAAGAAGAGATCTGAGTTTGGAAGAAACCCGAGGGAAAACAACATAATGGTAATGTGAAGTGCTTATCCACTTTCCTTTGTATAAACAAAATATGAAATTAAACTGATACAACCATGCATATTCTGAAACCTGTGGTGAGATGAAAGTCTCAGTATATTTTAAAGCAATCCTTAATATGCTGCTTTTGTAAGGTGGTGTTTCTTGATTAAAATTCTGCATAATCAAGTAGAACAGTTGGACAGGAAAGTTGATCTTAATCTGCAGTCCAAGAAACCCTTTAGCCAGCAGAGAATACAAATGTATGCTCTTCAGAAGATTTAGCTGTTAGATAGTCAGGGGAGTTACAAACTTTAAAGTCTTCTTGAAAGAAAGTCAGCTTCTCCTGTAAGAGAGTGCATTCTTAATTATTTTCAGTGTTAACACTTTTTTTCCTTGTGTTATACGGATTTTTTAGTTAATGCAATTTTTTCTGAAAACATCTATAAGTAATTGGGATTTAAGTCACTACCCTGTAGTGATTGCTAAATATGTATAACTCATTATTAAATATATATTGCTGATTATATATGTATCCCCGTTACATGAAATGATTAAAAAACCTTCAGAGTCCTTTTTCTGAGCAGAGGTGCTTGAGGGAAGTGTTTTCTTTCCTGCATGCACAGAGAGGTGCAGAGCTGCAGAGGGTTTTGTAGGGTGTTGGTGGAGGAGAGATTAAAACTTCAGGTGCTTTATAACTTATTGCACAATGGTTTGTTAGATTTTTTTTTTATGCTGGCCAGTCCTGCTCAGACATTATAAATATTCTGTTCCTTTTAACTCTGGTCTTTTATTTTAGTCTGTTAGTTCAGTTATTATTTCTACACACAGAATTCTTTCTTCCTAAAATCTATATACAAATTTGGCATGGTTAATGTTTCCCTGTTAGCTTAAACTTTGATATTTAGCTGTGTAAAAAATGAGAAATATAATTAAACCCTCCTGACAATGTCCATGTTGGGGCACCTTAAAATGCTGCTGAAAAATGCTGCCCAGGTGTAGCAAGGAAGAAGCAATGTCTTCTGATGTCAAATGTGAGTGGAATGGAAGCAGTCTCTTGAGACTTGGGAAAGTGTGTGACATAGATTGGATTGAAAACAGATTTTTTTTGTTGTCTTTTTCTCTCTCTCTGTGCTATGTTGGCCTTTTGTCAGTAGTTGGTTCCAGAGATGCCTCTTATTAACAGTAAAGCTGGAGAAAAGATGGGATGTTTTGAGTTGGATTCTGGAATATCCAGCAAAAACTTGAGGATAAGTAGGTTTTTCCATTTCTCTGTCTCCCAGAGCACACTAAGCCTAATGATACTTGTTAGAGCACAGAATTCAAAGCTGGTAGACAGCCCTGGTTTTATGTAGCAGGAATAAAAAAGCTGGTTACAATTTCCAAGTGAAGAAAAGCACCTGTGTTGGTTTTCAGTTCCATTAGCTGAACTCTTGTTCGCTGTTTCTGTGGTTTTAATTGGAAATTTAAATAACTGTCTTGAAACAAAGATTTCTTTTATGTTCCAATGTGGTTTCACTATTTATAATTGTTTCTGTTATCTTGACTGTGCTGCCTTAGATCTGTGGTGGAAAAGTTTTGCCCTGTTTTCCTTTCCTTTTGGCTGTGTGGCAGAAACGAGTTACCTAAAGTTGTCAGCACTTTCTTGGAGTTTTAAAATTTGTTTCTTTTTGTATTTTCTTTTCTTTCCCCCCACCCCTCAGCTGAATTTTACATTAAAAACAACCTGTCATTTGATTTCAGTATTACTTGTGAGCATTATTTGTGGCTTATGGTTGCATTACCTTAACATAGCCCTTTCTGTTCAACAACCTTGTATGTGTTCTTACCTACAGGAAATTGTTATGCAAAGTGTGGCATGAACACAAACCTGTCAGATGTATCTTTGTGGTTGGCAAATGTAGGGGGGAAGACAGAACAGTACCAGGAAGGTCATTAAATGTTAGTCTAATTATCATGGCTTTGGCAGAGGAAAATTGTTCATGCTGAGCAGGGAACTCTTTGAACTTGTCATTGTGGACAAAAGAGGAGGGGAAAAAAATAAATTAGAGCTTTCCAAATGCCTTTGACAGGTCTTTATCCAGGAGGCTGTTGAACAAGCTGAGGGAGCCGTGGGATGAAAGTGAAGGGTTTGTTTGTGCAAAAGGCACAAGTGGCAAAAAAAAAATAAATCTAGATCCTGGTGAAGATAAGCTCAAGACTGCAGAAGCTGTGCTTGAGATAGTCTTGAATGCTTGAATGACTGTTATAGGAGCTGTGCAAAATTCAGTAAGTCTTCAGAAGTGGTTCTGTGTATATATCCATATGCCAGATTACTGATTTTCTAAGGACCTCTTGGAAGAGAAGCCAAGTTCTCCGACTTGAGGCATAAGCCATGAGAGGGCAAGATAGGATCTGATGGTGGTGGTGAACTTGAATTTTGCCCATTCTTGTGTGTGTGAAATTGGTCATCAAAATAAGAAAAAAAAAGTAGTTTTTATACTTGAAATTTTCAAGTTGAAGTGATGGAGTTGTCTGTAGTTTAAGCAGGTTGTATGAATCCAGCAGACTCTGGTTTCCTGCTGCAGGCTGAAATACTGATTTTCTGGATTAATACTCACTTTGATAATGGATAAACATCCAAATGTGTCTCCTTTCTTCCTGATCCTTTTTTTTTTCAGTGATGAAAGATAATTTTAAACAAGAAATTAATGCAGTTTTGCAGATAATAAAACTGGAATGTATTTGCAACTAGTTCCTCTCTATGGGTTGGTGGTGTGGTGGCATTCTGATAATTGAGAAACAATAAATATGTTTACAAATCTTGCATAATACCTGGGAAGTGAGAGGACCTAACATGAGGACAGTACAACCTCCTGTGTGTTTGTCATGATTATAATTGCTAAAGACCAAGGAAGGTAACAGTAGGAACACCATGGGTGTGCTAAATGGAGAAGTTTGCAATAAATCCTGTTCTGTTTTTGCCAAAGGAATCGTTTGCAGGTTGGAGGACTAAAAATGACCAAGCTACTTGGTTCCTGTGGGGTGGTTCAGGCTGGCAAGTTGGTTTTTTCTCTAATCCCTTGGGGAAGGAAGACATCTGGTTAGTGGGCTTGTATTTAGGCTCTTTAAGCAGTTGTATCAGGTGTCTTTAGTTTGGTTCAGTTTTTGTTGCTTTTTAGTTTTTTCTTCTCAATATTTAAGCAATGTCTGGTCTTCAAAAGCTGTGTTTGGTCACCAGTTGCTGCTGGTGCTTCTGGGAACAGTTTGTGATGTGAGTCCTGAGTGAGGTGTGCTCAGTAAATGGAAGGGATTTGTAATAAATGTGGCAATGTATCTGCTGTGATAACATCTTGTAATTCCTGTTGTTCCTCCAAAGCATTTGACAGAAGTCTGAGAGCTGGAAATCATGCTCAGAAACACCAGCAGGGATCAGAATGGAAAATTGCATGGCTTTTATGATGTTTCTCACACGAGTCTTGTTGTGTATTCTTGCAGTAGGTATCTTCAGTATATTCCTGCCTGTTTCTGACAAGCTCTGTGTGCATGCTGACACTTTAATGTACCTTTTGGAAGTAAAGCACCCTTATGTGTCAGTAATGTCAATCTCTAAATTTATGTAGTAAGGCTGTAGTTGAAAGGATAAACGTAGAGGTAGCATTTTTCTCTCATCTTTTTTTGTTGCTTGGTTTTTTTTTTTTTTGGTATCATATAGAAGATTCACTGGAGCATGGGAATAGAATACTTTTTGAAACAGAAAGAATTTTTTGTGTGCAGAAATGCACCACTACCTGTCCAGGGGTCTCTACTTCTTGTTTTGCTTTAGCCAAAGCCTTTGTTTCCTGACTGTCTTTGCTAATTACCTGAGGCAGTGGACTGTGTTAACCCCTGTGTGCTGTTGCCAGTGCCTGGCACTCTGCAGAGCAATGCAGTGTGTAATGTAGAGATTACTGCTGTCAGAATGACAAAAAAATTGTCATTTCCAATGCAGTTTGCAAGTGCAGATGTTACTGTAATTGAAACAAATGCATTTTTCTGCCAGTAAGCAAACCAGCAGGAATAATGTGGTGAAAGCTGTCCTTTCTTTGCTTGCTTGTCTCTAGATAAAATTAACTTCTCTGCTGAAGCAAACATATTGATAGATACCATTAACCAGAAATCAGCACAGTATGTAATATGTGGAGGTCTCTGAAGAAAGCAGAACTCTTCCTTGGTATTCTGAAAGTGTGATCAAGGAACACTGACCTCCCCAGCATTCCAAAATTACCAGTATCTGACTTCTTTTTTTAACTGCTAATGCAAAATGTGTAGAGGTGGCAATATTAACTGATGCAAACCCCCAAAGAAATGTATGAAAATTTGCTTGCATTCTAGTGGAGAAATGCAATTTAATGCTCTGTCACTTCTTACTGAGATTTATGCTTGCTTTCAGCACTTACAGAATATTTATTTCACTATTCAAAAACCCCTATACCTACAATATTAAAAAAAAAAAAAAAAAACAGCAGAAAAAAACCCCCAACAAAATACCAAACCAAAATGTCAGGGAGCAAGAGCAAGGGAAGGCAAGTTGGGAGTCAGTGGTGACAAGGCTGGCAGACAGTGCCCTCATTGATAAGAATGCAGCCCCCCAGTGCCTGCCATGAGGCACACGGTACTTTGGAAGTACTTGGTGTGGATTTACAAAGGGAAAATCATTCCTGGCTAACCCAATAACCTTCTACAACAAATAGACTAGGTGGTTGGGTAAGGGAAGAGCAGGGAATGTTGCTTATTGTGACGTGTTCTTTCATCTCAAAGTATGGACTGGGATCAGTCCAGTGTGGTGGACTGGAAATCACTGAGCTGCCAGGCTCAGGGGCATGAAGTCCCCCTGGGGGTCAGTCAGCAGGGCTGTGTTCCAGGGGTTGACACTGGGGCCATCCTTGGGCATGCCCAAAATGTGGCTGGACACCATCCTGGGCAGCTGGCTTTAGCTCTGCCCCTGCTTTGAGCAAAGGTTGGAGTAGTCAGTGCGCAGAGGTGCCTTCCAACCACGAGGATTCCCATCCTGTGGTCCAGGGTTGCACAGCTGCCCAGTGTCAAGGTTGGCCTTGACCACAGGGAGCTAAACTCTGCCAATAAAGGGGTTTTTTTCCCTGCTTAATACCTCTTCTTCCATAGACTACTGGAAGACTTTTTTTACAGTGAAGGGAAAGGATTAATCTCAGAGTTGATTCTGAGAGTCAGCATTACCTACAGGTTAGATGTTGGTATTTGCACTTGAAACAATTACAGTTCAGTGCTGTTGATTAAAAACCCCAACTTCAAAACTACAGAAGCATTGACACAGGCTAAATATCCTTGCTTTCTCAGGTCATGTTTTGTCTTATTTTCATTTGATTTTTTTTACCAGGAAAGTTGACCAGTGGATAAAGCCACACAGAAGGTATAGATAGGAACTGTCAGATGAGTGTTTTCATTACAGCTGATGACACTAAAGAATTGTAGCTGATGCCATGTTAATCATTGTTACAAATTTCTTATTTAGGCTGAATTTGGTTGAAGCTTTTGTGATGGATGCAGAGCTGCGTCAGTGCCTGCAGGAAGATCTGTTACGTCGCTTTCCAGACCTCAACCGGCTGGCAAAGAAATTTCAGAGACAAGCAGCAAACTTACAGGACTGCTACCGAATGTACCAGGCTATCAATCAACTCCCTAATGTTGTGGAAGCACTAGAAAAACATCAAGGTAAAGCTACCTCCATCTGTTTTCAGTGTTTTGTGGTATATTGATGATGCAAAGAAATAAGAGCGTAGATTTCCAAGGATCGCTTTTTTCCTGTGTGCTTTTGTTGCAGGAATGAAGCTTAAATATGTTTGAACTTGAAATGAGCTGAAATTCTGAAATGCCAGTCAGATACTTAAAACTACACATAACCAAATCTTTGCAGGAAAATGTTCCAATTAGTGTGTGGTTTGGGGTGCTTCAACTGTTGGGGGATGGTGTGGTAATCTTTGACACGGACTTGTCTCTAAGAATTCCTGACCAATTCCTGTGTGTGTATTATGATCTGACAAACAAGATACCATTCATACAACAGCATTGTCATCCACTTTGGGTTGTAATTAAACACAGAACCCCCCTGGTTTAAGTATTATTGGTGTAACTTAATTGGCTTTTTTTTTTTTTTAATCATAATGCTCCTGTATTTGATACAGGTAACATGCCAGGGTTTCTTCCAATCTTCATTAGTAGGCAGCACAATGCTGTGACAAGCAAGTCTAGAAAATACAAAAGCTGATCACTTTTCCCTTTTCTGTTTGTTACCAAGAAAGTGCAGAATAGGAACAGCATAACAAGGGAGTGATTCAATTTAGCAACAGCAGTTCTAACCTACCAGAAAGCTCATTTTTGTAGAAGCCCATTAATTTGTTAGAAATTCTCTTTGCATGAAGCAAGCACCAAAGGCTTAAAAACAAATGTTTGAAATGGTATGGTTACAAAAATTTATTTCCTCTACTTGAGTAGAAAATAAAGCTACCCAGTGTCTTACACTTTTCTGTACTACAGTTTTATAACCTCAACTAATGAAAATTGTCTCCTACAATATTAAACTTAAAATCAATTTTTGATTTCTGGCTGCATCCAAAGAGCAGCTAAGATCTGAAACTCTGAAGGAACTGACAGATGTAACTCTTTTGTTTGTTTTTGTTCTTAAAGAGCTGTGCCACTCTTTGGCTGCCTCAGTTGTGTCCTTTTGGCTTTTCCAAACAGACTCTGCTTGTTTTAGTCTTGACATGGAACTCTTGGATTCCCATTTTATATTGAGGTGTTAGGTCAGAATGCCAGCTTCTTGCCTTTACTTCTTTTTGTATTAGCTGCCATTTGGATCAACAGAGTTCCTCTGTCATGGCATTGGGGTAGGAAAACAATTCCATTTTTAGAGTTTTGAGGAGCAAGCTGTGTAAGGCAAACTGTTAAGCTCACCATATGGAAAAGTTAATAGACTGCACAAGGTTCTTCCTGTTCTACACATGAGTCAGTTGGACTTAGTAGGGCAATCACCAGCAGTATATTAAAGATAGTTTAAAATAGGTGGTGTGTTATTTTTATTTTTCTTTGTACAAGTACCACCTGTTCAAAAGACATGAATGGTCTGGTAATTTTCAATGTACACGAGTGATTCAGACTGGATCTGATAATTTTTCTATTTCTGACTGTACAAAATGTTTTAACTCATCAAGGGATGGAAAGTCAGAAAGATTTTTGACAATTCTGAGTATGAGCCAGTTTCAGAACTCCCTTACCTGTGAATAACTATGGGGATATAGAACAACCATGAAGTCACCAGCTGTGACTGCCTTTCTCTCAGTATGAAGCATTGTTTTGTTGAAATCCTTGTTTTTATGGGTGATGAAACCTGAGGAGGGGGTAGATGAGTGAAGATGACTTCTTTCTGGTTTAGACATAAGAAGTCTGCATAAGATGGGGAAGAACTCTGAGTCATCAAATCATTTTGCTCTAGCTGGCAAGAGGGAGCAGTTGTTCATTACTCAGATTGCTGGGGCATGAAATTTGAGTCCTTGCAAGATTCCTGTCTTCAAGAAGCTGCTGGAGCATCTTCCTTCCCCCCTCAAAGGAACACTCTTTAAATATGCAGGATTCAGGAATTGTGTGCTGGGTTTCAGGTGTATTTTTACCATACTGTGTACAGTGACATGAACACCCCTCGCTGCTTTTGGAAATGCTTCTTACTGCTTGTTTCAGTCCTGTGCTTTCCCAGACTGTTGCACTGGTGTGTTACAGCTGTGTTGTGATCAAACTTGGCTGTTTCCCCTCCTTTGTCATATCCAATAATCAAACTGATTATTCCCTTACTCATAGTGGAAACACATTTATCTATCAATGTGTCATCTTACTCAGTGTTAAACTTTACTTCATTTCCATTAGCCCAGTTTTCAAGGTCACTTAGTGTTGATCTATTTCTGATTTATCTTATTTCAGTATAATCTGCTGATATCTTTCATACTGTATATTTTAGTGACTTTTATAAGCAGCCTTCTTTTGTGCATTAATATGAATTCAGACATCTTAAAAAGATAAATGTTTCTGTGTGCCCTGGGGGAACTGATGTCCTTTCAGCTCGTTCATCTTTTGCAAGTGGGTGATGTCCTCTTTATCTGCACTCTGGTCATTGCATAAATCACAGATCTTGCACCTTGGCATTTCCTGTGACACCATGCTGAATGCTTTGGAGCAGCCCAGATTAGGTCTGCAGAGTCCCCTTTGTCTCAGGCATTCAGTATTTCAGACAGATGTTGCCCTGCATGGATATTATCTGCCTCTAGTAAACCTATACTATATTTTATCCCAATTTCCATTGTTCTTTTTGCTTTTATGCCACTTTCCATTGCACAGTCAAAGTGACTAGTGCACTTAGTCATTGGGATGTGTCTGTTTTGCTTGGATAGAGTAGTGGCAGTTTGCTGCCAAACTGTGTGTTCCAGGTCTGCAGATTAGTGTTTTATTTTAATTTCCAGGCAACATTTTTAAACCATATTAATAGTCTTTAACACATACCATAAACACTTGTCTGTGCTTCAGTAAGTGAATGAAAAACTGCACCTGGGCACAGATAGGCTTTGTGTTCAGTGTGCATCTCTGCTTTTGATGGTACACAGGGCTGTTAGTCTTTCTCTCAGGGGTTAGTTTCCGTGCTAATAATGTTGAGTAGGTGTAAAAAAGGATTTTTTTTTACTGTGCATCTTTTCTATGAGTTTATGAATACAGGTGCAAGACATGTTGGAGTTTAATTTAGAATTTTTCAGTGGTGTTTCCTGCTCATGTTCTCTTAATGCCAGGTGTTTTAAGAAAAGCAAATGCATGTAACTTTATGTAAATCCTCATTATTCGCTGACTCCACTGTTTTACTTCCTCCAAGTGCTGGATACTGAGTTTGAAGCTGGATTAAAAATGTAAATAAATTTTGGAGTGTACCAGTTTGACCTGTATGTAAATACATCAGTATTTTATTTACCTAAATAATCAGTATATTGTAGTTTTTGAATGTGACATCTTCCTGTGGTGTCTGAGATGCACCCTTCAAGCTTAAATAATGAAATGGCATCATGAAGCTTCTCTACTTACTCTTTTCAAGAAATGAAATTATAATTGCTACTTAAAGTCCAAGCACAATAATTTTTCATTGATTCAAAAATACTGAAGATCATTTCATTATGTGTGCTGTGTATTCTGTCAGCTGGAGCACTGGGAACTGCTAAGTCCACTCTGAAGAATGGACATGAAACTTTTTCTGCTCTTCAGTCTCTTCCTTCTTTGTTGACTCCTTTTATTTTCTAGGTTGGTTTAGATGTGTCTTCTTACAGGAGGGAAAGAACCAAGATATTATGAGAGCAAGCAAGAAATTTGGAACAGAAAACAATCTTTATTTCATATCTCATAGTTTTGAAGATTTTTAGTCAGCAGTAAACGCCGTTTTTACAAGTTCAGTAATCTCTTAAGAGTATGTGATTTTTTTCCTCTATTAATAGATATTAGTCAGTTTAGAACTTAAACTTTACAAGTTTGAGGGAGTGGGGAAGCAAAAAGGCATGGTAGAAAAAGGAATCAAACCAAACCTTTTCTTTCTACTCAGCTGAGAGGAGATTCACTTGGGTAATCATGTCCTTGCTGTGTGACTTCTGTAAATTTCTGTGGCAGATTTTCTATAAATTTGTATGGCAATTTTGCTTAGGAAATACTAGGACTTTTGTCTTAGTCTAGTAAGAAATTGAGAGGCTCTGGAATTAGCCAGAACTTAATTTTGTATTCCTCTGTCGATGTGCAAAGCCTTGCCTGTAAGCATTAGAGGCAAGGCACACAATTCTGTACATAATTCAGTGACTGTAAGCTCATAGCATTAGATTTGTTTTGAGGTATTTTTTGTAAATCATATAGTCAGTAATGCTAATCCTCCTGTGATTAAATCCTAACTTGAAGTGGCTGCAAAGATGTAAACATGCATTTACTGGCAGAACGTTTCCACAGCTGGCTGCTGGATATAGGTGCTTATTTGTAGCTTATGGCTGCCTGAAGAAAAGACTTCTTTCACAAATTTGGCAATATCTGTGCATGTTAAGTTAACTGTGAGCTGCTTTTGGTGTTCCATGGACTTCCAGCCAATATGTGTTCCATGCATTTTGAGTTGTTCTGTGCAGTGTCACAGAGTATCTCTGTTAATTTTGATGACTTCCTATCCAGTGGAAAGCAGTGACTATAAAGATCTGGTCTTTTTTTTGTGGAAAACAAAACCAGGTAACACACACTTCAGTTTCTATGTCCATAGAAAATTACCAGAAATTCCCAGTATTTGGTTATCTTTTATTAAGAAAAATTAAAAACTGGTAAGGTAAGTATGGTATGGTAAGACCTACAATTTTGCTAAATGCATGTCAACTTTTTATATGCAAGAATTTGTAATATTCAGGCAGCAGGTTTGCTTTCATACTGTTGTTTGTAGCCTTACTTAGAGTAGAAAGGAATTAATACCCCCAGGTATGAGCAAAGATGACAGAGTAGGTACAAGCTTAATCAGAATGTAGATGGGATAATGCCAGTTTTAGAAAAAGGTACATGTGGTTCAGTGAAATAATCATAGCCCATCTTTGTAAAAATTACCCAGCCAAGCAGTTGTGTATCTTGGATAAGTGAATTCTGGTAAATTTGTGGGTATTTTTCCTGTTTGTTCATAACAGGAGCTCACCAGATGTTGTTGTTAGCGGTATTTATAACACCTCTTACTGACATCTGCTCTGACTTCTCAAAGTTTCTGGAGATGATAGAGACAACATTGGACATGGATAAGGTATGGAATGATGTGTGGGTGGGCTTTATTTAGCAATTAAAGTTTCTTATTGAACCTTGCAATCTGCTCTGTACTCACTAAATTTAATTGATCGTCTATATTAAGTAGCTAGTGATAATTTAGCTGGGAATAGTATATCAGCTGAATATTCAGGATACTCAACAGGATATTCACCCATTATCTGAAATTATCTAGCCAGTGAAATAATGCTTTGGATGCATGGGTGCTGTGGACCTGAAGCTGTTTTTTAAAAATCTCATCAGTATTAGAAGTGGAGAAGTAATTTTGTCATTTCTCTGCTTCTTTGTATTTTTAAAGTTACAGTGGTATGTCTCAAATCTAGAATGTAGCCCAGGGTACGTTTATTGCTTGGGGAGTCTTTTAGGATTTTCATTTTTTTGATTAACCAAGGATTAGGATTATCCTAAGTGTAGGTCTCAGCTGACTGTAGAAATAAGAGAACTACCTAAACATGTGCTACACATGGTAGTGAGGGCACTTTGTTGAACTTATGAAAACTGCAGTGGCTTTAAAATTTTGAACATGCATCCTTTTCTCCAAAGGCAGGAGCACTGCATTTTCTCTCTCTCTATTGTGTTGTGCAGCCATCAACTGCATTCTACTGTTTATGGAAAGGCTGGTTGATTGACATGTTGCTGTAATTTGTGATGTATGGTAATGAAGAAATTTATAGCTTTATACCAGTTACAGACCATCTGTTGATGCAGTTTGTATGCCCTGGGACTCTGTTTTCTGTAAAGCTAACAGCTGTTTAAGCCTTCACCCTTCATAGTCCAGCTCTTCAAATTTCATTTCAGGTTGTACTTTAAAAATGTTTTGTTGTCCTTCTAAAGGGAATCACAAGCCAGTTATTTTTAATCAAATCCCATAGAATCTGGCATGTTGGATTTGGTTTTTCCCCCTCTTCAAGGAGCTGGAAAATGTCTATGGATAAGCCAACACTGGTTTTACCAGAAGAATAAACCTTGTTCCTACAAATATTAGAATTTGAACTTTGACTTGAAATTCCTCTTGGATTTTGAGGGAGTTCAAATAAAACACGCAGTTCTATTCTGAGTGCAATTGAAGGATAGGTTGTCATAGCAACTAAATTATGTCAATAATCCATTCTAATATAAAAAGAAACATCTAAGTTCAAAAAGCGTGGGATGTGGTTATTCATTTACCTAGCTGTAATAAAAGTTGAGAAACTGTCACTTCCATTCCTGTTTATCACAGAATCACAAGGTGCCTTTGAAAAACCATCTACTCCAACCTCCTCCTCAAGTCAGGGCAACTTCAAAGTTTGGTGGTGCTTTTGGTACATAGCCACCTGGCAGTGGAAGCATGGGGAAGAGAGAGAAAAAAGATGAAATAAAACATGCTTCATCCTTGCCTCTGAGAATGTTAAGCTTAGAAGGAACCGTGTCTGCTTTTCAACTCAAGAGCTGGGTTGAAATTGGTAGGATTTTTGGTGACACGTGCAGGTTCCTTCCTTAACCTCTAGAGTCTCTTTTGGGGCAGGAATTACTGTTTCAGAAACTTCAGTTTCCAAAGGCTTCTTGTTTTGAAACACCCCATCTTTTTACACTCTGTCTTGATTAGCTGCCTTAGTCTGGGGTAGCAGATTATGTACATAACAATTTCATTCCCTCTGACTCCCCTTTTTGCCCTGCCTACTGCTCACTTACTTGTTTGCAAATAAACGTGCAGACAGCTCCATTTCAGCAGAAAGGAGTCTGTTAAATTGGTATATTTTGCTTGCATAAAGTATATTATTTGAGAAAACAATTATTTGAGATGTATTTGTTTTGCAGTTGAACCAGACACGAACTACCACAAACAACATTGCATGACAACATTATATATTTATAAAAATTGAGTAAATTATTAAGTAAATTCATTTCACTGTGTATGATCAGGGGGATGATTCTTTATTTTTTTGTTGCTTAGGTCCACTTGAATTTTTTCTTGTTATTTTTCTCTAGGTGGAGAACCATGAATTTCTTGTCAAGGCTTCTTTTGATCCTAATTTAACAGAATTAAGAGAGAAGATGAATGAACTGGAGGAAAAAATGCAGTCCTTACTAAAGACTGCAGCCAAAGAACTAGGTAGGTTTTAGAACTGCCTTTGATTCTTTGTAAAATGTTTTGCAATCAGGTGGTGGAAACTGGTATAAATGAGTTCCAGGGTTAAAGGATGTTTGCATGATTATATTATTGAGTTGAGGTGACTTTGGTTGTCGAGTGCAAGCTGTTGAAAACAGAGAACTTTTTGGTTTATAACTTGGCCTTTATTTTTTTTTTTTAAACAGCATTCCAAAATATTTCAGAAATTATCATATATGTTGCAGAATCCATTTTGTAGAACTGTAAGTCATCAAACTCTTGGATAAGTCTGGTTCTGTCTTACATTGAGACTTTTTTCCCCCGTTCTGTGCATTATCCTGGATGTCCATACAGTTTTCTTTAGATGTTCCTTGCAAAATGTAATGTGGAAGCAAATGAGACATTTAAAACACTGATGCAAAAAATTCCATGTGCAGCTGATGAATCAGGCAAAGAGTAACTCAAAAAAAAGCCACCAACTTTAAATGCAAGTATGACAAGGAAAACAGGCAACACCAGAGTTACTGTAGGTTATACCTTTAAGAGCTTGCATATTTTTTTTAGTATTGATTTTTTTTTGTGTGTAAAGATGACACCTGTATGAAAAGAAGGAAAGCCTAGAGTGTGTAGGGATGGAATGAGAAATATTGTGACAGAACCATGTGTTAGTAGCAGGATCATGAGAGTCCAGGTGCTGTGCTTACAGCAGCAATACAGAGTGTCCTTGCATTTTTCACCTTCCTGGAGAATTCACAGCACTACAACAATTGTGAGCCTGATTTGAATATGCAGTTTGAGTGCATGCTAAAGTAAGAGCAGAGAAGGAATCCCTATGTTTGTGTTTGGTCTGGGTGTTTCTCATACCTGTCCAGAACCAAAGCAAGTCTACTGAATTAGGTCATGTAAGAGAGGCTAAATCATGGGAACTGAGGGTTACTGAGCAAAAATAGCACAGGCTGCAGAATTGGTTGTAATACAGCTGGTTTCTTTTTCTTTTCATCTGGAAGGTTTGGAAGCTGGCAAAAGTATCAAACTGGAGACAAATTCACAGTTTGGACATCACTTTAGAGTAACTTGCAAGGAGGAAAAAGTTCTCCGTAACAATTCGAAATATGGAATCATTGATACCCAGAAGAATGGTGTGAAATTTACTAACAGGTATGAGATTATATTGGTTCTTTTTAAAGCCTGTTCTGAAAGAAAAAGAATTGTTCCTTTATAACTCTGCTGATGAACTGGATTCCCTACATCTTGAATGGCAAATTTTCACCTTTTTAATTGGCTCACAGACTGAAATATTGAGCAGGACTGGCATGAGAGAAGAACAGTAATAGTGTTTATGTTAAAAGCTGCATTCCCCATTTACATTGCCAACTCTTATCTATTTTTGGTCCTTTGACTTGGGCTAATTTCTCTGTTTTAGCTGCAGCAAGTATCATAATTGCTTTTACTGTGAGTGTTTATACAGACAAAAGCTGCAGTAGGGAAAGAGCTATTTATGTTTATCACCAAATGTGACATGCAGCAATTTTGTTGGTGATTACCTTTTTCTTCCCTTTGTTCCAAATCCTCTCTAATTTCTTGTAGTCCTGTGTACTGAACTTCAATTCTGTGGCTCTTTTGATTGGCCTGTTGAAAAATTTAAGTCTTCAGGCTAATTGCATTGAGGCTGTTTCAGTGTGTCCTTGTCTGGACAGCAGTTCTGACACAGAGCAGCTGAAAAGTCTGGGTTTTTTTCTTGAATTTTATCTCTTTTTGAACATTTTAGCAGGGGCAAGGGCTGCATCAGTCATCAGATGTTTCTCTGGTCTTCAGTGTTTTCACACAGAGCAAGCAAAGTAGAAAGTTGCATGTGCAGAATTGGGCAATAACTTGGGTTGAAGGCTGCTTTTTGTCCCCCACTCAAAGCAGATGCACTTTGGAAATTAGATCCTATCTCAAGCTTAGATGGGGTAGCCCAAGGCCTTGCCCAGGTGCCCATCCTCTTAAGCATCCTTCTCAGTCCTGTGGGGCAGTACTGAATTACTATTTATGAAAACTTTCCTAATCAGATCTAAATGAGAATTTTCCTTGCAGAAACTTGGGATCTTAGTATCTCATTCTTTTGCTGTGCACCTCCAGGGAGAGTCTGCTGCCTCTTCCCTCCAGGCTGACTTCAGATTCTCTCAGCAGGCATCTCTCTCAGCCTGTGCTGTGTGCTCCAGCTCTGTACCTTTGTGGTGACCATCTGCTCCAGGTTCAGTGTTGGGAAGACAAAACCCAAAAGCAGAGATGTTGTTTCAGGAATGCTGAATAGAAGGGAAGAATGATTTCCTTCAGGATTCTGGGTCCACTCTAACTAGTGCAGCCAGCATGATGGGCTTGGCCTTCTCTGCCTCAGGGGCACACTGCTGGCTTGTGTTCAGCTTCTTGTCTGCTGGGTCCCTCTAGGATTTTATGATTTTTTTTTTATAGTTTTATAGCCATGTGGACCACAGTTTGTATTGGTGCACGGAGTCCTTTCTTCCCAGGTGCAGGGCTTTGTGTTTACATGTGCTGAAATGCTTGTTCACCTATTTCTCCAGCCTGTAGTCATCCCAGTGAGTGGGAGCCCTGTCCTGCAGCACACTGCCAGCTCTCCTTCCTGGGGTGTTGTCCATACCTTGCTCAGAGTGCATTAGAGAGTGCAGTCAGTCTCATTGTTCAGCTTGTTAATCAAGGCATGAATGGGATCAGCCCCAGGATCAACCCTAGGAAATGCTGCTAATAATCAGCCTCTAACTGGACTTCAGCCTCCTGACAGGTTCTTCCCGGTCTGTCAGTGGCAGATCCAGGAGAAAACTAGTTTTCAAGCCTCCTGCCTGTGTTCCATGCAAGGGTGAAAGCAGCAGAGATGAATATATGGTGCATTCTGTTTCAGACAAGCCCTGCTGCTCGTGCTCCGTGTATGAGTTCAGCAGAGGGAGAGATCTTGGCTGACACACAAGTGTGAGGAGCACTGCCTGCAGGGCAAGGCTGGTTTAAAGCCTGGGCTATCACTAATAGTGACTGGTTTCTGTTAATCACTCACTTTCATAGTTATAAATCCTTGTCTTTGAAGAGGAGGGCAACTATTCTGGTTCATGCCAACCAATGTGTTGGTGTGTTTCGCACCAATTTGCTTAAATGAGCAAAGTGTAAACCTTAATTGCATTTTTTTTTAACATTTACTTGGAAGATATTTTTTTAAAAACATCTCTGAAATGTAAAACAGCTTTTTCTGGTTCTAAATGTGTTGTGAATCTTAAATGTATGATGAAGTTGGGCTTTTCTGTAACTGAGAAGATGTACTTAGAACCTGTACTGTGTCACCTGTTACTCTCCCTTAGTGAATCATCCCATGCATCACTAATAAAAAAGACTTCTCTGTGCTTAGTTAAGTTATAGTTGCTTCTGTAGGTGGTCCTAGAAGCACAAGACTGACTTCTGCCTATAGTGTGGGCACACCACTTGGGTGTGTTTCTTATTCAGTCTTGCAGACTCTTGTTCTTTGTTTAGGAGACAAGAAGTATAAAGACTTGTTTAAACTCTTTTCTTTATTTCAGCTTACCTTAGTTTGCAGACCAGAACCTGTTCATAGTGACAGTAGTTACCTGAGGTTTTTACTAAATGAGAGAAGTCAATGTCTTCAGATCTGATAAGCCTGTTGTAGGGCTCTGGGCTAATTACACAGTTGCTTAGCAGCAAAATGTAGCAAAATAGCGAGAAATTCAGTTTTAAGTGCTAGTTCTTATCACCTAGCATCTCTGTAACAAACATAGATGTTTTTAAGAGCCAAGTGTTGATGCTAGGATTTCTGGTTTGGCCATTGTGTGTGATCTTAAACTTGGAATTAATCTTGAGGCTGTTTTGGTGGTTTTTTGGATGAATAGTAGGTCAGTTGCTTTGTGGTCTTTGCTGTTAAAACAGGTGGGGACGCCTGGTATTGACTCACAGATGAGGAGGCCAAAAGTTTGGCACTGTAGGTGAAGGCAGAATGTCACAGCTTCTAATTACTCTTGTTTTGTTCACAGCAAGCTGAGTGCCATCAATGAGGAATACATAAGGAACAGGGAGGAGTATGAAGAGGCTCAGGATGCAATCGTTAAGGAAATTATCAACATTGCTTCAGGTGAATGTGCCACTGTTGGTGTGTGTCAGTCTGGAGTGCTGGGAGGACCTGCAGTAACTTTCAGGGTCTTCTACAGAGACAAACTGTAGCATTGCCTGAAGATCTGGTGTGGAAAGGGAGGTGTGGCTTTCAGACAACTGTTGAAAGTCTGAAGTATGAATTTTCTTCTGTCACCAGACCCTCCTTTCCTGGCATTTCTGCAAATGTGCAGTGATGAGGTGTGTGCAAATGCTAATACCATAGCAGGAACAAAAATAAGGCCATAAAGGCCACATCTATCCTCCTCCTACCTCCCTGACTCGGGGCACATTCACCCAAACAGCAGCAGAGGTAAAGGACAACAGAGAACTGAAGGAGTGGGACCTGAGATCTGTGAAGAATGTTCATATGCAATATAAGGTCAAGTTAATCATTGCTTATATGGCAATAAAAATTATTGGTTTCCTAAGTTATTTCCATATATTTTGTTCCAAAGTTGCAAGGCAAATCTTACAGGGCAGTCTTTATTATCCTTCACCAAAAGCAGAAGAGACACCAGAGAATTTGGGCTGTAGACCAGTCCCTTATGCCTGTCACTGAAAAAAACCAAACACCAAGGCTGGTATTGGGGAAGCCATCTAGTCTGGTGTCACAGGCACTGTATCTGAGAGTGTGCAGGTGCACTCCCATCAATCACACAAACATAGATGGCTGCTGTGTCTGAACTGTCTGTGCTGTGTCTCTGGTGTCTTTGCTTGCACCAGCATCAGAATGCAGTGTATTATTCAGGAAGGAAATGTGAGGGAAAATAGTCAACATGGCCTCACCTCCTCCTTTCCTTAGTCTGAAGAAGTCCCCTTGGTATTCAAGGCGCGGAAATCTTAGGAGCACAACTTCAGGAGCACATCCTAGGCTCACAGGAGGGGTGACTTCCATCTTGAACAAAGTTGTTACTGCAAGGTGCATTAACTTGATGGACTCAGCAAAGGCATCAAGAATAGCTAACAGCCCTGAATTTGTGTGTCCTCCATGCAAACCAGGTTATGCAGAGCCCATACAGACGATGAATGACGTGATAGCCCAGCTGGATGCCATTGTCAGCTTTGCCCACGTGTCCAACGGGGCGCCGGTGCCCTACGTCCGCCCCGCCGTGCTGGAGAAGGGACAGGGCAGGATTGTGCTCAAGGGCGCCCGGCATCCCTGCATCGAGGTGCAGGATGAGGTGGCCTTCATCCCCAATGACATTGCATTTGAGAAGGGCAAGCAGATGTTCCACATTATTACTGGTAAGTGTTTCTGTTCTTTTTTTTTTTTTTGTTTGTTATTTACTTTATAAATGTCTCGGGTGTTTCCAATAATGATGTCTTTAAAAAAAAAACAAACAACCAAACAAGCCAACAACAAGCCAAACAAATCAAACTAATAACATTCTGTCAAAATAATTTCTGTCATCAAGGGTGAGCAGCTACTGAGTTTCTCATCTTTCTGCATGGGGAATAAGAGTTAGCTCTGGAAAAGAAGGGAGGGTATTTGTAAGCTATTATTTATTGCTATTATTGATTAAATTAAAAAAAAAAAGTCCACAATGTTAATGTGAAATGTTACCTTTGACTGTGGATATTCTACGTGTTTCTGTACACACAGGCATATTTCTCATCATCCAAACTAATAGCGATGGAATTGGTTACTGTGATTTTTGTTGCAGTGCACTGTTTGGGGAAGTTGATCACTAATTTACAGAGAGTCATTTGTGAAGAAAAGAGAGGCTGCTAGGACAGTAGAAAATAAAAAAATTAATCCTTCCTTTAAGTAAGGCCTTAGTGAATGTAACTCCACAAGCCAGGCAACCCCAGGAGCTGGAAAGCCTGACCCTGCTAAAGTGATGTGGAAAATTCCACTAGGCATCAATGGTACTGTAGCCACGTAGGCACTTTTTGGAGGCAAGATTTTAAGCAGCCTCTTTGTTAGTGTTTTCTTTGTGAAGTGTTAAAGTTGATTTTAAATGCAAAACATGTTTCAATGACTGTACCATTTTTTACCCTTTTGTCTGGTGTAATTAAGATAATTTTACTACACACGAAAACATTTTTAGTGTTTATAGATTTAATTGAGTCTTAATTTCCATCCAGATGTCCTTGACATACGTTCTGAGTAGCAAAGATCTGAAATTAGAGAATGATTAATGAGCACTTCTAACACAATCAAAAAGAAAATCTGAATAAATGCATGGTAACACGCTTCTTTTTCTGGTTAGCAAAAGCATAAAATTTGTTTTAATGATCAGTTTTGTGGATAATACTTTGTATTTCATTTGTACTTCAGTTATGAATAACTAATTAATATCTGGGTTTGCTGATTCTAAGTCACCAATTAGCTTGTACCCACTTAGCCTGTAACTAAGCTGTTTCATTTTTACAGAGAAATTTTAATAGTTGTTTTAGGTGAAAACAAATTATTATAATTCTTAAGCAGAAATAAATACTGATGATTTTTAATTTAAAGTTATTATTCGTTTTAGGTATGAACACAGGTTTGAGATAACTGCTTATACTTTTGAAAAGTCCCAAAACTTATGAAGGCCCCTGATGTTCTCTGATCACCTTTCTTTAGAAGAAAAGAGCATTCAGTAAGACAAACAAGCAAGCCTTGTTAGCCCTGGAGCCACTTGTTGCACCTGTTAGACAAGTTTGCTGCTCTTTTCTGACAAGAGAGTAATAAGTTTAAACACTCTTTGTTTTAATTTAGAGCCTGTTGTTCTTTAAAAGAGCTGTTGAATTGTAAAAAGGTGGTGCTTTTTAAAATAATTCTTGGAAAATTTCTTCTTCAGGCCCTAACATGGGGGGAAAGTCGACGTACATCCGACAGACAGGGGTGATTGTTCTGATGGCCCAGATTGGGTGTTTTGTGCCATGTGAGTCTGCAGAAATAACCATTGTGGATTGTATCCTGGCTCGGGTGGGAGCAGGGGACAGCCAGCTGAAAGGAGTGTCCACTTTCATGGCTGAAATGCTGGAAACTGCTTCAATCCTTAGGCAAGTCTTGTGCTTTTGTTCCATTGTGTTGGTTGGGGTTGATGGGAAAGGAAGTGCTCCAAGAAAGCTGCATTTAAGATTTTTTCTTTCGTGGGGAATCTTAGTGGAGGATCTCAAGTTCTTTTTAGCTGGTTCATAAGTTCCTGAAGTAGCCTTCTGTTTATTCCAGTGGTCAATACAGAGCTGCTGCCAAGAGGCCAAAGTTTAAATGGGATGAAGAGCCTAATTTGGAGGGATCTGTGTGGTGCTGTGTCTGCACTATATTTGTAAATTAGAAGGGTCTTTGCCTCTTGCCTGCTCTGCATCCACAGCATAACTTGTGATACTCCAATATCCAGAGCTCATGCTGCTATCAAACTTTTCAAAGGACTTTTGTGTTTTTAGGACAGCAACTGAAAACTCCCTGATAATCATCGATGAGCTGGGAAGAGGAACTTCTACCTACGATGGCTTTGGCTTAGCATGGGCTATCTCAGAATACATTGCCAGCAAAATCTGTGGGTTTGCCATGTTTGCTACCCACTTCCATGAACTGACAGCTCTTGCTGACCAAGTGCCAACAGTAAATAACCTCCATGTCACTGCCCTGACCAGTGATGACACGCTGACCATGCTTTATCGTGTCAAGGAAGGTAAGACTGTGTCTAAACTTCATTTTGCCCTGGGAAAGAAAAATCTCAGTGGAAAAAAAATCCCCCCCAGAAAGTCATGTCATACTCCAGGCTTAGGGTTTATAATTCATACATTCTTCTCTGTCCATGGATAGTGTGTATGACAGGAGCTCTGTCTATGTGTGAGCACAGTTGGTGATGATGTTGATGATAATTTGTGAAGATTACTAGGCTGTTTCTGCCACTCAAGTTGATGTTATTGAGTTGCTTCCCTTTTCTTTTTGAAAGACAGAGAGAAGGGTTCCAGAATGTTTTCTGTTTTCTTAAATCAGCCATTTCAACCTGCTGATGTAAGAGACTTATATTTCTTAAACCATTCTTTTAAAAAAAATGAGTGCACCTTTTATGTGCTGATAGTTTTTAATAATGTCTATTTCATTATAATAAGACTTAGTCTCATGTTGCCCAATTCATGCAGTACTTTGATGTAGGAAAAATCATATGGTTAACTTTTAGCAAATGGCATCACAGTGAAACAGCAAGTAGCCTGTTTTGTTAGTGTAAGATTAGTTAGATGTATTTAATTGAAGTCTTTTAGTGGATCCAGTTATTCCTTTCAGTATTAAATTAAACAATTTTTAATTAGGCATAAATTTCATCTGTTCCTCCTGGTTCCCTATATCCCCCATCACTTGTTTTTTCTCCCTTCAGCAGGAGCCTGTATTTATTGCTAAATTAAGCAGAGCTGTAACTGTGGCTTGCAAGGTGTGCCCATTTCTGGCATTCTAATTTAGCTGAGACCTGTACAGTGATTTTGGATTGCTCTCACTAGAGCATTTCAGTCTGGTTGGCAGCCACGGGGCTGAGATTTTGATTTAAAATGAGGGCAGAGCACTCCTTCTTACTCTGTGTACCTCTTAATTTTCCTCTTGTGAGTACCACAGTGAAGGAATGAGTTAGATGACACTTGGATGGGTAGAACAGGGTTACTGTAGAATGCTCTGGCTATCCTGGATCTGATGCCTTGCTAGTTTTACTCCTGTGACATTACTCATTGACTATTTCTTACTCATTTCTTCTGGTTTTAAATCTGTGAAATGACTTCATTTCTTGCCCTTAGATTACATGTATGACCACTTCTAATTTTGTATTCCCCTCTGGCTATAATCTTGCAGTCAAGTTTTGGGTACTTTTCTGTAAAGCTTGGGAGGCTGCTCTGAGCAAGGGAATCACAGCAGAAGTACTGCTCTCCTCTGGCTTTGCTGGGAGTCTGCTCAAAGCTGGGGGGATTAGCTCTGTCTGCCACAGCCCTGTGTCTTTTAACTCTGTGTCCTTGTCTTTTGGGATCTTTATTCCTTTGAGATGGGCACTGTTGGTGCACTTTCCTGGGGAATGCCCAGTCTTTGCTTGAATATTAGCCCAAAGCACTGTGGCCCTGGTCCTCAGCCTGTCCCGGGGGAGAGGAGGTGACTTTGGTTCTTTCCTAGCTTGCTGTTTCCCATCTTCTCCAGCACATGTTGAGTTCCTTCCACCAGGTGAAGGTTCAGAGCCCTGTGAAAGCCTTGCTTAAATTGGTGCTTAAAAAGTGATTTAGTGTGGCGCTGGAACTGAAGAAAAAAAGTCATAAACTGCTGCAAGTGTACATTGAAACTGCAAATGGTTTTGGTGCAGCAAGAGATGGTGATGTACAGAATCTTCAAACAGGCCATCTTTATTTAGATGCCTCGTTCTGAGCGTGTTGGTTGAGGAGGAATCAATATACACAATGTCAAAACCTTCTACCTTCTAAATCCTTTGGAGCAGCAACTCGTGCCATAAAACCCCCTAATAGTCCCCAGACAGTGAGTTCTCTTTCTTCAACCCACTCCTTTTGTTTTTAAAACCTGTATTAATTCAGCCAATCTGGTCCTGACAAAAACTATACGAGCCCAGTTCCATATTCTTCTTCAATCAGTTTTGCCATTTTCAGTCATACACATCTTTTTGTGTGTGCAATGTCTTTCCATTCCATCAGTTTTCCTGGAGGTGCTATGGAGCAGGGAGACACAATACTTTTTATCTGTCTAGTTAAACCTCTGTCAGAGGAGATGCAGCACTATGAAATCTTCATCTTTAAATACCTGGCCTCTAATTGGATATCCATCTTTCACCTAAGGTTCTGCCTTTAGTGTTTCCCTTTTGGAATTGTTATGTTGCCCCATCAAGGATGTGCATAAAGGCAGCTCAGGTACAGCTGTGTTTTGAAACAAGTAACAGGTTTGATGTCATTTGCAACACATAGCTAAATCTGAAAAGCATTACAAGGGACTTTTATACAGTGTTTTCAGCCCTGTCTTCATTCTTTGAGAGTGACAAAATCACTGGAAGAGGAAACACATGAAGTACTGTTCTCCATGCCTCTGTTCAGGATTCTCTGAGCTGAGAACTGAGTTAGCTTTGAGTCTGGGGAGGTGTGTCTTTTTTATACACAACCAAGAAAACTAATTTCTGCTTAAATGTGTTAATTTCCTCTTAGGAAACCTGAGAGATTACAAGGGTAATAGAACAGAAAAAGTCGAAATGCTAAATCTTCCTTCACCTATTCTTCAGTCACCCAGTATTTAATAGATGATTAGTTGAAAAAAATCCAAAACCATACTGTCATTTTTCAAGTGTAATTAATTTATTCTTAACTCCTTGCTGGAGACCAGAATTAAAAGGTTGTAGTAATATCTGTGGGAGGACAAATGGAATTATGATAATGTAAACAAGTAAGAGTTGACAGATTTTGTCAGAGGGCTTTTAATACTGGAGTGAAAATTGTTTTATGTAGCTGTGTATAATTTACATATTTTGAGCAATTATGAGGACTTCTCTCAAGCACACGTTATAAACAGTGTATTAATTGAAGTAAATGTGAAGTTACAGTTGAAAGATTTTGATACAATTAAGGATGATGACTCTTGGAGACTGAGGAGTTGTGTGGTACAGATGCAAAGGAGGAGAGGGATGATTGGGAGTGCAGCAGTTTTAATGTTTATCTGTATACACACATATATGTATTTATATAGGCACAGAGTAAATGTGAGAGATATTTATTAAAAACCACACAAATTATTATATTCTACAGACTGTACCGCTTTAATAAAAATCATTGCTCAATTTCATTCAAGTACAAGAGGGAAATTCTCTGTCTGAAGAGTTTTCCATTTCTTCCTGAAGCACTTTGGAGCTCTGCAATTACTGCTTTAATAGAGGTTAATTAAATAAGAGCATATTCTTTATTCTGCGTTTTTAGTAGTAAAGGTAAATCAGAAAGTGTTGGGGAGAACCAAATCATGTCATGCACTTAATTCTTCAGAACAGAGACCTGTTACAAGCATGTCCCTGTAGTCTCTCTGTAGCCATATTACCTTCTGTGAATTCTTAACTGTTGGGGGTTTTTTTTTTCCTCTGCATCCAGGTGTCTGTGACCAGAGTTTTGGAATACATGTAGCAGAGTTGGCGGCTTTCCCAAAACACGTGATAGAAAGTGCAAGAGAGAAAGCATTGGAGCTGGAGGAGTTCCAAAACATTGGCAAGTCCAAGGAATCTGAAGGAGAACCACCAGCCAAGAAATTACACAGAGAAAGAGAGGTGTGCTACCAGAAATAATTTTTTAAATTTGTTTTGCTAGAAAAGCTGAAGCAAAATCGTTTAAGGATTCCGATTCCCCCAAAGCTTGAGGATAATTACCTCTAATGCTTTTCTCTGTAACAAAATATCTTGGCTGTGATGTTCATTAGGAGTTGGAGAGATGTTCAGGGATAGTGGGTTTTGATTTAGATTAATTTCTAGTTAACATAGGCAAGAATTTCATCTAAAAACATAGTCATGAGATGGAAACTAGGTTTTTTTTCTCAAAGAATAATGCCCAGCAGTACAGCTTGAGCCATACAAGGGACCTCATGTGCCTGTCCAGTGGAGTTTTATTTATGCTATGAACCAAACCAGACCTTTGTGTTCATCACTTTTGTTGACTATTTAGTTTGCATGCATAGTTTCTTGGGACTTAAGGTAACAGCTTTTGTTAGCATTGTGTAGAATATTCTTGGCTGTGCAGCTGGGTCACACCTGGCTTTGCTGCCCCGTATCTGATGTTCATTAGTGCCGAGTTCTTAGAGCCCAGCGTGATCAGATCTGTTCACACCAGAGAAAAGCTGAATACCCAGCCTGCTCCTCTGTGCCCTTCCACATCCCATCAGAACTATCACCTCTCAGAAGCTGATCATATCTAAGAACATGGTAATCAGTACCTGGGATGTCTGACTTACAGGTGGCACAAAATGAAGCTTCCTTAAAGAAGCTTTGTTAGCAGGTAGTGTAAAGGAAAGCAAAGGCTGCAGGAAGCTTTTTCAGAATATCCTGTGTCATCTTGTTGCTGGATTAAGAGTCCACAGTGACATCTGTGGCAGCCTCCTGGGAAATGCACGTGCTGCTGCTTTGTGGCTTGCACTGGTTTTTGTCAGCAGTTGGGTGCTCCTTGCTGCGTGCATCCAAACCTGCTCCCTGTCCTGTGTCCCAGCAGTCAGCCTGAACCTTCACAGCACTGTGCCACATTTATCTCCTCCTGGCAGCCTCAGTGATACTGCAGTGTATGGAAGCCTTGAAGTGTCAGTCCATATCCAAAACACTTCCTTCATTTTTAAAAAGCCTTTGCTCTGGACAGAGGCTGTTACCTGTTACCTTATTTTCACTTTCAGAGGTCAGCTGCATTTGTTGTTCCTGGCTTAGTAGGTGGATCTGATATTTTAGGTGAACAGTCTCTGATTTGTTCTACTTTTTACTGCCAGAAGGCTTTCCCTCCAACTACCTCAGTTGCTCCACTATTACCTTTCCTCTGTTAGGTGTCATGGTAAAGGAATTTTCAGATTAGTTGGACCTGGCTGCGTGGTCCTAAGTTGGTATAAATTAAATTGACATAGCAAACACTTGTGACAAATACAGCATCATGTTTTATTCTGGAGTGTTTCAGTAATACATACTATTCCAATAACTCTCTAGGCAGTAGAATGGCAGAGCTTTAGATGTCCCACCCAGAGAATTTGTCTGCCTTGGTTAACATCATGTGTAGAGGGAAAAGGGTGCTATTACTTTTTGGGAACTTCTGCACTGGAAACTACTGCGTCAGTCTTAAATGATAAGAGGAAAACTAAGTAAACTTGTCAGTAGAATTCTGAAATGCAGAGGACAAACTTCTGCATTCTGAACCAATTGTTTCCAGTACAGGGATTCTGAATACTGTTCATTGCAATGTTTGTTCTTGCTATTCAAGTCAGATTGTTTAGAAGTTCCACTTTGCCTGTTTGTGTAAAAGCATATGCATAAAGCTTAATTATCATCTGTTCTCCTTGGTGACGGCCACTCTCCAGTTGCTTGGTTACAATTTGTTCTTTCCTTTTGCATATTGAAACACTGCTTTTGATTGACAGTCCCTTCTAAAAGTAACTAGTTTGGGTAATATGACCATTCTGGTGCTATTATTGCTGGCAGGCCTCACCTCATGTGGCTGCACACTGGAATTAAATGTAGAACACTTATAGGAGATCATAATGTTAAATATTGTGTTTGTGCTGATCAGCTGGTGCTTTTTGCTCATGGCTTGAAAAAGAACTCCTGGTACCAGCATAAGTGGTTTGTTCTGGTGTTTAGAACTTGATAGCAAGGACAAAAATAACCATGATTTCTGCCTGTGCTGAGTTTCTGCTGATGAACAATACTTTGTATCTGTAGGGAATTTGGAAGATTCCTGCTTGCAATCTAAACAGCCTTGCTGTTTTCTTTTCCTTCTCTTCTCTCCATTTCAGGAAGGTGAAAAGATAATTCAGGATTTTCTTTGTCAAGTGAAAGCCTTGCCCCTGACAGATATGTCAGAAGAAGACATCAAAGTCAAGTTGAAACAGCTGAGAAATGATGTGCTGGCAAAGAACAACAGTTTTGTGAATGAAATAATTTCTCGAACGAAAGTTACATCATGAAATATATGAGAACAGGATACAGCTCTTGAAGCATATTTTGTATTGAAAGAACTATAATTTTCTTGTCTTGTAGCTTTTATACCTTATGATACTTGTACTGATGTATGTAGGCATTTTTTCTTGGATTGTAATTATTTTGTAAAACATTCTGAGCATATTACGTGCCAGACTCCTGCTTTAGTTGGGATCATTTTGTCCTTTTAGAAGTCTGCAATAAAATGGTTTTTTTCATATTGAGAACTATTGACTGCACAAACAAGATGTGTAATATTTTACCAGAACTGTGCTAGAAAGTCTTAACAGTTGAGGTGTTAAACAATGGCCAGAACCTTGGAAAGCAGCAGTGCCTGCACAAGATCCTTGTCCTGGACCGTGATTCTTTTTTGTGTGATGCAGTTATATTAATTAATTCAGTGAAGATTTAGTAATGCTATTCTAGTGCTCCATTAGAAGAAAAACATCTAAGTGTGTCCAGGAAGGCCAGTGGCATCCTGGCCTATATCAGCCAGTGTGGTCAGCAGGACTGGGGCAGTGATTGTCCCCCTGGGCACTGCTGAGGCCACACCTCAAGTGCTGTGTCCAGTTCTGGGCCCCTCACTACAGGAAAGACATTGAGGGGGCAATGGAGCTGGGGAAGGGGCTGGAGCACAAGTCTGAGGAGCAGCTGGGGAGCTCAGTGTTCAGCCTGAAGAAAAGGAGGCTCAGGGGAAACCTAACCTCTCTCTACAACTCCCTGGAAGGAGGTTGTAGCAAGGTGGGCAACAGTGTCTTCTCCCAAATACCAAGTGCCAGGACAAGAAGAAACAGCCTCAGATTGCACCAGAGGAGTTTCATAATTGGGTATTAGTAAAAATGTCTTCACCAGAAGGGTTGTCGACACCATGGAACGGGCCACCCGGAGGAGTGTCAGAATCACCACCCTGGAGATATTGGCAGTACCTGTAGGGGTGGCACTCAGGGACATGGTTCAGTGGTGGCCTTGGCAGTGCTGGGTTAACTGTTGGACTCCATAATCTTTGGTCTTTTCCAACCAGATGTTTCTGTGGTTTGTCAGAAATGGTTTGCATGTGTACCTGCACAGGGCTGGGGAGGGGTGGGGTGGGTGGGTGGGAGGGATTTTGTTTGTTTGCTGGGTGAATGGTAAGGCTTGAGTCAAATATGCTACAGGGCTGCTCTTCCTGCCTGAGTTGTGATAATGTGCATATTTTGGTGGTTTTGTAATGTAAGCAGAGGCTGGGGTGAAGTTACATTTTAACTGGAACGTCTGAGCTGGCCATGATTAGTGAGGTCTGTCTACAGAGTAAGAATACATTGATTTTTATCTGATGTGCTGCTCTCATTGAGACAGTTTGAAAGCATGCTGCTACAAGTTTATTTTCTCCTTGAAATTTAGCATTTTAAATTGTAGCTGAAGAATACTACCTATATTTAAAACTGTCAGTGTTGAAAGACTAATGGGAAAAGGTGTTTGTCGCAGGAGAGGATAGGAATAAAATCATGCTGAAGATGTTAGGCAAACTCTTGCTGTGTTCAGAGATTGCATCAGTGGGTGTGTGCTGGGGACAGCAGTGCTGCTGTTAAAGCTGTGCTGTAGCCCTGTCTCAGGGATTAATGTGTTGCAGTGGTCTGTGTTCAAGCATTTAAGTAGTCATAAAAGAGGTGTGATGATCAACTTGCTGTTGGATAATGCTTGTACTTAGAGCAGAACTGGGACATACTAGATCTGCTTCTTAATAGAAGCACTAAAGGCTTGTTTGAGAGGTTGGGGTGCTGCATAACACCTTTTTGGCCTTTAATTTAAAGTGCATTCAGCTTCAAAAGACTAAACCAGATTTGCATTTACAAGCAGCACAGTTGATGTATGGTCTGGAAAAGCACGTGGATGAAAAAAGTCTGTTGCATAAAGTAATGAAAAATATATCTGATTTTGCAATATAATGTTTCAAGCACCGAGGTGTCCAAAAATGTTGGATCAAACTGCTTTGGGTGTTCCTAGAAACGGGCAGTTCCTGTGAGGGACTGGAATGGCTGGCACTGGCAGCCTGTTCCTGTGTATGCTGAGATCCCTTTGGTCTGAGCAGAGGTGCCTCTTTCTCACTGTGGTGTCCATGGAACCGAGAGAACAGGCATGAAAACCCCAGAGATATCTCTTCCAGGAACTTCTCTATTTTCCCTTTGGCCCTGTGTGCACTTCAAGTGTCTACTTAGCTGAGGAGTTCCTCATTAAGCTGCCACCAGCAAGAGGGGCTACTTCTCTGCTTTGAACCCAATTCCCAGTTTCCCCCAGTCTCCTTTATGTTCTTTGTGTCCACTCTCTCCTTTGTGGATGTGGTGTGTCAGTTCTGCATGCCTGCAGTGTGCTGAGGACAGGCTGCTTTTATTTTTGTGTTGCAGTTGGAGGCTGATAGAGCTGTTCCCCTGTGACCAGATGTGCCCATTTGAGGGGGAAAGGTGCTTGTGTGTTACTCAGGAGTGGTGGAGCAGCTCTGGGCAGCACCTTCTGTGTGCCTCAGAAAGGGTCTCGAGTATCTGCAGCAAAAAAAGATTCAGTTCTTCTCATGCCCTTCAACACTCAAAAGGAAGAAGTGTGCAACTTAACAAGATTTTAAAACTAATCTTTTGAACTGTTTTCTACACTACACTTCCCCCTCCCTCTGCTGCTGGATATAGGCAAGAGAAGATCAGGCAGGGTTGAGTCTCCATATGTCAGTGCTGCTTGCAAACTGGGTTACAGGTACTGTGATTTCATGTGAGCGGGTGGGGTGGCTATTTTTGCTACTTCTAATTTAGCTTTTTGTTCAGAAATGTACCTATGGGGCAGGAGCAATTCCAGAACTTGTCTGCTTATTACAGAGCTGTGCCAGGGATGCAAAGATGATCAGAGTTTCAAAAGAAAATAACGAGGCTGTTGAGGAGCAGTGAGGCCATGAAGTGGTTAGCCTTGAATAAAGATGCAAAGTTCTCTTTGCTCATTCACCTGGGAAAGCTTGGCACTGAATGTTTGTTGCAGGCAAGTGGTCCTTTTGGTCTCTGCAGTTTCTGTTCATCCAGAAGGCTCTTTATGAAGAAAACTGGATTAGATGGGGTAAAACAAAAGAGGGGACATGAGCAAACACTCAGAATTCATTTTCCTTTGATGATTTTACTGCCCATTCAGTGATAAGGATCAACCTCTCTGTGTGCAGGAGCACCTGGTAGCCAGCCTGATGAGAAAGTGTTGGGTTTACCTCTTGGATTGGGGTCAGAGGCTCCAGTCAGGGTTGGACGACTCCAGAGATCAAGCTCACGAATCCAGGGAACACTGCCTGTCAGCTCAGGACTCAGATCTGCCTGCTCCAGCTTGCAGCTGTGCCTGGGCATCTCAAGTGATAATGCAGTCCCCAAGTGGCTGCATGTCTCTTTCCACCACTGGAGCTGAGGTGGTTCTGGAGTCAGAAATGGCAGGAACAGGACTGAGCTGAGTCCTTGCCCAGCAGATGCACTGATGCTGACTTGAGGAGACTCTGAATCCTCGCAGAGCTTTGGCTCCCTGCTGCTGAGAACTGGCTCACTGGTGGCCTGGCTTTGTGGAACATAGCAGCTTTGCATTAGCTCTTGGTGGATGGAGCTGTTCTGGGCTGACAGCCACCCTGTAAGTGACTGGGACTGCTCATTTCCAGACACAAGACCTCATTGCTGGGGTCTGGGGCTGTGTGAGCAGTTGCATCTGGTTTGGTGCGAGGTTACCATGACAGTTTAAGCTGGTTTTCCTGGCATTCATTTAAAGAGTTTTCAAACACCCAACCACTCAGTACTCGGCAGTTTCTCTGGCTACAAAGCAGTGAGACAATTGGCTTTGCTAAGCTGCAGTGGGGCAGATTTATTTGAAAAGCCAAGGCAGAGCAGTTGCTGCTCTGCATCTGAAGTAATGGGGGGTCATGCATTGAATTCTTCGCCTCTTGCTGACCTGTGAAGAAGGAAAACATGCACCCTCAGGAACCTGAAGCCTTAAAATTCAGGGGAGAGGTGCTGGCATCTTTCTGAGATGGCTGCAACCCTTGCAGGTAGAACTTGGCTCTTGATGCTGTTTGCTGAAAAAGCCTTGTTAGCAGTTGTCTCTCAGATATTCCTGTTTCTCTCCCAGCCTTGCAGCTGCCTTTCCCAGCCTGTTGCCTTTCCTCTCTCTACTCCTGCCAAGCTCCTGCACTGTCCCTGTGCAAAGGGGAGCACCTTGCAATGCTGCTTTTATGTTTGGGTGTCTCCCTCAGCTGCCAGCAGTGCTTTTTATTTGCCTGGGGTGGGACAGGGGTGGATACGTCACTTTGCCAGTCAAAGTGAGAGGGACCAAGCTCTGCTGTGAAAGAGGGAAGTGGCAATTTCTGATCATATTTAGTGGCAGCTGGGACATCCCCTCCTGACATGCTGTCCCCTGTCACCTGACCCAGCAGCAGTGCCTGTAACTGAGGGAAACAGTGGTGTAAAGCACATGACAGGTTGTGCTTGCTCCTGCTCCTGCTTTCCTAAAGGTGAGAAAATGTGTTTGCATTTCTGCCTTTGTGGAAAAAAAGGTGCCTTGGCCCCTGGTTTGAGCTGCTGGGTGCCTGTGGCAGTGTCCTTAAGGATGTAATCCTTCTGTCTTTGTGGGGACAGCTGGAAAACTGAAAATGGCTGTGCTGAACAAGGAGAGCTGAGGGAAAAGCTGGGAATAAATAGCCCCTGCTTATGAGAACATTTCCCCTGCTGCAGGCTGCAAAGTCATGGCTTGTCAGGGCGATGCACTCACACGGGGGGTAGCTTCAATGTGCTCCTTCTTTCTCCAAAAATTGGGCAGCTGTTCCCCTGTGTGTTGCTGTGGACTCTGGCAATGGGCCCAGCTGCTGTGGCAAAGAGCAGATCTGGGTTGGGAGGGCTGCTGTGCATCACCCTGGCAGTCTGGTGCCATCTCCCATCTGCTGCTGGACCGTGCTGTGGGGAAGGCAGCAAGATGGGCAGCACTCCTAAAGTGTCTGTGCCTGCCTGAAGATGCTGCTTTATGCCCTGAGGAACATTCATTTTTTTCATACTGAGATTTTGAAATATTTTCTGTCCTGCACCTTTCTATTTGTGCACAGAACTTCAGGAAAGTGTCCACTGCTGTGGACTTCAGACCACAGATTATCAGTGTTTTCAGCTTGCCCGCTGGTTTCCCTTGCGTGGCTGTTCCCAGATGCCTCTGACAGCAGACAGTCCAAGCTTTTAAACTTCTCTGCACCCACCTGAACCCATCCAGAGCTGCCTGGGGACCTGCTCTCCCTGTGCAGGTGCAGCCAGAGTGGCACTGTAGGGAGACAGAGCCAGCACACCATGCTACGTGCTGCACCTCCTCCCCAGGGCCTGTGGTTCAACAAAAAACACTCCACAAAGGATCAAAAATGTAGCTGTCTGAAGGTGGTCCCAAGCCTTGCAAGGAATGACAGCATGTGTTACCATGGTGCAAGCCTTGCAGGTTTTAGGGGACTGGGGAAATGCTGTTCAGAAGTGATTCTCTTCTGCCTGGATGTTTGCAGTAATTCTTCCTCGTGCCTTTCTGCTGTTCATTGTTGCTGACATGAATGTCCCCTCCTTGGTTTTCAGGGTCTCAGCAGAATGGCAAGTAATTTCCTTATGCTTTCCTGTGCTAATGAAGAAGGTAAAAACAAAAACCAAGCTTCATATCAATGTTCAACACCCAAATTACCAGCAAGATGATTCTGATGCTCACTTTAGTGCAGATGCTCTGGCTGTCATCTTTTTCTGCCATGACCTGGGAGGGCAGCATAGGAGCTTTGGATTCTGTACCTACTGACTCTTTTAACCTTGGGCAGTGATACATTTTTCAAGCTCACACTCCCTTTCTGCTTGCAGGAAGTCATTTTTCATATCATCATTCTGCTGTGGCATTTATCATTCAGTTTGGGGACGCTGGGATGCACTGCAGCAATTCACTCACACCTTGGGGGCAGTCAATGACATTAAAAGGTAAGAAAAGAAGCCTGCTTGCTTTGTGCCTGCTGCACAAAAGGATGTGCATTTTGCTGCACAAAAGGATGTGCAGTGCCCAAGGCTGGTGATGTTGCTGCAGGAAACCAGGGGGGTGCCCGTGAGCTCTGTGAGAGTGGATGTACATCCCCAGCCAAACTCAGGCAGCCCCCAGGGTTTAAAAGCTGCACTGCTCCGTGCTGGCACAGGAGCCTGAGAAAACAGGTGACTGCAGCAGCTGGGAGCAGCCTCCTGGGGTAGCTCTGAGAGTGCAGAGCCCATGGTGTGGTCTCCTTTGGTCCAGCAGGGGGGCACCCTGGTTGCTGTAGGGGCCCTGGCCCCAGCCCAGGCTGGCCTTTCTCTGCAAGTGCTCTGGAAGGTGCTGTTCCAGCACTCCTTGGGTCACTGCTGTTCTGCTCTCGTTATTCCCTTTAACTTAAAAAAAGGCACCTGAGACACAAACCACCTGTTTGAGGGTGCCCCAGAAAATGAGCAGCACTTGCTAAGCAGGCAGTGGATCATCAGCACTATGAAGCACTTGGGTGGCTGGGTGGCTTGCTTAAAATATTTGGTCTTCAGAGGGGGAAGGCCCTGTGGGACCCCAGCTTGGATGGTGCAGTGGAGCCACCTCACAGTGCAGCATCACAGCCCTGGAGCAGAGCTAACCTGGTTCTAGCAGACCTGAGCCATATTCCTGGTCATCTGATGCACAATTTCACCCTCAGAAGCATTTAAATGGCTCTTTTTTGGTTGTTTTCTTATACTCTGGGAAGGAAATCAATTTCCGAAAGGGAAACCTTGCAGAAGCCCCTCTTTCTGTGCTGCTGTGGCTGGATTTCAAGCCTGATGTAGTATGATCAACACTGGTTATGAGAAAACTGCAGTGCTGTTTATCTTTCTGCTGTGGAGGGGCACAAGATTAACTCTGTAATCTCTCTTGTAAGAGATGTGCTTATTCAGTGTGAATCGGAGGAGCTGCATGAAGTAAAATGCTTTTTTTTTTACCCTGAGATTAGACTGGCTGCTGATTTGGCCCATGAATCCACACTAATGCTGTTGTGCTCTCAGTAGTTCTCAATGGTTTAATTTCTCTCTGGAGTGTAGTTTGTAGATAAAAGTGTAATTTTCTTACTGGAAAACTTCGAAAGCCGATGAATATCTTACCCATTAGTATTACAAAGTTCAGTTTTACTGGGTTTTTTTTTAAGAATGAGAACTGGTCTCCATCAGTGACTAGGTGCTTATTTATCCTGTGCACATGAGAGGAAACCAAACCATCCAAGGCTTTGCTGCACCTCCCATGCATCCTGAGGCACAAATTTCTTAGGATTTTTCTTTTCCTATCACCCTTTTCAAAGGACATCATTCAAGGCATCAGGCTGCTTGAAGGTGTTTAATGTGAACAAGGAGTTTTTTGGGGGACTGTGGTAACCAGTGCAGTAATCTGACATTTGCAGATAATGCCTGAAAACCTGCTCCTTGGCCCTTCCAGAAGGACACAGTAGCATGTGAGGGATGCCTGGTACAATATCCTGAGCTGCTGTGCCTGCTTTGGGCCAGTCCCTTTATGAAGCCTGACTAAGTAGGCTTTTTATCCAAGTGGGGAAGTTTAGTCTAGAAAATAGATTACAGTACATCTGGTCTGTAAAAAGCAGGCAGCCATTAATGCATTTCACAGGGAGCTCAAAGAAACCTCCACAACCATCAGTCAGGAGGGTTTTGAAAAACCTTCCCATGGCTGTAGGTGTCAAGTGCCCTGTCTGCCTTTGAGATGCTGTTGGATGCCTTTGGTTGCTGAAGGAGGGATGCTCGTCTCTGCCTCTCCTGCAGTTTGGTGTATCCCCAAACACAGTCCTGCTTGGCACTGCAGCCAGCACAGTGCAGATGCTCGGTGCAAATCCCTCTGGTTTTAGTGCTGTGGAATTGGATAGAGAGACAGGGAGGAGAGGAGGAGCCCAGCCATGAGGAGCATGTGCTTCAACTGCAGTGGTACAAATGGAGAACCACAGGGTGTTCACTTCTCATACCACAGCCTGCTTGGTTTTGCTCTTAGGTGAGTTAGTGGCAAAACTTGCACTGATTTGAATAGAGCAGGACCAGGTCACCATCAGTCAGTGTGTGATGTTTCAATTCTCACTTCCCTGGGTAGTGAAAACAAGCCCTGAGCCCTCTGAAGCTGAATGGGGTCCTGAACCTGAAGGCTGAAGTGTGAGGCCCCTGCCCAGGCTCTGGGTGTGCAGGACCAGGTCATGGTCAGCCAGAGACCACCACTGAAAGCATCTCAGTCTTTTATCAGCCCCCAGGAGAGTTGCTCTGTACCAGACTTTATATTATTTATATACCCTTTATAGTCACTGCCCTCTCATCTCTGTTTCTCCCTGGCTTTGTGGCTGTTGTTTATCTTCTCCATCTCTTTGTTACCTGTCTGTATTTGTCCTCCCTTTCCCTGGGAGGACACCATGGATGTTGGTTGGAGCACAGGCTGGTGATGAGGGAAGCACATGCTGAGCAGGGAGCAAATCCTCTGTGGGCAGGTGGCAGAGGCTGCAGTTTTTGGATGCCCTTCACATGCTGCTCTAAAAAAGCCATACAAACCAACAAACCAACAGAAGCTGTTTGCACTCAGAAAATAGCCCAATTTCTTCTTGAAAATACGTGTGTACACTAGCAAAGCCTTTCGGTTCCAGCTGAGGAGGAAAGTGGCTGCAAAGATCCATGCTCCTGAACGTGTGCAGGCAGAACAGCCCCAGGACCTGGGTGGCAGAAAGCTCGATGCCACCAGGTTGTCTTGTGCCTGCTGAAAATTCACCTTTCTAGAAATGCTTTTCCCCACTGTTCTGCACCCTCTGTCAGGCCATGTCAAAAACATCCATGAGAGCAGACAAGCTGTGATGAGTAGGATGTGAGTCCCTGTGGCAGAGGGTGAGCTTGGCTGTGGAAAAACCCTGACTGGGCTCTGCTTGTAGCAGTTTCAGAGAGACCAGCTAGAAACCAGACTATAGAAAATAACTTCTCAGCTTCAATGTACCCTGAATTTCAGCAGTCCCTATTTTCAAATGGACTGAGTGACCAAAAATTGTTGCTGGAAAAGCTATGTAGGAAGATGTTGGTCTTTATCCAGTTCATAGTGGAAAAGCACAGGATGGACAGGCATCCTCATTGATGTCCTCAAAGAAAAAGGGCTCTTTGTTTCCCCCATGAAGCAGGACCCTAAATAAAACCATTTGGGTACCACCCTTGCCCCCCTCACTCAGTCCTTCTCTGAGGAGAGAAACATTTATTCTAACCCCTATTTTTAGTGGCTTGCAACTCTGTAGCCTGTGCAGATAGAAATACCCACTGATAATACATTGGGATTGGAAGGACTAGATTTGTTCAGCAGTGAGGGAAGAAAATCCCTGTGACTTCTCTCTCTCCCTGGAGTGTCTCTGCAGCCTGTGGCATTTAACCACAGCAGAGAAAACCTTGGCAGTTTGCATTGAACACCACACCACTCACAAGGCAAATGTTGCCTACTCAGAGCTCTCCTCAGGGTCTCAACATCTGCCTTGCAGGTGCTTTAATACCGCCCACAACAAATTTCCTGCCTGCAGAAGGAAGCACTGAACCAAGCAGGGACAAGATCTCTGAAGGATGATGCTCCCAGGCTCCCAGAGCTGCCAGCATGGTGTATTAAACACTAAGGGGCTACTAGAAAAATACTGGAGGGTGTAGAACTGATGCTAAGAACACCCAGCTGCAGTTTCTGGAGTTCTAAAAGATTTTAAAGAAAAGATGACTGACAGTGCTGAATGATGCAGTGAATGCATCCTCTCCTGATTATATGGGGTGCTACTGGTGCTGACTTGAGCTTATCAAAATCATCTCTTGCCCTGAGAAACCTTCCCCTTGGTCCGGGCATCTGTGTCTTGGAATGATGTTCTCTGTGGGGGGTGTTTCTCTCCTGGCAGGTTGTCTCCTGCAGATCCTCTGTGTCAGCACCACATCCTAATCAGAAGTTGGAGGTGTGGGAATGGTGCCACTGCTGAGCCAAAGGGCTGATGAGCAGAGAGGAAATGTACCAGATAAACAGGATGAGAGGAAATGGTTAGATTGGATGTTAGGAAATGATTTTTCATGGAAAAGGTTGTCAGCTATTGGAACAGGCTGCCCAGGGAAGTGGTGGAGTCACCATCCCTGGAGGTTTTTAAAAGTGATGTAAATGTGGCACTCAGGGACACGGTTTAGTGGTGGCCTTGGCAGTGCTGGGTTAATGATTGGACTTGGTGATCTTAAGGCTCTTTCCCAACTTTAATGATTCTGTATTTCTCTGATTCTCTGAAAGAGGAGTGTCACCCTGAATGCCAGGCTCCTGCCAGCCCACCAGCTCTCATTTCATTCTGTCGGGCAAAGACAATTTCTTTAAAACCCTTTAATAAAATTATGTTCTTAAAAAAATGGCTTTTGAGTCTCCTCTGCTGGAGTTATTTTGTATTTATTTGCTTGAAGGGCATCCAGGAGCACTTCTTTGGGCACTGGTGCCAAACCATCTTCTGCTTGCAAATGGGATGGATGCTGCAGTGCTCTGGGTGCTGCCCCAGGCTGACAAGGGAGCTGAGTGTTGCTGTGTCTGCACAATTGCTGCCGTGCCTGGGGCCCTGTGGCACTGCAGGTGATGCTGGGAGACCTGGGCACTGTGGTGGCACCCATTCCCCTGCTCACAGTTTGGATCCTGAGGTGTCCTGCAGGTCCAACCAAAGGGAGAGGCAGGATGGGTAAAACACCCCAGTGGGAGTGCTGAGACCCTTTTGGTGTTCCCATCCCTCTCAGTTTGTGCAGGCATAGTCCTGGGGGAAGAGTCTGCTGAGATGGATGCTGGACAGCCCCCAAATGCAGCCCAAATTCCCCCAGAGGCACCCAGGTCTCCCCACACTTGCCTTTGGGGCTTTGGGCAGCTGACCCCTCTCCTGGCAGTGCACAGGGAGTTATCCCCCACCTGCACTGGCCACTGCCTCTGTCTGTGTTATTTTCTTGCTGTGGAGATGCACAGAGGGTGTGTGAGCCCTCTCTGATGGTCTGTGCTGGCTGCACCCATCTTCAGCACCTCTGTGGAAATGCAAGTGAGAGCACCTGTGACATCTGGACCTGGTCCAGAAGGGGACAGTACAGTCTTCTGGACAAAGGCAGGATTTTGCACTGGTTATGTTTCCATTTGCTTTGGAAAACAAAAGTATGTGCTCTAGAAAGAAAGTGCTGTGATATTTCTGGGGATTTTCCAGCAGAGCCTGTCTGTGGCTCCAGATTTCTCTCTAGCCTCTGCTCTTTGTGGCTGAAACCAATAAAAAAGAGTGAACAATCCATCACAATTGTTTTCACGTGCACTTTTGAAGTGATTTTTTTACAGCAGTGCAGTGTAGATCAAAATGCATTTAGGTTGGGACATGATACCATAAAAAAACTCCTAAAAAGTTAGCTCATTGACTTTTCAGTGCCTAGGTACAAAGCAAAAATAAAGTGATTTTTAGGGTAGCTTTTAAAATTGCTGAGAGGTGCAGCTGTCTTTTCACTGGCAGCTTCAAAACCTAGAGCTATGCTTTTTTTAGACTACTTTGATAAATGGATATTTTGTTACAATCCCACTGAGCTGAGCTGCTTTCCAATTCCTGCTTCCTAGTTCTGATACCTGCACGAAGGGGGGATTTGTCCCCAACAGCTTTTGATGTGGCAACATTTGCTTTCAGCTCTTTCCATTACCTTTAATAACAATAACTCTCAGTGGCCTGATGTCCACTTTTACCAACTTTGTGTGCACAGCTGGTTTGGTGAAAAGTTCAGGAACTGCTGAATATTCTGTGTTTCTGCTGGAGCTCAAGATTTGTAAGGTCAGGACTCTCATCATCGGCAGGAGCAACCACACAGAAAAATGTGCTGCCTACAGCGCTGGTCCTTGGGGCTCAGGGATCTGCTGCAGATTCCTGCACGGGTCTCCCGTGTGGTGCTGGACAAGCCCTTGGGTCTCTGGTATCTTTCTGTGTATAGAGCCCACAGAATCACTCAGGTTGGAGAAGACTCACGAGACCCTCAGATAATGCATATGGAATGAGCATGCCAGAAATGGCTCATTCAGAGAAGCTGGTCACGAGATGCTCGGAAATCACCGGCGACACAAGGGAGCCAAGATGGACTATCTGATTCATCCACAGGCTTCTCATTATTGATAATGCTCTGAGGGGCTAGAAAAAAGGTAATTGCACTTCAGATGCAAACAGTGACTAAAAAATTATCCTTGATGGTTCATTTTTTTTTCTCTAACGGGCTGTGGATACAGCCTGTAACTGCCTATAACCATTTTTAATATGAGGTAATTTCTGCTTTAATGATCTTGCAGATCTCAAGGATATGCTAACATTTACCACCAACTATTAGATCTACAGGGGAATATTTCACTTCTTCAGTGCTAGCACAGATGATGCCCATGAGAGGTTGCTTAATTATACCTACATTTTGGAAGATGAGAGATAAAAATAAATGTTGGTAAAAATCAACATGATTATATGGGTATGAATAATCTTGTCCATATTGGCTTTTTCCTTTCCAGTTGCTGATGGTTTTTACCTGATTTTCAGAGATTTCAAGGATGAATGTTTCTCTCCCTGTATGATTCAGATGGATTGGTTTGATTTTGCATTGCAAATGCAGTTGATGTAATGAGACATGGACTGTTACAGCTCCTGACATGGACAGGGCTCTGGCCAGGAGTGCAGGAGAAGAATTCTGTCCCTGTCTGACCAGGCAGGACTGAGCAGGAGAGAACCTGAAGCACATGAACAAAGCAAAGGTACCCCTTCATCTTACCCCAGAGGAGTCCTTCTGGTTTGGTCCCTCCGTTGATTTCATCACTTATTTTTCCATGTCACTGAGCTGCAGCAGTGTGTTAGGCTAAGTAGTTTTTCTTCCCTGGACATCACAGGTTAGCAGAAACCCTTTATTTGAAAGACACTCTCCAATTCCCACGTTCTCTACTGAAGGAGCAGAGACTTGGAGTCACTTGTCCCATGTAATTTCCCCAGGAAGGGGTAGGGATGGCCAGCGAGGTGAGGATGGAGGATTTGTCTCTTTTGGGAGACAGGAGATCTGAGGAGCAGCACAGAGCTCACCTGTCAGTACCAACGTGCCTCCAGTGCACAGACCTGCCCCTGGTGTAACACCTGGCAGGAGACCACACCTTGCTGAAAGCAGAGAGGTGCCATTAGATGGCCACTCTTGGCACAGCAAACCCAGGCACATCAGCTGTGGCTGCACTAGATCCTCCCCACCAAGTATTTTATTATTCCTTTCTCTGGCTCATCAGGAGCATTAGAAGGTCAGAATAATTTCCTTGGCCAAGGGAGCCATACATGCAGTATTTTGCCAACTGATTGACATTTAGGTGGTGATGGAGATATGGACACAAATCTTTGCCCAATAGGCATCCACCTGCAGCTGTTGGGGTGAGGGAAGGGGGCTCTTCCTCCTAATTCTGCCAATATGCCCAAAGGGAAAGTGTCCCCAATTCTTTGCCACTGCTCCAGGGCTGGATCACCCAGGACCATCTCCCTTGGTGTCAACAGGATGTGTGTGTTAAAGGCAATCAGAAATTTGCATGCAGAGGATCGTAGCGCTCAAATGTCAATAAATTCCAAAATAAAGAGTTTGATCACAGCATTATAAACTTCCCACATGAACCATTTTGAATGACTGGAGGGTGACAATCTAAATATAAATGTAATTTCTTTTTTTAAACTGACTTCAGGCACATATATACAGCTTTGGTTGGCTTTCAAGAGGAGTCTGTGGGAACATCTGACAGCAAAATTAAGTTAGATGTTTCTTGTGGGAGTTCGTTTCCTCCAAAAACAGCAAATGCCTTGTTTCCCTGGCACTCAGATTTTTAGACCTTTAATCCTAGCAGGATATGAACTGTTTTTAATTACCCCCAGTGACAGAATTTTGTCCTTTGCAGGAATCACTTGGGGTGTGAAGGGGAACAAGGACATTTAGTGCAAATGCGAGGGTGTGATTCATTTTCAGTGCTGGTGTGGTGATCAGCTCAGCCATGGAGGTTTTGGCACCGATTTCAGCAGGTCGCAAGGTCACACACAGCTCTTGTATTAGTTTGGGAGAATAAAGCAGTGGGAAGGAAACAGAGGGCTTGGAAGCAGGCAGAGGAATAAATGGGGTAAGAGACCAGTTAAAGTGGATAAAAGCAAAGAGAAAAACAGTGGGCATGGTGAGGGCTTTAATGACTTGTACAGCACATTTCGAGGGTATTTCAGGTGAAACCTTTTTTGGAACTTTCATTCAAACAGCGTCATTTCCACCAAAATAACCGGTTACATGACTGGGGTGAGGTGGATTGTAACCTTTATGTAATCTTCCTATATAAATGCAACAGTTGCACAAAATATACTTTTTGGATACGCTGCAGAGAGAATCACAGAATCACAGAGCCAGTTAGGTTGGTGAAGACCTCTGAGACCATCCAGTCCAACCTTCGACTGAACACCACCACGTCCACTTGGCCGTGGCACTGAGCGCCATGTCTGGTTGTTTCTTGACCACCTCCAGGGATGGTGACTCCACCGTCTCCCTGGGCAGCCCATCCCAAAGCCTGGCAGCCCCTTCCATGAAGAAATTCCTCCTGATGTCCAACATGAACCTCCCCTGGCACAACCTGAGGATGTGTCCTCCACTCCTCTTGCTGGTTGCCTGGGAGAAGAGACCAGCCCACACCTGGCCACAGTCTCCTTTCAGGGAGCTTTAGAGTGACAAGGTCATCCCTGAGCTTCCTTAACTCCAGGCTGAGCATCCCCAGCTCCTCCAGTCACTCCTCATGAGATTTACCCTTTGGACCCTTCACCAGCTTAATTCTCTGGACTGACTCCAGCACCCTGAACATGTCAGCGCATTTCTGGGTGTGAGATCAGCTGCCCACTGGAGATGGAAGGACAATGAAACCCAGTCCCAGGAAAATCCAGCAGCATTTGTCTCAACCCAATGAAGCTTGCAGCTCGGTGACTGGAACCACTGAAAGCCCCAACACGTGGTTAAACCCCAAATCTCAGTGCACAAGGTCTCGTGAATCACCTGCAATTGCCTCATCCCGAGCAGGGCTCTGTCCAGCACATTGGCTTCCCTGGAAATCTGTGAGCTGTGTCTTCTGCCAGGCCACATCTTCTGCCTCAGTGAGCTGGGAGCAGGATGGGAGGGTCAGAAATGCCCATTGTGGGGGATGCTGGCAGGGAAGGAAGCCAGCGTGGTGCAGAGGGGACATGCCAGCAGCCAGTTTGGATACTGGGCTGGTACTGGTATGAGCATGGGATTGGGAACTCAGGGCAGCCCCATCATCCCAGTAATGTAAATACAAATGCAGCCCTTATGTGAGGCCCTTATGTGAGGATTATTAAATGCTGCAGTAAATTGGATGAAAGGCTGTTTTTACATTCTTGCCTCTGGAGAGGGTTTTGGAGGTCTGGAGACAGATGCACATCCTGGTTGGGTACTGGCAGCCCCATATCCACTCCTAGAGGAGTCACCTGAGGGCAGCAGGGATGAGCTTCCCACCAGCAGCAGAAACAAGGGAAATCATCTCCCAGTGAGCTTGCTGCCTTCTTCCCCACCCTGATATGCACCAAGACTGGATCCTTTCACAGTGGCTTTCTGCCCACCAGAACAAGCCACTTGAGAGGCCTCAGAGCAGCTGTGGCAGCTGCTGGTGCTGCTCTTCCTGGTGAGTTTTCTCTTCCACTCATTTGCTTTGCTGCCTTCTTGGAGAGCAGAGCTCAGTGAATTTTTTTTTCCCCATTAGGAAGTAAGCTGATGTAGATGGTGGCAAACCAGGAAGGCATTCGAACAGTAACATTGAAATATAGCCGTGTGATTATTAAAACAAAAAAAAAGGTATTTTCTGATTTCCTGTAAATATGAGTATCTATCAGATTAGTAAGATTTTCCCACCACGCTCTATGATGGAAAACTTTATGGCTGGAATTGTGAAGAATTTGAAGCACTCTAAAAATCTTAACTTTTTTGAAGCATGGAAGACCCTGAATAAACCCCAGGGGAACTGGACTCATAGCATAGCAATTCTGGGGACACCCAACATCAGTGAAATGAGTGCTAAACTTCACTGATGGGGCCAGCACAACTTTTGGTGGCTGCAACTTTTCAGCCCTGACCCTTTCTGCTGGTAAAATAAGTTGTGTGTGTTTTGGCAGGCAGGGGCTGTCACACCAGCCCTCGCAGGTTTTGTGTCTGGCTGGACACTGCAGCAGCAGCAGGTGCCATCCACAGCCTGTGCCCAGCACCAGCTCTTGCTGGGGCTCGTTTTATGATGCTGAGGAGATGGGGGCAGCAGCAGGAGCTTTGCCTGGGCTTATAAACCAGAAAGGTTTGCCCTCTGGGTCCACGTTATCTAGCAAGATCATCAGGCCTCCACGTTTGGTGCAGTGACATTTCTGTATTCACAGTGGGATTGGTCTTTTAAGTGCCTTTCCAGTCAATATCAACATTCCCAAGATTTATCTTAATACCTCGGACAGATGGCTTCTATTGATTTGGATGGAAGTTGTGGAGAGGGCGTATATAGGAAGTTCCTTGTAGCTGTTTACAGAGCAAACAGTTTCCATGTGCTCTCCATTTTATTGCAAAGCAAAGGATCACTCAGCTGCAGAATTTACCAGATGACCATGGGTACAGCACATCACACCAGTTGTTACCCCACCTGCTTCTGCTTGGCCATATACAGTGAACCCAGCAGCTGGGGAGTTGGGGAGTCTCCCCATATGGCTGGGAGTTCTCCAAGGGGAGACATTTCCAAGGGGGTCTCTCACCCAGGAGGTGCTCCAGCCTCACCTTCCTCTCTCCATGCTTAGAAGAAAAAACAAGAGTACTCGCATACACATCCCAGGCAACTTTTTTTTCCTCCTGTTTATTTCAAAAGTCTTTGTAATAGCTTAATTGCAACATTCCAAAAGTCAACCAGAATTTGACATCCTCCCAGATGTACAGAATTCATACTCAGTCATGTTTCACGGCATTGAAAACACACAGGAATGTTCCCCGGACACCATCAGTGGGTTCTTCCACAGTCTCATGAACCACCAGCTCTACACATCCTCTGCACCTCTCTGCAAAGCAGCTGCACATCAGCTGTCTCTGCCTCCTGGATCCATAACCGTGTTTCTGTGAATGAAGGGGTGCCAAGCCCAAAGTACCCATTCTTTGTTGGCAAACTGTATATAACGTACCAGTAGAAACGTGATCCGTGTTTGATTGGTTTTGTATATGGCTTTTAGTCCTCTTCATTCAAAGATCTTACAGTGGAAAAATCCTGAGCTGATGCCAAAAATGGGATGGATTCGTTGAGAGCACTCACAATTATGGTATGAGTTGGAGGCTAAGTTCCTGTCAACCCAGAATTAAAGCATTTTTTAAACTGCCAGTTGTGTAAACAGATTTCAATCTTGAAATTTATTCCAGTTTAATGTTTTGCCAAGAAGCATCATCTGAAAGAGTAAAAATCTATATTTTCCAATCAGTGATTTACAGGAACCTATGTTTCTCCATTTCACCTCTTGATTTTGGTAAACACCACCAAAATTGTGATGGAAAAATACATGCATCTCTTTTTGACTTCTAGCAGGCATTTAAGTCATTACATCTGCTTAATTAGGCTATTTACTGCCTGCAATTCAACCAAGTTACTCCAGATTCAAGCCATAGGAACACTTGCTTCTGAGACCCTACCATCTCTTTTGGCTTGTTGGGATAATCTCTGTGCAGTTCAGCTCTTTGGGAGTATGCTGAGTGATGTCAGACACTGCAGAAACTGCTGCAGCTGTTTCTGGATAGCAAAATGTCCTTTTTTTCTGACCAACACTCAGCAGAAATTCCTCCTGGTTGTGAAAAATGTCCCTGGCTAATACACATATACACCAGTGACAGTAAATTGCTTGTGTAATGCTTGTTGCCATCCTCTGATTCCAGTAGCAGGGATGTGAAATGTCCCTAGCAGTGTAGGAGCAGCTGCAGAAACCTGCTCAGAAAGTGCCATTTTGGTGCTGCAGCGGGGCAATGTCCAGCACCCCAAATATCCAGCTGATGCTCTCCTGAACCCAAACTTCTCCCACTGCCAAGAAAACATCTGGCTGCTGTAGACAGAGGCAGCTCTGCTCACAGCTTTTGCATGTGAGATCCTTACCACCTCATTTATGATTATTTTGCTTTTCTGTTATGCTGATAATGGGTTGTTCAGGTTTTCTGTTTGGGGTTTTTCCTCCTTTTTTGGAAAAACCATGACTACTTGAAGGTCAGCTGCCAAATGGACTGAATGATCAGGGCAGGAAAATTGAAAATTATAACATCTTGTGTGTAGGCTGTGAAAAATGGGCAACACCCTTTTGATCATTAAAATAGAAAATTATCTCTCTGTTTTCCACTGGTTTTAGCCCATTAAGAAGGCAGGGATAAGAGCACATCACTGATGATTTGCACTACTCTCCTGGCAGTGCAATTCCTGGCAGGCCTGGATGGCAGTGGGATGGATCCCACCCCAGTGAGGGTTTGGCTGGAGGAGGCAGCTGTGGTTTGGCATTACATTCAGCTGCTCTCCAAAAACCACAGACACCCAAGGCAGGGCCATTTTGTCCATTTTCTGCTGGAGACTGGACAAGTGTTCATGCTTGATGGTCATGCTTCAATTTGGGGATGAAGGCAAGTCCACCCCTGAGTGCTGTGCAGACCAAGGCGTGGCCTCAAACACATTTTGCTTTCATACAGAAAAACAAAATATAAGTTTGCATGCCCTGGTGCTGGCAGAAACCAAGGCTTTTCCCCAAAAGACGCAGGTGCATTGAGCACTGGAAGAGAATGATAATTTTGTGACACATGCCTGAGCTTTGGGGTCTAATTGTATATTTTAGCACCTTACTGTCTGTTCAGAACACCACTTACTTCTGTTGATTCGCTGTACTGGTAAGACCGTTTTTCTTGTTTTTACTCATAAAGATACCTTAGCAAATATAGCCAGACTTGGTAATTGATTCATCTTGTAATATTTATATGGGCTGTCATCCTATGGGAAGTCCCAACAAATCTCTCTATCCATTTTATGAGGAGAGAAGGATCACAGTAGGATTGCTGCTTGGCCCGTGCACAGGCACTGCAAAGAGCAAAATGAGTGGACAGCTGCACCCGTGTCCCAAACACTCCAGTTTCAGGAACAACCCAGGGTGCAGAAGTGGCCAGAAACACCTACAGCACTTTGCTGTGCTTCTCAAGAGAGGCTCAATGCAATGTCCATCTCCTTTTTTTACTACTGGCAAACATCTCCTGCGGCTCAGCAAAGGGAAGTGCCCAGTTCCACCCAGCCAAGCTGCTTAAACCGCCCCACTGCCAACTCCCAGCCACCAAACTGACCTCCAAAATAACATCTTTGTGCATCAAGGGTCTGTCCATCACCCTTGGCCCTGCAGCTGTGTGGCCTTTTTGATGAAAGTGGTCAGCAGCCAGTCGAGCCCTGTGATTTTTGTTTCTTTGCTTGAACTGGAATTCCATTGGCATGCCCTCGGTTTGCAGTGGCCAAACAGGTACAAATATTCAGGTTTTGAATATTCAGGTTTACTTGCAATTCTGTTTGCAGCAATTAGGCAGGCTCAGTTTTAATCCCTCTAGAAGCTCTGTTCATAGGAGCAAATGTACAGCATAGGGCATTTTCCAAATGGTAATTACGTATTTCCGACTTGAAGAATTCGAAACAGATTAGATAAAATGGGCAAATGAAATAGGTAGGCCTTTTTACACAAAACCAAATGATTAGCATCCTTCACAGAATTCATGTCAAGCTATTCTGTTAGTAGAAAAAATATTCAGTCTGCTAGTTCCAACCATGATGTAATTTACAATCAGAATTTAGTTTTTACAAAACAATTTTTAAAAGAAAAATGTTCAGCAAAGTGCCTAATTTTGATGTGTCTGGGAATATTTGCTGGTGTTAATGTTTCAGCTATTTGCAACTGATGCAAAAAGGAAAGTGATACCAGCCAGAAAACAGCACAGAACTGGTCGTTCCTTCTAGAATCCAATGCACAAGTGACCAAAACCAGAGGAATTAGCTCCAGAAGTAAAATTTATGAGGTTTGTAGTAGGAAATAGCAATGCCAGCTCAAAGGTATCTACCAAGCTGTGCCCTTTCAAAAAGAAACAAAATAAACAGGAATACCTTTCAACAGGTTATCTTGAAACTTGAGTAATTTAAATTGGCTGGAAATTTGGAACTAATATTTTTGCTGAGGGTGTCCAACAAAGTAGTATCTTAGTGAGCTAAAAATGGGTTTGTATAAGTATAATTACAGCATTTTTATTTTTGTAAATAAACAGTGTTTACACGCACACAAAAAACCCCCCCACAAACAATCCCCAAACAGTATTTTAGATGTTGTGCTTTCAGATACTGAGGTTTTACAATAAAACTGGGACTGAATTCTTGCACTGCCTGTGCAGCCCATGGATGTTACTCTGAGCAAAAATTTCCCGGACACAATTTTACTTGCATGGAATAGGAAATTATACCCACTGAGAAAACCATTGGCGTTTGATTTGCACATTGTCAGAAATACCAGTAATTTTTTCCACGCTGTTTATTTTATGTTATTATAAAAGCATTAATTTTGCATTGACTCACTGGCTTTAAAAAGTCCTCTTACAGACTGCAAAGTACAAAAGGAATACGGGAACACCTTTGCATTCCGTAGGTTTGACAAAGCATCGCCTGCTGAAGGCCTGATCCTGAAAACACTTGGGATGATGATGTACCACACTTCCAAACCCACCTACATCCTCATGCCAAGCCTGGGCCTGGGAGCTGGCTGGGACACAGCTGGCCATGACATGGCCCTGGGACTCAGAGGACTTGGAGGCATGGGAATCTGCACCTCTGATACACCCAAAACACTGATCTTTACTGCAAGGGACCAGCAGGGCTGCTTTCCCAGGAAAAGCTGGGCAGTTGTCTTCCTGAAACCTGCCCTGAATGGAGATGGTGACCGTGAGTGTGTGGTCTGTCTTCCCCGTGTCTCACAGAACATCTCTCTCCGCGTTCCACACGAGGTAGCTGAGCCCACGGCGCCACGGGGACTCCTTGGGGGGGTGACAGTGCCACAGCGTTGTGTGGTGAGGAATAAATGCATGAGCAAAGGCAAAGCAAGTCTTTGGTTTTCTGCTGGATTTGCTGGAGAACACTTCTAAGCCTCTCCTTTCCTCAAAACCAGCACAATTGCTGTATTTTCTTTTTCTCGCGCTAAATCACCAGACTCTTGGGTAAATATCTGTTTTTACTCCCTCTTTTTTTTTCCAGGGAAGGACTAAACACAATACATTTGAAGGCTGCAGGTCTGCAGCCTCACTTCAAAGCTAAACTACACCATTCTGGATCCTAAAGAGTTGAAAGTTTGGATTTGACCTTAGACCTCTTTTTGCCTGTGCAAAATTTAGGGCGATTGCATTTTCTTTTTGATGGTTTAAAGAGATATAGTAATTAAAGGGTGGATGTTACCCATTTAGCAAACAAAGAGAGAAAGAAAAAAGGTATGTGTCTTTATTGGTAGCTGCATTCAGACTGTGGCCATGTAAACTAAAGTAGTTGTTCCTCAGTGCCATTGCTACACAAGGTATTTATAATGCATAATGAACCACTTACTGTGTACGTGCTAACATGCATAGCCTTTGTGTCAAATCTCAGTGGAATTGTCCATACTTTCCTTTATTTTCCACAGTGTACTGCTTCTCTTTTCCTAGCATTCCTGAAAGCATAATTTGAGCTCAAATATGGACATATTCATTAAAAAAAAAAAAAAAAGAAAGAAATTGCATATTGGTTGTACAATGTGCAATGCACACTTCATTAGTTATTTTGTGTGAGTCAAGTGCTAATTTTTTCCTAATTGAATTTATTATGTAACACAGCATTTATTGTATTATTTCAATGGACCACTGCAAATGTGTGTTGGTTTGGAAAGGCACATTAGTAATGCAATTAGAGCACAAGCCATACCCACAGACTTGCCAGGCTAGCAATCAGCAAAGTATGATTTTGTTGACATTAGCTCTGAACATTCATTGCAATGGTTTGCCACTGAATATTTTTTCAAGTTAAAGGCTAGAAAAATACTAAAATGTGAGAATGGTCTCATTGCTACAGCTAATTTCCATAAAGATATAAATTCATCCCACACAGACAATCCAGTTTACACCGAGCCCACATGCCTGGCTATATGACCTCCACTGCTGCTGAAGTCTTTCTTTCAGCAGCAAGGCATGACTGAAATATGGGTAAATGGTCATATTACACCCAAATTTTCACCCACAGAAAGCTGGGGAGGAGAAAAGGCTAAAAGCCAGGGTTGCAGCCGTGCTGGGACAGCAGCACTTACACCAACAGGGGCATTTCTGGGTAACCTGAGCACGGCACAAGGCAGACCCAGAGAGCTCTAGTGGGATTCCTGTCTTCCAGCAGTAATTCTGCTTGCAATCAGAGCTGGTAACTGCCTGAAGAACCTTGGTATGCATTGCTGTGCAAGGCTGCTTCTGCAGGGAGACAGGCAAAGTGCAGCCTCGTCCCTCAGACTCTGCCACCTGTTGCCGAGCTCACTGAGATTGATCTGAACATCTACGTGGTCTGAGGGATGCTCTTTGCATTGTAAGGAAATGAAGAGCCATCTGAATTTTTTCAAAATGGGGACGGTGTTTGCAGATGGGAAGAAACCAGGGAGAACCGGATGGCGTCTTGGTGTGACTCCAAACTTTGTCCAAGACACAGGGAAGACAGACCCCGAGAGGTCAATGCAGTGACTTGCCAAATGCTTCAGGTTCCACAAGAAATTATGCCTTGTGACTGTTCTGTCCTGAGCTCCAGGGTTAAGAGAAGATATCACTTAAATTTGGTCATTGTTGCTCATTAATTTTCACCTACATTTTGATTTTCATCTGCAAGGTCTTAGTGCAGGTGCCAGGCAAGCACCTCTGCCATCGCTGTTCTCAGTCAGGGCCAGCTCACAGAGAAGTCCAAATCCCTGCTGCTCCTGAATGCTCTTCCCTGGCCTCAGGCAGCAAATACCAGTCTGGGGGACAGGGTCTGAGCTCAGGTCTGTGCTGCCTGCAGAAGCAGCAGGCAGCTGGGATGTCTTGGTCTGTGCCAGCCAGGAGTTACTGCTGCTGTTCTACGGGGTGGTGCAGAGGGGGTTGTATCAGGGAAGATGAATTTTTAAAACCTAAGTCAACTGCATTCATTCAAGGCTATCTATAATAAAATTTGAAAAAGAACCCCACTTCTAGAATGTAATACAACTCCCAAGTTACCTGAAAAGAAAGTGCAATCTAGTGCAGTGTGCTTTCACTTTCCCATTCTGTTCCTTCTGTTCCCTTCTGATTTCTTGTGCTTCAGCCTGTGTCCAGGCATTGCTGGTATCTGCTTTGTCTGTGAAAATGAAATACTGGGAGGAATTGCACTTGGTGCATCTGGTGCATGTTTAGGGGTTAATTCACCAATGGAGCAGGCTGCCCTGGGGAATCCGAGCTGGACCATGCACAAAAAAAGAGGAGTTAGGTGCCCAAGCCTGGCAAGTTTGAAGAGGAGTGGTCATTTAAAACAAGCTAAAGGAAAAGCACAAGGACTAGGAAAGACAGATCTCAAACCTCTTACGTCCTCTTGGCTCGTGTAGTCATGCACAGGGGTGATGGGTGCCCAGGTAGGGCTGGCAGGCTGAAGAGTAGAGATTTGGAGCTTGGTTTCCATGCATCCTGGAAAAACACTTCTGCTACTGAACATGGGGGAAACTGTAAGGCCACCCTTCAGCAGATGCTGCCTAGTGAGACCCAGCTCAGCAACCATGCTCTGACCCTCTCATAAACTGGCTTTGCTGTGCCAGATGGGTTTGGGGACTTTTATAGGACTTAGATATGACCTGGGGGTCCCTGTGGTTGGCTTATGTCAGCTTTTGGAGACATGTGACCTGCAAGAATTAGGGGCACTGGTGAATAATTTGGCATGCACTTCATATGCCTCAGAGGCTAAGGAGACACAGAATGGAGATTATCAAGGACCTTGGGTGTGAGTAAACATTAGATCTAAGTGAACAGAGCAGCAACCTGATGCTCAAATCCCTTGAGATACCCAGCTCCAGGAGCTGGCCCAACTTCCCCTGGAGTCAGTAGGATCTGCAAAGGGTCCTGCAAAGTCACCCCTGTGACTCATGGTACCAGAATGACTAGGAAACATTTAAATTATGTTACAGCAGACTGTGTGTCTGCCTTTGCCTGGACTCAGAAAAAGTACAGAGGAGGTACATACAATTTCAGATTACTTCACTGTTTTTCCCAAGCTGGAGTAAGTAGTTTGAAAGCAATTCACAAATTTACAGTTCAAACAGGATACTAATATTAGTTATAATATTTACCCTTTAAAAACAACTCACTGAAAAAAAACCCCTTAATTTGCAAACTTGTTACCATAAAAATAAGAGTTCTCGAGCTGACAGAATGTTGATACACTTGAGCATGTTTTTATGAGAGAAATAATAAACAGGTAATTCTGCTGCAGCTTGGGGCCATATCTGTTCAAACTCCTAAGTCCTTTGGGACAGAGCCTGTCTGCCCTGATTTATGGAATAGTCCTAATGAGTAATAGTCCCCATGATGACAAATGCACCAAGATACAACCCTAAGAGAGGTCAGGCTGCAAAAAAAGAGCAGGGTCCCATTCACACTTTTAATAAACAAACACATAAATCATCATAGTTAGAGATCTGCCTGTGGGGGTAATCCCAAGGGGAAATAACAAATTTTCATTCTCTTGGTTCCCTGCCTGTGCTGTTTCTCTTGCATGTTTGGAAGGGACCCTTCCTGAACTGGGTCTTCCAGCAGTCAGAGTCTTTTCCAGACTATGACCTGTCCCTGCACATCCTGCTTAAATTTATCCTTCAGTGGGCTTCAAAAGGAGCACCAAACACCTCTTCCTGCCTCCTTAAAGAGGATGAGTGCATAGACAGGAAGGCACTCTGACAGGTGGACCTTCAGGAGACTCCCTAACACCAAGAAAGCTCCTGCCTCCTGAATGCAGCCCCTACCACACCGCAGAATCTCAAGTGTGAGTCTGCACCAGCTGGAAACGCACTGCAATCATCACTGCTTGTTTCTGGCCAAACACATCTTGATAAAAGCTGTGACATTTCCAGTGTGATACAGACCCATATGTAGTGGTTTATCTGCAGCTCTGATTCCTTTTCATTAGGAAAAAAGATACATTCAATGCCATAATTCAGCTGGCAGGCTCAGGTGTACAAAACCTCAAATTTAAAGTTAGTTTTCCAAGGGTAAATTTCAAAACATTTTGCACTGCTACAAATTTAAAAGAAAGCAAAAATGATGGCTACTCCAAACCCATGCAAAACAAAGTAAGTAAATAGAGTAAAATATTTTCAAGGTAATATTTTCAAACATTTCTAATATTCCTAGTTTGTGTCCATCATCTCAGTCAATTTATTCAGTAATCAACCTACTGCTCATGATCTTGCCTACAATTTTCCAATAAGTTTCCAAGACAAAGCTTCTTAGAATATAAGCTTTTGTTTCTTGCTTGAAATCAGCATAAGCCTTTTTATTATCTTCACAGTGTAGTAGAGAGAATTTAGAGAAATGATACAGAGCTGTAGCATGTATTTTTTAAAGAGGTTTGCAACAACTCTTTTGCATCCATTTGTCATGCTGAACTACACTCTAGACCAAGTTTGTGTTTGGTTCTTCAGTGGTTTGGGCTAGCAAAGGTTATATATGGCTTAGTATGGTAGCAGCAACAGCCAAAGGCCGATTTATGACTTAGTATCAACATTTTGGGGGAAGCCAGTGTCTGGGGTAACTCCAAAGCAGTGCTCTTTAGCAAGCCTGCACAGTCAGATTTGTGCAGAACAAGTACAGGGTCGGGGTCCTCAAAGAAATGATTTGCACGAATCTCTGCAACAATGCTGCAGAAGTAAAAGATGCAAATTTAGGACAACACAGAGCCTACATTCATTTTAGTGACTTATTTCAAGAAGAAAGTAATGAAATAAGCATTTTTGTGGTGATGCAAACATTTGACACCAGAGGCGCATACCGGCTTCTCTTGCACTGAACAAAGTCAGTTCTGAAGATGACAACTGCCTGTTTTCTGTTATTCAGCAGGTGGGAACAGTTTCACACACCTTAACACGGTCCTTGATAATCCCCTGACTTTCGAGAGTTAGGTGGCAGGTGGTCTTTCGGACAAGACTGGCTAAACGCCACCATTTTTCCGAGGGGAGTTCAGCCCATTCCATCCTCTGCCACTAAAGTCAGTGGGATTACTGAAGTGCAGCACAGTCACCCACGTGTATGTCATACACAGGCCTGCTACAAGGAATTGCTGAACAGCATTGAGCACAAGGCTCAGGGCCACATCCAGACTTCAACAAACTGTGAGATACTGGTTTAGCCAAAACTTACCAACCCCATGTTTGAATCTGGAGCTCAGCTTGCCCGCTTTATGCCTTTTAACACAGAGTTTGGGTTCAGGCTCTGTTCTGAAGAAGAACATGTTGGTTTTGACACCATCCTAACTATGCACACCATCCTTCTATAATTGCACCAGATTCTGCATCAAAGACATCCAAGTCTCATTTAAAACCCCCTTAGGGGAAAATTGTAACATAATGGTAAAGATCTCACTGCATATTAGAGAAAACTTATAAAACCCTCAGAAAGTGAACACCCAACGAATACCAAGGCTGTCTCTGAAATTTAAAACTTTCCAGTAGCTTCCAGTGGTAATTCCACCCTAACCACCGTTTTATTTTTATTTAAGAAACAAAAGGAATTCCAAAAGCTCTACCTAGAATCACTTGTTTCTGCCAAGCGGTTGTTCATGATGGCCAGAGCCCCCACCCCCGCAGAGAAACCGTTCTGTTTCGTATTGATACAGACATTCCTGGGGTAGCCATTGGCCGTCTCGGACAGCTGCTTCTGCAAAATGGCCAGGGAGACTTTACTGGATGCTGTGAGCTCCCTCATGGAGATCATCTCTCCAGAGAGCCTCCTGCCCTCGGTGTCACTGTCGTACTGTCCGTCCGCGTCCATGGCGACGTTGTGGCGGCGCAGGCGGGCTCCTGGGGTGATGGCGTTGCGACGGCTGAGGCGGGTACTGGATTTATGGCACTTTGGGCAACATCTGCATTCCAATTTTTTCAACACCCAGTTCAAAATTTGTTTGATTACGATTGAGATGACATTAAAAAGGGAGTATATGCAACATACCCCCATTAATATAAATATGAAGTTCCCGACTCTGTATAATCCCTGATGTTGGTACGCAGCGTTTTGGCTGCTTACCAAATCTCCAAAGCCGATGGTGCTGAAGGTGACAAAGCAATAATACAAGGAGTCAACGTAGTTCCATCCCTCCACTGCCGTGTACATGGCCGAGGCGCAGCAGGAAAGGGTAATAGCAAAAAATCCCAGGATCAGCATCACGTGGTAAACGGACGGCTTCCAGCCCACGAGGCTGCCCACCCCAGACACAGCTGGCCCCCTTCGGAAGTTGGAAGGTAGGAGACCACTTCTTCGCAGCTGTCTCTCGTAGCACGCCTTCATGACAAATGCCAGGAGGGAGATGATGCGCTCCAAGAAGAGGTTGAAGAAGAGGATGGTCCCGGCACACCCAAAAAGGCCATAAACGATGAGGAATACTTTTCCAGCCACAGTTGCTGGTGTGGTCATTCCAAAACCTACGGTGTGGAGACAAATGGGCAACGTTAATGACACGGGTTTTCACGCATAAGCTCAGGATAGATGTACCTAAACAAGGCTCCCATCCCAATGGAAAAAAGGAGTGCTATCCCTAAGTCAGCTTAGGGCAACAGGAAATCAAGTTTGGGAAAGAAGGAAAGCACCAGAAAGTTCAATGAGATGACCAAAACTCAAAAGTGAGTGAAAATCCTTGCAAGACAAAAAGCAGTGTATTAGCAGAACACCACCACCCTGTAAATGCAGGTGGAAGACCCACTGAGCCCAAACCTTTTCAAGGTGGGATGAGGTAAAGAGGCCACTTCCCTGCTCCCACATGTGTTAGCCATCGGGACCTGATGAAAAGTTTAAGTTCTCTGTTCACAAGCTGTAACCCAGTATAACATTTTTGTTATATGGGTCTGATTGTACCATTCCTGCTGAGAAGATGGAAGTTTTCAGGCTGTACAACAGGAAAAAAACCCACCTCCCAAATACTGAATATTGTTTTAAAAATAACAGCACTTTAAAGTCTTTTCCAAATCCCAGCTGTGACTAGCCCACCTGGTATCATCACAGAGGGAAGGAAAAGCCATCGTGCTGCAGAGCTGCCAGGCAGACCGGGGGCATTGGGAACTTGCAAATGGATAATTAAAGCAGGGAAAAACACTGCTGCATAGTTAAAATCAGAGTATACAAACTCAGCAACAGCGACAATATTAATTCACCTCTTCTTGATATGGATTACTTATTGTAATATTACTTATTATGACATTACTCATACACACAGTTTTATAAGTAAGCAGTAATGCCTTGTAGCTAACAGATGGTTAAATAACAGCAAAAGTGAACTTAAATTTACAGTAACTTTAGTCCATGTTATTTGCTGATACCAGTTATTTTATGGAAAAGATTACATATATTTCACATTCTATCTCAGGATGATTCTTCTGAAACTCAGTTCTGCAGGTATTGCCCTTGTTCTGCTATTCTTCTCTGTAAAACCACTTGGTGGCTCAGGCAAAGAGCACATTGATAGGATTGAGGTGACTGGTTATGTCCCATGAAAAAAGCCTCACATCTAATTTGAATTAAAGGTTTGTGAAAAACCCACAGCCTGAAATTTTATTGCTGTATTGCTCCACCAAATAACATATTCAAGGCGGTAAATATCAACACCAGACTACATGAATAGAAGTTTGTGAGGAAAACGCATAGAGCATAATGAAATCATTAAATCCAGTTTATTACCATGACACACCTTTATAAACGGCAATGAGAAAATATTGCCTATATAAAATGAGTTGAGATTGCTGCTTGAAACCTATTGGTTTATTTTTGCAATGGCTGAATTTTTCTGGGTAGTTTATCTGTGCTCCCTTCCTGCTTTGTCGATAGAGAATTTCCCATTGGTTGATAAAAGAATGTAAATGCTCATGACAAGCAAACTCAGACGTTTCTTTTCAGTGTCATGAAGATGCATGAAGAAAAAAGTGGTCCTACTTTCACAGCATATTTGGCAGGCTCAGAAACAGCTGTGTGCCACCAGTTCAGACTGTATTTCATAAACTGAGTAACCTGATCTAGGGAACCCTGCCCATGTGAATGGATGACCTTTCAAGTACCTTCCAACCCAAACCATTCTAGGATTTAATGATCGTAATCTTCATTGTTAAAATAGTATTTTGTGTAAAAGCCAGTGAAAAACTTGCACAGTATTACCAGAAAATATTACCAAAGAGGTCATTACATTTTGCTTTCGGGACCCACCGTCTCTCCATTTTGCAGCGCTAACGAGACCACCTCTGAGCAGACCTCACAAAGCCTGCCTGGGGCTCTGGGAAGTTCTCAGTTCCTTCTTCTCTGTGAGGTGCACCTGTTCCCTGGATTGGGCTGGCTGCTAGCAGGAGTCTTCTCATTTAATGATGAATATCCATAAGTGCCTGGTCCTCAGAAGGAGCTGGGGAGCCTGTTGTGGTTGCCAGCTAGGGATTCACAGCCAACTTGTTATGGAGAAGGCATCTGTTTGCCTGTGCCTTGTCAGCAAAGCACTTAAACATGTGCTTCACAGCAAGCATGTGAACATCACCATCAAAATAAATGGGTTTATTGTCACACATACGGCTAGACACATTTATTAATTAGGAAAAAAAAAAAAAGAAATAGCGACAGTTTGGATTAAGCTGTAAATGTGCTGAGGCTTTTTAGTATTTTCTGGTGATCGTTCAAAAGAGGTGGTGAAGTTTTATATTTTTGTTGCTGTTTGTTTCACCGAAATCTTCTGAAGCAAAATGTTACCAAAATTCAGTATGCAGCTATGCAAGGTAAAAGGGCCCATCACAGCAATGAGAGTGCTAAGAAATACATAAAACAGGCAAAAAGTGAGGCCAGGCAAACAGAGAATCATCTAAGTTGGAAAAGACCTTTAAGACCACAGAGTCCAATGTTACCCCAGCACTGCCAAGGCACCACTAAAACATGTCCCTTAGGTCACCAGCTGGCTGAGGGGAGCCCTCATGGACTGTCTATGCAGGGTCTTCCTCTGGCAGCTGTGTTTGTCCCTTCACGTCACCCCCACCACGAGGGGTTGGTCCTGGCATGTTCTGTACCTCATCTCTGAGCTCAGCCCCTGCCCAAAGCTAAGAACATCGTGATGCCTGCATGAATCAAATTCATCCAGAACTGTCTATGCTTCCAGCACACTGCAAGGGGAAAAGCACAACAGGGCTTTACATTTTTCAGGGCCCTGAGACCTGTATCTCACAGGTGCCTCGGGGTTGGCTTTGTGTGGCTCAGATGCAATATTTGAACCTCTCTCATGCCAATTTTGCCCCACCGCTTCAGATACAAGCTCTATGGCAGCATTAATTTCAGCTGGTTGATATTTCTCCTCCCCAGACAAAGAGAATTAGTAGAGATGAGCTGATAAAAACCCTCTTCAGCAGCCTCTCATGGTTAAGTGCTGGCATTTAATGAGACCCTCATCTTGACTTGCATAACAGGTTTGCGGTTAGAATTCTGATCATCTGGAGTTTTAAATTACTTGAGCTAGGGATGGATTCAAGAGGTAGAACAGATGGACAAACTTGTGACATATGCTTTCTGTTGCTCTTGCTTTCTTTTCTTTTACCCACTTTCTTATGAGTAAGAGATGGTTGATGCCAGAAGACAGAAAGGAATGCAGCAGCTTTGGTACTTGTGAGCTCTCCTCTCAGTCAAATTACTTTGGCAATTACCTTGTCTTACTATATTTCGAGAATTAAAGGGGGTGACAGTTTTGCAGTAAAGATGTATTTACCAAGAGATGCAATCAAGTTTTGGTCACTTCAAAAACTTTAAAACACAAGAAAGTCACAAAAACTGAACACAAGAAAGGGCAGAGCGTGTCCCTGCCTCTTTCAGCTACCCCAGTTCTTATGCAGGTGTCCTCCCGTGGGACTTCACTCACACAGCAGGTCAGCACACTGGAGCAATTGGTTGAAATCCCAGAGTGAAACAGCCCTTAGATCATCAGAGCAGCATCACTTCTATATAACCACCACGTGGTTATATTTAAAGAAATCAAAAGTAACTAAGATGGTTGAAAGTAACTTTTAAAACAAACGGTTCCTCAGAGATAAACAACAACAGAAACAACTACAAGCAGAATGCTGCTTCCAGAGGGAAAGAAGTTCTTGTAGCATAAAGGCTAAGAGATGGGGCTTACAGAACACAGAGAATAAAAAAAAAAAGCTACCAATTTTCATGTTTTCCTGTTTCCTGTCTGTTCCACACTTGCTTTACTTCAGAGCTTCCCAATAGTCCTGGCTGGTCTTTATTGACTAACACCTATACCATACTATACAAGCATATAGGAACAAAACATCCTACTCTGAATCCCATGTTTGGGTTCTGGTGCTTCCTCCCACCCTTTCCCACCTGTTAGCATTTCATTATTATTTCCCCTGAGAGCCATACCTGTATATTTCACAACTGCCTCTCATTTATTCTCTAGCTCCTTACCACCTAACATCCTGAAACAGTTGCCTTGGATACAGGGTCACAGCTCAGAGCTGACAAAACTGCTGCATCCAGAGATTTTACCCAAAAGGGGGAATACTACGAGTCACTTCTTCCACCCAGCTTCACATCTCCAGACCACACATGAAAGACTTACTTTCCCTTTAACATCTTTCTCAGCCTGCTTTACTAAAATGCCCCACTTTGGCCTCAAACAGTAAATTTTTTAGAACTTTTCTATTACAAAGCCTTTAATATCAAAGTTGGTGTAAAATCCCATTTGATCTTATTTAGATTATTATCTGCAAATATCTCCTGAGCAGCAGTGGTCTGTCCAGCACTGTGTGAATTAAGACTCTTTAAACTGGACCCGTGCTATGTCTGAATAAATGAGATACAACTGCAGTGTTTAGGGCTGGCCTAACCTGTATCATACACAAACCTGCAGTCCTTGGTGACCCATGCACTGGGGCAGATATTCCATGGAGAAAACACTGAGTGACTAGGCAGATAAGGACTGACTTCCATGATCATTCTATCTACCCATGCATCCATCCATCCTTGGTAAAAAAAAAATACATCTAAATCTCTCTCTCTCTATATAGATATATACACATACCACTTCAAGATGAATAAACAGGCAGTTTCTGGCATTTCCCAACTTTCTAAAAATAATTTTAAATACATTCCTTTAACAGAGACTACAGTAAAGAGATGATCAGAATTCCTGTAAATTTGCTTTGTAAACCAAGGTGAGCTAAACCAGTTTCTTTCCCCACCCCCTCCCCGAGTGTTCCATATATAAACATGTGCATACCTGCACCCAGAGACTTTGGGAAAAGATGCCCAGGCTATTCAGTGATCCAAAAGAACATCATAATAAGCTTAATAAATGCAGTTAAAAACCATCCATGTCTCTGCTGGTGCTCCTTGTTTCCTTTCCACCTGTGAAATATTAGTCAGGTGCTTGAGACAACTGCTACTCAAAAGGAGCCACGCTAGCAGAACAGAGACAAGAGATGATTTATTGAACTTTAAGGAGTTTCAGAGAGCTGAAGGCAATTATTACAGGCTTTACACAGTACCAATTTTATTCTATTTACACACAGTGGTGATAAGGTTATTGGTTATCCAAAGTGCTGTGATGTCTAACATCAGTGAACACCAGAATCGATCACCCTTGGCATTTCTCTGCTGGCCATGCTTTAAACCACAGGTTAAGAGGTCATGGTCACAAATCCATTCCTCTTTAACGTATATTGGTTTTAAAAAGAGTTAATAGAACTGTAAGCCTAAAATAAGCCAAGTTTCCTTAGGAGAAAAGATTGTATTTGTAACAATGACGTTAAATAACTAAAAGGTGAATTAAGAAATAGTTGTTAAGTTACCAGGTGCGTGCGAAAGGTATAAAAAGAGACTGAGAGGAAACAATATTTTCCTGTAGAAGTGAATCACAAAGATGAAGCCAAAATTATTCCCTGCTGTCACTCAGGTAAGGACAGGAGACAGGGCTGGGAAGCAGCAGGGCAGTTCCATCAGGGCAGGGGTGCTGGGACTTCCCTGCTTCTCTGGCAGCTGGTGATTTCTGCATGTGGGCAAGGGGCTTGCAGCTCCCACAGGCATCCCTGGGCACCAGAAGGATGCCATGAGGGGCTGCCTCGTGGGAATGGTGCCAGAGGCTCCTGCAGGAGAGCAGTGTGCTGAAGAGCACTGTGATGGAGAGGTGCTGGTGGCTGTGAGGCTGGGATTAAACAGAGTGCTCCTGTGCTCTGGACAGGATATTTTATAGGGGAGGTGGTGATGAAAGATCTCTTGTGCTGTACAGAGGACTAGGCAGCCAACTGAGGGAAAAGAGGCTGCAAGACAACTTGTCTCACAAAATCCACTGAAGTTGGGACTGTGAAGACCGACCCCAGACACAGAACACTGACATGCAGAGGTGCTGCCCTGTGGGGCTGACACCTGGCCACGTCAGGCAGGTGAGGAGGGGACCCTGTGACCTAAGGAGAGGTTGTCATGTATGACACAGCCAGAGCAGTGCTTTTAGGGTGAAGGGTATGCCGGACTTGGAGGAGCAAGGGTGAAGTTTCATCTCAGAAACCTCACCTGTTAGCATCTCGATGGGGTCTAAGGCACTGGGGGTGACCCCAAAGGAACCTCAGGGAAGGAGAGATGAATAACCTCCTCAAAACCCTGCTGCTTGTGAATGTTTAACTTCTCCTCCTCGCAGCAGGTTTCCCAAGTGTGTTTTTCTAAGCTGACACCTTCTAACTGAGCTTTCCAAGAAAGATCTTCAGTCTCTAGTGGGTACTCAGCAGGCACATTTATCAGCTCAAGTGGCCTAACTTTTGTATATTTGCGTGATACATGGCCCTTAAGAAGATAAATGCTGGGGCTCCAGCTTCAGCGGCAGCAGCAGTGTTCTTGCTCTTTGCACTTAGCAGAAGCAGGCAGGCTTTTCTTCTCAGCTGTACTGCATGCTGTCCTTTCTGTGCACAGCCTGCAAAGACTAACTAAACAAGTCCACCCCTGCTCACTGCTACATGCCATTATCCTGAAGACAAAACCCAATAAATACAGGAGGAGGTCTGGTGAAGTTGCTTTGGCACAGAACCAAGCCAAGGAAGAAGCAGAAGTGTCTCTAAATCAGTTTTATGGTTCCCTGGCTGGGGCCAGCTGCTCTTCATACACCTTGTACAAGCAAATGGGGACTGACTTGTGCCAGGCCATCAGTGTTGCCAGCTGAGCAGCAGCTCTGGCCCAAGGGCTTGCTAAGCAGCCCCCCCTGAAGAGGGAACATGTGGGGAGAGTCACAGGCTTGAGGCTCAAAATCTTTGGCAAGCTTATGTTTAGTTCTCTGGCTAATCCTACTGCAACAGAACATGGTTTTGAATGAGGGAGAGGGAGCCTCTCCTAAAAGGAGATGGTAGAGGATGAAGCTCAGAGAAGGATGAAAATCAGGAGTAGGAATTCAAACTATACAAAGAAAGTCAGGACCTACAAACTGGCACTATTCTTGCTGAATTGGCTGGAAAGGGATGGAAGTGTCCTGTGGCTTGACAATGTCCCTTTTCCATTAATATAATGTTCATAAACTTCTTTCAATACTTAAGGTTTTATTGCTCTTATAAATAATACCATCTTCTTCTCTGCTAAACTCTTGGGGCCAGTCTCTGGTTTACAGTCATAAAAATCAAGACTGAAATTACTTTCTTCATTTTATGCTGCCTTTCTTGGACAAATCTTCAGCAAGATGCTACTAAATGCTCTCCTGTTATTCTGCCCCTTGGCACAGCCAAAGTACTCTAATGGCTTGTTAAAACAGAAAGAATATGGGTTAGTGTTGCCTAAATTAGTCCTAAACCACCTCACAAAGGAGGATTTCCAGCAAAAGGAGATGAGAGCAGGATGCTCTTTCTTTTGGTTGCAGCCTGTCTCCTTGTACATTGATCTAAAGTAGCCCAGAGCTGCTTCCTGTGGCTGCCTCCACACCTGAAGAGTGCAGGGTCCCATCTCTGGCTTATCTTCTTTTCTTATCCTGACAGCTGGGGAAAACCATTCTGCTATAACCTTCTGTGAAATGGTGGTGGTGTTAATAATGGAGAAATATATCCCACAGGCTCCACAGTTGTCTGACAAATTTTATATACTGTGAAAAAACCTCCCCTTTGCACTACAGGCTTAGGGTCTTCACACTCTGGCATTGACAGCTGTTGGGGGGTTTAAACCCCTGCTCATATCCCAGGTTGTGTGAAGAAGCATCTGCCTTGGCTCACTGCACTGCCAAATATCACCTAAAACACAGGGGTTTCTGAAACACCATCAGACAGAGGAAACACACCTGAATTTAGAGTAATTGCTTTAAAAAATACACAGGGAACAAAAGCACAATAACCAAGAAGTACACGAAGTGTGTCTCAGCAACCATGGATATACATGATGGTAGAGCTCATGGACCCCAAGAATCACCAATAATTCCTTCTCTCTCTTAAGATGTGTCCAATATCTGAAGCCATACACTGCCACCTCCTCTGAGCTTCCTACAGTCTTCATGCAGCTGATGATTCCAGGTGAACGTTGTTTCAAAAGTAGATTTCCATTGCAATCATAATTTTTCATCCTTTAAAGCTGCTTCCATTCTTATTTTCCTATATTTTTTTGAGAATGTTTTTTGTGTGGATAATCGTGTATCTAAGCAACACCCTAAGAGAAAAAAGCTTATGCCCTCTCATTTCAAACGTTAGCATTCACACATGCTTTTGATGTTTATTGAAACTTGCATTTCAGATGTCTCTGTGCACCCAAGGTGGAGCCATTTTTTTTTTTTTTCTGAACTGCAAGTGAAAAAGAATAATGGTATCCAAATGTTGTTATGTTCTTGAGACATTATTGGCTTTGAAAGAATACTTGCACATGTACTGTCACTTCAGAGCCAGTACATCTCACAGTACTTCTCCTTTCAGGCTAAGAAACAGCATTAGCTGAATTTCACAAGTGATCTTGGGTTTATGTCATATTTCCCCATATAAGAAATCTGACAAAAGATGATGTCACTTGTGAGCTTTCTGAGCCCTACAGATGGGAAAGGCTGTTTAATGATTATATTGTTGGCTTATCTTCTGACTGGGTTAAAAAACAGACTTGTGGCAGATTTTTCCTCTGCCACTGGTGTTTGTGTAGGTAGGTGTTCAGAGAACATCTGTTTCTTGATAGTTGTCTCAGCTATTCTGCTTTACAAAGAGCTTGCCTCCAAAGATGGATGCAAGGGATAAAAAGGCCCTAAACATGAGAACATCCTTTCCACTGCCAGGCCTTTTTCTTCCCCCAAATCTCTGTGCAAACTTCTACAGTTACAATTCAATGAAAAAACTCGCATAAATCTACCTGGACTTCTTAATGGTTTAAATAAACCTTCAAGTGTCCCTTATTTTAAAAAGTTCCAGCTGAAAGCAAAGAAGCAAGTTCTCAAGTATCTTTTTGCTCAGGCAGCTCTTCCAATTCATTCATGAGGGCACAAAGACCCAATTTTAAGTTACTGTAACAGAAATAGAGGGTGACAGGAGTGCTGACTAACCAGTTATTTCCCATTTTCTACTTCTTCATTTAACTCTTCCTTCCTTAGTATGCATTTCCCTTGACTATTTTTAAATTTAGTGATACTGAACAACTTTGCCACATTGCCAAGACAATTTTGAGCTTTTGATTTTATCTGAGATTTTCCTGGTCCTTGCAGCTCTGCCAGTAGCAGTTTTTGTAAATGAACGAATCATCTTGTCAAGCAGCTTCTTTCTGCCTTTCTTATGAAAGCCGCAATTTGGGTTTAAGATCTGTACACTGCCATCACTCACCCCTCTTTCCATTGGGCTTAGGGCAGACTTGACTGCATACACATTGAGCATGAGTGACACTGGGCTTTTTGTCTGACCTCAGGAGAGAGATGCATCGCTTGCACAACGCTCAGGCTGAGCAAAGACATCACAGAACATATCATGATGAATAACCAAAGGCATTTTATCTGCCTTTAACTGAAATTTACTGAATTAGCTTCTCACTCAGTTCTCGCACGGGCAAATTTCTTCTAGCTGCGGTTTGTGCTGTGATTAAATTTGCCTGTGTGAGACTTGGGAATGGTTGGGAAACATTTGGCCAATAATTTCTAAAGGGGAAGAAGCTGCAGTGGAACAAGCTCAGAAAGGTTAAAATCCAGGGAGGAATTGCTGTGGGGCTACAACTGTTATCAAGATATTAGTGCTTCTTATGGATTTTTAAACACGAGCAACAGCAGTGCCTCACCCACAATAAGTAATCCCATATCTTAACATCAAACCATTCAATTTCTTATCTTATTCCACTCCAAAGCTTTAATCACTTGTAAAGGCTGCTAATGCATTGCCATGTCTAATGCAATTAGATTTAATTTTCATTCTGCTTCTCGTTTGATTCAATAAAGATTGCACTGAAACCTTCCCATGTCTAGGTGTAGCAGCCAGTGCCACCAACAGACCCACTGAGCTCGGGGGGATGTATTTTACACAGTAACAACAAGTGCATCTGTTTTATAAACCTGGTGTGCCAATAAAGGACCTAAGGTAGGATTTCCTAAAGCTCTGCAGGCTGCTCTGCTATTGACCTCAGCAGAAGTAGGCTGTTGAGGAGATACTTGACTTGTCTGGACTGCAATGCAATTGCCCCTTGGATTATAATTCTGTTTGTTACTAGAGTGTTTCTATTCACAAAAGGTTTTTATTGTCACTTCAAACATTTATTGTGCTCAGGAGGACTTTACACATTTCAAATGTTCAACAGCATGAACCCTAATTTTCATCCTTAAATATCTTCTCCCAAAACGCCCTCAGATATGCACTTGGTACTGACACACTACAAAAACTGTCTCTTTTGATATAGATAAGCAAGGCTTATTCAGATCATGGCCACAGGTCATGTTCTCAAGAATATCAAGCTGTTTCAGTCTAAAAATTGCAGATGAAATGTTCAGACCTGGTTTTGTGTTGCTCCAACCCTGATGCTACGACAGCAAGAGGCAAAATTCTCTTTGACTCAACAGCTTCAAAGATAAGGTAACACTGCACTCATTAAAATAAAGAAATGACATTGTTTTTTTTCTGCACACCACCAGGAGTAGGTAATGTTACACGAAGTTAATTGTCAACACAACTACCCTATAATTGTTTTCCTCCTCTCTCCACAATGAAGAGCAATTAAAGCTTGCATAAAAACAAGACAGTGTGCTGGCAAAGATGACCCTGTGGTACAAGTGAGAAAAAATGATGATGTGTGTATTATCTATGTCGAACTGAAGACAATCAGAGAAGGAAGAAATAGTTAGAGTGAAAAAGAAATGAGGGTCAATAGCAGGATTAACACCAGGGAAAGGGGACAAGTATGATGAGGAACAGAAACTGTAAAGCTTTACTTCTGACTCCTTTGGTAGTTATTAACATGAAAGATGTAAAGACATCAAACAAATATTCAAAAGTTAATCAAGCAAGTGAATCACCAGTAGAGAAAGGCACACAACTGGGGGAAGGCAGAAGAAGCTGGAGAAGTTCAGACTGCCTGGGAAAGGCAGGTGAGCAGGCAGCATCAGATCAGATGTATGAGAAGGAAAGGGGGAACATCTCCAGGGGAGCAAAGTGGGGGCAAGACTCTGGGCCTGGCAGGGATCCATGGGAACACAGGCCATAGGGTTTCGAGCAGGATTTGGCTTTATGAGCCTGCAGCAAACAGGGCAGCTGATAAGCCCAGTAATTCTGCTCCCTCACAGCTATCAGAGCCACGATAGCCGGCTTGCAGGGAGGCTGCTGTAATAGAGACCGACTGGCTGGAGCCACACGGGGATGGAGAGCTGTCAAAGGGCTGCTTTGGCACACCTGTGTCTGCTTTGCAACCACATCTCCAGGCTCTTGGAAATGCATAGGGAACTAAAACAGAGGTGCTTGTCCAGCAGGACAACCACCAAAGCCCAGATGGAATGTTCTGCTAAGCAGGAGGTACATGCTCACTAAGTAGACCTTGTTCCTTCAATTACCTGAGCTAGAGGGACCCTGAAGGCTGCAAAAATAGAGAATCCCTGATTACAAACTCCAGCTGGTCTCTGTTTTGAATCTGAGTAAGTCAGTATGAAATTTCCCCTAACTTGTGAGATGCTGGACCATATCTCACATAATGCTGGGCAAAGTTTGGTTTTTGGATGACTGCTTTATGAAGTTGTGATGCTTGACATTTAATCTGGAGACCCCACATTTCAGTGCTCCAGATGAGCACCTCAAACTCCACAGCCATAGCAAAAAAAAGTGCAATTTGGTTGTCCTCGACTTCTCCATCAGTTACTAGTTAGTGTTTTGAAACGTTTAGCTACAGTTTAATAGTAAAGAAACCTCTGAAATGCTTAGATTAAGTAATCTGAACTGAAGTGCTCTGTAGAAATCATACATTTTAGATGACCAAAACATAGTAAAAGCTTTATTTTCTGTGACTGGCATAACCCTACAAGGGCAGGCAAACCCTAAGAAGTACTGAGATTAAGATAGTATTTTTCAGATTTTTTTTTTTTAAATTTAAAAAAGGGCTTTATTTCAAGTACTGGGGTTCCTCCCTCCTGCTTTCTAGATTAAAATCCCCAAAAATTTAGGATCAAAATTATTTCATTGAGACCCTTCAGGGGGAACTCCTCAAGTCACCTGCATAATTACATGGAGGTATTCCAAGTAAATCTTTGTGCTGTTTCTCTCAACTACAAGAAAGCAAGCTGTGATTTAGATTACTTTTCTGCTCAGAGCACCCAAACTATGCCCACACACTCAGGAAATTCCTATCAGTGGCACCCAAAGAAGTTAATACTCCCAATGCAGCCACGGCAAGCAGAAAACATTGCTATGGTGACAGTTCTTCCTGTGAGGAAAATCAGTGTAGGATCAGAACTCTGCACAGAAATATGCTGACCATTGACCTGCTGCCCTCTGAGCCTCTTGCTCTCTGTTCTTTATTGAGATTACCCGAGTGAGAAAATAACTCAGAAATCCACGGGCACATTGATCAAAACATGACACACACCGAAGGAATCAGATCTGCCTGAGACACGCTCTCCCTCTGCCTGCAGACTCTGTACAGGATGGCAAAGACAAATAACCTGACACTGCACCTTAATAATACTGCTTGCTTTTCCAGCTGCTTTCTCATTTGGTTTTGTTTGATTATTTCTTAAGAAGGTCAGCTCTGGAGGCAACTCCCCCCTGATCTGAAGCCTCTGCAAAAGCTGCCTGTACAAGCCTCAGAGAGCTGCAGAGCCCTCAGGAGACAGCAGTGCTGCTGCTCAGGTGCACACCCTGGTTTGGCTGTGGCCTTTTGGTTGGGTTGGCCCTACAGACAGTGAGGCTGCATTCACAGAGAGCAGAGAGCCACAACCTCCCGTGGCTGCAGTTCTAATTCACAGCCTGGAATACAACAACAAAGAAGACAGGGCACATATATTTTCCCCTTAAAAACTTCAGACTATCTTGGTTATTTGGGGGATCTCTTGCCAAATTATCCTCAGTAGTGCCTGCTCTCACAGGCTCACCCCCTGGGTCCTGGCAGCTCGGTACAACATCTGACCTTGTGCTAGCTGAGCTGTCCAAGTGTTTTGCACATCACTTCCATTAAATTATCACCTCCAGAACATCTGGACCACAAGATACTCTCACAAGACTATGACAGAGAGCCAGAGGATATTTTAGAATTATTTAGAATTATTTAGATATTTTAGAAGTGAGTGGTTATGGTGCTCAGGTTGTAGAGCACAAGCAGAAATGATGTGCTGGGTATGCTGGGTCCCTAGAGAGGACCACGAGAGAAGAAGGTCTAACCCAGCTAAGCATCCTAAGCAAGGAGAGAACACCTGCCAAAACCAGTGGATGGCAGAAGACACAGAATGTTGTGTCTCTTACCTAAGATAAGAGCAGAGCATGCCCCATCCATTTGGGTGGAGCTGTCAGGCCACAGGAATATTGAGCCATTTAACAGGATACCTCAGGGATAAGGCAGGTATGAACAGTCCTGCTCACTCCTACACACTGTGCCCCCAACACCTGTAACCTTTGCACAGCTGAACAGACAGAAGATCCCTGCATCTTTTCTTCCCAGGGGAGCTTCTCAACCACACATAACCTAGACATTCCATCCCATAATCACCAGCCAACAATAAGGGTGATATTAAAAAAAAAATTATATCGAAAAATCACTTCTACGCATCAGAGTACTTCACTTGACCTCATTTTTTAATGCCTGGTATGGATTCCTATAAATCAATTCCATCACTTGGCTTTTGAAACATGTACTTACACATAAGAAGATTAGAAGCCAATTTCAATGGGTCAGTGTTTCAAAATGTTATACTATACAGGCACCGAAGGTTTATTCTAACATTTAAGAGAGGAAAAAAATCAGGGTACAAAGTCTAAACTCATGAACTGAGTCAGAAATCCAGATCTTCAGGCATTCCAGAGTTGCCTGATGTGCTAGGCAGAACGAGTCTCTGCTACCAGAATATGGGGAAAGCTAGGACTGATTATTGCCTCTATCTGTAACATTTTACCTGGAAGAAATCTGGTCTGAGTTACACTTTTGCTGTCAGTTGGGCAGGAAAGGAAAAAGCTCAACCGAAAACCAAAAGCTATTGTCAGTTAAACCAAAGAATCAAAAATAAATTTCACCTAGCTGCTCCTAAAGGAAATCAGAATAATAATAATTGCCTAGAAAAACAGTATCTTTTGGAGTGCAAAATAATGACTGAAGAGATGGTGTAGTCTGACAGCAAACAGAAATTAGACTGAAGTATTTTCTTACATAGTTCTGGAAATCCAGATGTGTCTCATGAAAATAGACTCAGCATTTCATTATTCAAGCACAAACAATACAGTAATAAAAAATGAATGCCCAGAGTGCTATCAAGAGGGTGTTTTATGGACTGTAAGCCACACACTTTGTGGGCTATTCAGGAAAATGCTTTAAAATTAGAATTTCAACTCCCACTTCTTAAAGACCCCATTAACATTTTTCTCACCCAGACTGTTTGATTGTGTCCTTGAGGAATTAGTGAAGTGCAGAACTGCAGCCAAGGAGGCATCTAACAGAGGGGAGCTGCTTGGCTCTGCAGTCAGAGGAGCATGGATGGAACAGTTCTCTCCCAGCCTGGCTATGCCCAATCCTTGTGTTCACAGAAGGATGAAGACCTGGAGTCTCCCTCTCTCTGCTCACCTTACACAAACTCCTGGAAAACTTGCAGCCTTGTCCCTGGGTGACTGCATTTCAATGCCTACATTTGAAAGATTTAGTAGTTTTATTAAAACTGTTGAGAACAGAGTGAAGGCTTGAAAAGACATAGCATGATTCCTGCATGCTGGAATCCTCTACAAGCAAGAAGCTGAATAACCTGTGGGTGATTTACCCTTGAGAGACATGGAGTGTGCTTGCTGTTTGTTAAGCAGTGAGTAAAGAAGCTTTCCAACACGTCTCTAGGACAGTGGTACGTTTAGCAGGAGTAATAAAGTTGCTTTGACACACGTAACTGATGAAGCTGTTGAGGAAGGCAAGCTGTTTTGACTCTGCATGTCTGGTAGTTCTTGGCAAGGTTGGGTAAAAACAGCATTTTTGTCAATTAAGCACGACACGAAAGCAAATCAAATTGCTCAGAGCCAGGAGAATGCAGTGTGCGAGCTGACAGTGGAATCAAAGGTACTCCAGGTGGGTAGGTGCATAAATGAGCTGGCTGGGAGGGAAAGAAAGGACCTCGAAAGAATGGCTTTGGAACTGCTCACCCAGGTGACAGCTCAGTGCCCTGCCATTTGCTTCCTCCCATGCTGGGACCATGAGCCAGCCAGCTTTGTGCACGTTTGACTAAGAGCACAGCGTTGTGGTTTAGCAGAACAACAAGTTAATTTCTTGGGGTTTTGTGCTTTTGCTGGGCATAACTGCCAAAAATAACTGAATACAACCGTGTGGTGGAAGGAACCCTGCTGCAGCTGAGCTCACCGTGGGCTTTGCCTCCCTACGAGCTGCAGCAGCTTGAAGAGACACACGAAGAGAAGCACTGAGGTGGAGGCAGCAGTTGCTCTTCATCTGCAGGAGCTGTACACGGAGCAGGCAGAAGCCGTGCCAGGATGGAGCGCAGCAGCCTCGGGATGCCGGTACTCTGGCAGACACTGCTGCTGCCAGCCTGGGCAGGGTGGCACCCCCAGCACTGCTGCTCTGCCATGGCCTTTGCTGCACCCACGGGCACAACGTGGCCTCGCTTCCAGCCACCTTCTGCTGCATCTCCTCGCTCGGAGCAAAGCCTTGCTCTGCAGCAGGCTCTCCGAACTCACTGTAAGCAATCCAGGAGTAAGTACTGGCAGATAGCACTCCAAGAGAAGGTACGATTTGGGGAACACTTGTCAGAATCCAGCCTTTGTTGAAGATCATGAAAAACAGTCTTCAGCCTCCACCTTGCATGTGAGATGTGGCATTATCGACTCCAAGGAGAGAGCACTGCCCCTCAGTGCTGCTACAGGAACAGGAGAAACACAACTCTTGTTCGGCCATTTAAACCTGTCAAGACTGGCAAAACCCCCTGCTGACTTCCACATTCCCTCTGCCCAGGTACAAATGACTGCAGATGGGGCAATGAAGTGGAGATGGAAACAAATGCAAATGAAGAGGAAACATTTTACATTTCAATAACCTCAGAGAGGAGAAGCCAGGGCTGGCAGGGAAGCGATGTGTTTACACATCACCTGAAGATTTCTCTGTTTCCCACAGCAGGTGTAAGGAAAGAGTGGGTTTGTTAAAATGTTGGCTTTTTTTGTTCATTCATTCACATCATCCAAAATGATCTCTTTTAAATATATGTTCCTGTGATGAAGAAATGCATTTTAATTAATGCTTAATTAAAACGGTGCTTTAATGATTGGGCTACTGAATGTAATTGCAAACCAAAAGTTAACTGGATTTTTCAATGCAAAAAGTGACAATACCTTTCAACATTGCTGTACTCACCATCACGACTCCATTATAGGGATTAGTCATTATTGATAAAACATTTTCCAAACCTAATGGATGTAAATGCAACAATGAGCTGTGAGTTTCTTCCTCTACAATAACGGGAAAACACGACATTTACGCTCAGAAGACACTTGGCTTCTTACAAAACTTAAAAACTGGCAGAGTTAAGACCGGTAAGATCTTGTGTTCAGGAACCGGGCTTCTCAAACAATAGTCCAAGAGTAGTAGATAGCCACAGAGTAAAACAAACAAAAATCCTCCCACCAGAACTCATAATTTGCTTTACAAAGTACTGGTCTTCCTAAACACCTACGGGATAGGAAGAACTGCGGCCGGCTAACTGCGGCGTTTGCAGCGCTAACACGGAGAACACGTATTGTGCTACAGCTGGAAGACACACGACTTCGTGTGCCTTGCGTCTGTAACCACATACACATCCTAACTTTGCCAGCAGTTAATGCCGGTACCAAGTTGAGCGGCCAGGCACGGCGAAAGCCCGGCTCTCGCTCAGCATCTCCATCAGCCCGCTACTGCCGGCCCCCGCGCCGCCTCCCGCGGTACCGAGGCACCCGCCCGGCGGGAGCATCGCTGCGCAGGCAGCGCTGCTCGGAGAGCCGCCGACCCCGTTCTCTCCTTCGGGCCGGCGGAACGAAGCCCAGCCGCCGGCAGCAGAAGTTTGCTGGGGAGGGCCGGGGCTCCCGCAGCCGCGACGGCCGGCGCTCCTGCGAACCCGCGGGAGCCGGAGCGCTGCGGGGCGGGAGCAGCGCCGGTGCCCGGCTCGGTGCAGCGGGCAGGGCGGTGGGACCGCGACACTCGGGGCGGGAGGTCAGCGGGGACAAGAGGGACCCGGAGGCGCTGCGAAGCCCCGGTTGCCACAGCAACGCGGCGGCGCCTCTCCCCAAACTTTGGTCGCTATAACGACGGGGCCGGGGCCACGACCGCGGCATCCCCCGGTCGGGCGGGTCTGCGCCGCGGAGCCGTCGGGGCAGCGCTCACCTATGGTGGATACGACGGTGCCCACGAAGTAGAAGGCGCCGGGGAAGTCCCAACGAGGCCGCAGGGCGTCGACGCGGATGCCCGCGGCCCTGGCCGCCTCGTAGCTCCGCAGGAAGGCGCGCAGCTCCGGCGGGCTGATGTTGAAGATGCGGCTGAAGTTGTGCAGGGTCCGGTTCCAGCGGAGCTGCGCCGCCGCCTCCGACGGGCTCTCGAGGGCCGAGAAGACGGTGGCGCCGGCGCTCAGGTACGCCGCGATGAGGGCGGCCAGCAGCAGGAACCGCCCGTTGTCCTCGTTGAGGGGCGCGAGGCGCCGCCGGCGGCAGGAGCCCACCGCCCCCCGCGGGGGCATCATCCGGTGCGCGGCGCGGCGGGCGCGGCGGGCG